>CM069445.1:67073677-67114127 GCA_035610835.1 Ophiura sarsii
GGGGGGGGGGGGGGGGGGGGGGGGCGGGTACTCAGATTTGGTTTGGTCAGGGGGTGTGCCGCTGGAGATTCAAAACCCCTACCCATTTCTAAGGGTGATTTTGGAAAAATCGGTACCCATTTTTAGGGGTTTTGCTTCATTTTAGACCAAATTTTCGCAAATTATCGGGAAAAAATACATAATTTTTGCACATTTCGCGAAAATAGACCCATGTCTAAGGATTTTTCAGTTGAAAAGCCTACCCATGGCTAAGGATGTCTCATGAAAACGACCCACTGGAGCTGCACGTCCCCGTATGCCTTACATACGTGAGTACCCCCCCCCCCCCCCCCCCCCCCCCCCGGATTTTAAGGCTGGACTCAATGCTCTTAAAGGGGCATTAAGATATGTGGTGGAGGCAGCACCCTCAATTACAAAAATATATGATAAAAACTGGGATTTGTATGTTTTTACAATTGTATTACATACATATGAACTTACACCTATAATTATTTTTTAAAAATCAGCACACTTTGTACAACAAAACATTGATTCAAAAATGCTGGTAGAGCCACAACCAGCAATTTTACATGGTTAAGGGTGATATTCCAACATATTTAAAACATTATTTTAATCAAGTTTTGCTGGGGTTTTTTTATAGTAGAAACAACAATAATAGTAATTTTGAATGTTCATCTTGAATTCTGAAGTAAATTAATTAAAATTTAAAAAAATCAACATGACAATGTGTCCCTTTAATTGTCCACGCAGTAAAAGTCCAACAAATGCCACTCTAGCTCAACAGCCAATGTCCATGCACATAAAATTCTAACCAACATTGCATTTATACAAAATACTCACTGCAATAAGTCAAGATATTTTTGACTCACTGCATTGGGTTTTATGCACATTTAGTAAACTAACGATGATTTGGAATCACTGCACTTATTTTGCACATTTGAATGAAGGTTGGACTCAATGCTCTTAATTGTCCATGCAGTAAAAATCCCAACATATTATAATTACAATGTTCATCTGAACGAATGTATAGACAGACAAGTCAACGGACCTGAAATAGAACATTTCCAATTTAGGAGCTCTATCTTGGCAAAGATACATAGGATGACTATTTACACTCGTCTAGTGCAAACAGGGTGCTCCATGAGTATGATACAGTGCGGATGCTGCAGGTGTGTTCAATAATGTATTTATTGGCAATAATAAAATTACTTCAGAAGGGCACTTTACTGTTTGTGATAAGAGAAAATCAATGTGTGACTTATCCTGAATTGCTATTATTAAGTTAGTATGTTTGTTCTGGGCGCTGTAGACCAGTGTCTGTAGCCACGCTGATGCATTAAAGGGCAGTGATAATTTACAAAAAATTCAATACTCATTTTCTGCACCGAGGTTAGTAGGTTTTATTTTGCAAGTTAAAGTGTGATATGTTGATTTAAGTGGCATCATTTTTGGCAGCCTAAATGTGATTTTGATTGACTGTTCACTGTGTTCATGTGTGTGGGGGCCCCTTAATACTGAGAGATATGGGGTGTTTTAACCCTGGTGGTTATGTGTTAGTATACTTATTAAAATAATAATATCATTACTACTATACTAGGTCCTAACAAGTAATGGTCTTCTATTAAAATATAAGGACGTTAGGAGTTTGTGTTTCGCCATACATGATACACTATACAGATTATACTGTCAAAGCTGCATTTTTTTGGTGGTCTTACTTTTTAACGTTTAAAATTTCAACATGCAATTAAAGGCACTTGAATATATATTTTTGTAACCAATATGTGTAACCAATTCCGTGAATTTGTCAACCTGTGCAAAAATTTCTCTCATGTCATAAGGTTTAAAAACTCTTATGAGTGAGAATTTTAATTTCTACAGAAAAGCACTATTGCAACAGAGATTTTGCATCGTCACATGGGTGTACATTTTTTCATATGTACACATAGCTGTTCATGCACTTTGTTCTGAAGTGAACAGATGACACTGGATTTGAACTGTACATCAATATTCCATACATACAACACGCGGCAAGTTGCGTAATCCATGATATCTCTAGTGAACTATTAATAATAGTGATACAAATTCAAAGTTCACAAAAAGGCCATAAAGGGGTTCTACCATAAATGATACTTAACTGTAGTGTAATATTTATTTAGATTTTAATCAGATATTTGGTTGATCAGATAAGGCAATTGAAAGTTTCTCATTGCCCTTTTACACCTACAGGCACAAAATATAGGGTCAAAATAAGCCATAATGTGACCATTTCCTACAAAATTGTGTTCCAAATCTTTTGATTTGGGAATTTATTCATACAAAATGTTGATCCTATTCATATGCTGATGTTTTTTCTTAAACAAAACCTGGGTTTTTTTTCAGCTCAAAACTCAAGTTTGATCAATGAGTAATAATTATTTGTTTCTTGAAAAAGATCAAAATGTGAAAGGTTGCCTTATCCACAAATTATTGTGACAGGATACTCACCATCAACCTTCGTTAACATATTCAACAACTTCCCCATACCTTAAGTACAATAGCAAAGCGTTGTTGATTTGAGATTTAAAACCATGTTGCTACAATGTGTTTACGCGCTGCACGATCGCAGCCGATGTGTGTGTTGTTTTGGAATGACCATGCACACACTGTTTACATCGACTATTGAAACTAAAAGGAACTTGACTAATGATAAAGTTTTTGAAAATGGTTTGAATGAAATTGTTTAAAATGAAGTACATTTAAATTATGTTCTTATTTGCAATTGTCTATTTATGAAATGGTGTTCAAGTCATTGAAAGACTTATTCATGCTTTTGTGACTTGCCGACTCGATAACTGCAATAGTTTACTTTATGCTCTCCCTGATACGCAAATCTCAAAACTTCAACGGATTCAAAACTCTGCTGCTCGACTTGTTACTCTGTCTAAGATTCGCTGTCACATTTCCCCTGTCCTTCGTGACTTACATTGGTTGCCGATCAAATCTCGCATTATCTACAAGATTCTTCTGATAACATTTAAATGTACTCAAGCTCTTGCTCCTATGTATCTGCAAGATCTTATTCATCAATACGAGCCCACTCGCAATCTTCGTTCTGGCTCAAAATATCTTCTTGCGCATGTGTCTTCACCTTCTACTTCATATGGTCGCCGTTCTTTTCAAGATGCTTCTGCTGAACTTTGGAACAATTTACCATATCATGTTAAATCCGCCAAAACTCTTGAACAGTTCAAATCATTGCTAAAAACTTACCTATTTAATGTTAATGTTTAATTTATTTTTGTTTTGTCTTTTGTTACTCATGTTACTCTGTGTTTTTGTTTGTTTGTTTGTTTGTTTGTTTGTGATAGCGCATAGGGACTTAATTGTGTTATGCGCTCAATAAGTATGGTTTTATTATTATTATTATTATTATTATTGGTCGTTGTTGAAAGGGATTATATCATATTTCAGCATATATGTGCATCACCAATCTACAACTTGCGTTCTTTGGTCTGCGTGTTTATATCAGTCTGGTATTGCCCTCGTGAAATAAACCATGCAGACTACGCGAACACTGGTGTAGATTGGTGATACACATACGCAAATTTGACGTGTGATGTATCACAATAATCCATGGCAAAGATATCCAAAACACACATATAATACCCCCACCCCTAAACATAAATGCACACTTACCGTTGTTACTCTCTTGTAGATTTGTGCGGCGTTGTGACACTCTGCGTACGGATACTCCGAAGTAGCCATCTCCAGCATACACATCCCAAAGGCATAGACATCCACGGATTCGTCGTAGTGCTCCTCGTACATCTCCGGCGCCATAAACTCAGGGGTACCTTTTAGAAATACAAAGAGTACAGCCATATTTCTTTTTTGAGAGATCACTGGTTGTTCCTGTGAACGTAGCTTAGAAGATACAACCTGTTGGAAAAGGAGGAACCCGCCAAAGTAAAAAAACAGTGACGGGCGAGTAAAAAAAAGGCCAATTAATGCTTGTGACGATCTTGTAAACCCCTGTCACAGAAACAAAAATCATGGGTTGTTAGTAAAACATGGAAAGATTTGAGCAAAAATTGGAATATGCCTACTTTGGTGGTGACATAAAGACTGCCAATCGTATGAGACCTGTAACTGAGAACGAGAGAAAGAAAAAATACACACAATTCTATTTGCGTAGTAAAACATAACAAAAATGAAACTTGTCAACGGCAGAATTATTAACTGAAATATTAATTTTATGTCAAATAATAAATGATTCTGAAACAAAATATTGTAATATTTGAGATTGTGTGTAGGTTTGACTGTTAAGAAAGACGAACTCTCAAATGAATAAATTCAAGTTATGACGAGCTGTATAATAAACTATAAAATAATTACGGATTCGTACTTAAATTATACCAATTTTTCTCCCTGTAATATTTTCTCTAATAATATTTCCTCACTCTTCACTCCCAGCAATTCATGCCATCCTTCAAATATTGATATAAAAAGTATTGGCTGGCACATTTTAATTTGTGAACAATATGAAAACCTTCAGCAGCTCGGAGAGAGTGAGAGAGAGAGAGAGGACAATTATATCTTGATCTATTCCTGGCTTTCCAGGTATACAGTTTAATTTCCATAAAGCAAACAACGATATAGCAACTAGAGAAGAGGTCATTTCCAACCTGGCCATATAATCACCTGTCCAATACACCAGCGACTTAATTACTACTAACTAATGTATCCTTTTATTAATATCCCATTACTGCTATTATGGGACTATTTTAATCAATGTCGTTGTAGGGAAATCTTTATTTTAGTTTACAAATTATGAAGTACTTGTTTCAAGCTAAGTATCAATTTGCTATAATTGAAGTAAATTGTAATAGATAAAAAAAGGCCCATGTATGGCCATGACTTTCTAGTTGTAACATTTAGATTTTCAAAATGTTTTTATTTCAAAAAAAATTTAAACATGATTTTCATAAACATTTCACATAATTTCCCACTACATGTATTTGGTATCAGCAATCAAAATGCATATAACGTAGCCCGGATGAAGCTAAAATAAATTCTATGTTTGGGGCAGCACATAGTAATATATATTTCATAAGCTATAGTTTGATCAGTTCCAAATTGGCGAACCCTCATTACAGCAGCGAATGAATACAGAAGGACCTGGGCACGTATGAAGGCAACAAGCGCACCATGCATCATATGATGTGTGATGCGTGCGAAGAGCCAAAACTGTGTGTGTGGGGACTGGGGCCACAATCACGCGAGTATGCTTGGATTACTTTTGCACGCGGAGTAATAACAAACGAATATTTCTCGCCAATTTGGAACTGAATAGTATTGGTATTGGGTTCCTCTTGTTTAATTAATTGTAAAGGCACTTATATATCTTCTACTTTTGGCAGACCCACAAACCAAAAACTCAATGTGACAGTGCAAGGATCTAAGTACTAACTCGTATGCCCAGTAACTTTTTCAATGACTGTAGTTCACATCTGGATGACATTGTACCATGTCCGAATCATGTTTGTCACATGACCGTTTCACATTCAGGGATATAGATTTGCGAGCGAGCGTGCGGCAATACGTCTGAGTATTCCACCCAATAAAACTGATGCACGGATGTGACAACTGAATATTCGATGATGGATGGACAGGGCTAATAGGATCTATAGGTCTTTACCATGTTCAAAATCATGAAACAAGATATGTATCTAACCCGAGCGAAAGATAAGGATCAGATTGAAAGATATATGATTACTCATGACTCGACTGAGACAAACATCTTCAAACAAAATTATACTTTGTAATTGATGAATCAGCCCACGGTCATACACCTCCCCACCGATGACTCCAAATACCAAGAATGATGCGCGGGATGTGTGTGCGCTGTGTCTGTGTTATCTCATCTAAATCAATTAGAGATGATTAACAGGCAAGCATAACACTATGGGTCATATCACATATTTACGGTATAATCTTCAGTTAGACTTCTCGAACACGAACTCATAATGTAATCTGATTCAAATAAGTATTTATCACTTATTAGTAAATTCCAATGTACTTATCAAACCCAAAAACTGACCACCTTATTATTAATATTTCCATGTAAAATGCTGATTATATAGAGAGAAGAATAGAGGTACTTTTTTGGTCTGGTGCGTTAGAACGAGGCAAAATAACTCGGCCAGGTTTTCATGACTCACTTACCCTTCAAATCTGCAATCATAATGGGCTTGGATACGAACCTGGGTATAGGAATAGCGTGTTATGGCGAAAATACCAAGCATCACTAAAAACAAGTCTTTACACATTCATTTTTATGCTACATGATAAAATGACCTAAAAACATTGAATTAGCCTAGTTCTTGAGGTGTGCTAACCCGGCCTGTTTCTGTTTTTCAAAATCTTGTGATAAAAATAGTTGGAAAGGAAGACAATTAAAGACAATTTTGTACATGACTTGGATAAACAATTTTGTACCAGTATTGAATACAATATTGCCTATTGACATAAGAAATGTATATCATGACAATAATATACTTACGGGTCAGTACTGTAAAAGAAGATACATGAGGAAAAAAATCTCTTCAGTTGCATATATTCAATGAGCAATACAAAAATAAACATACAGTGTACAGTAATAATGATAAGTAAAACAATAATCAATTGCTACATGTATGTCAAACTATGACAAAAATAACCATCTCAACACAGTTCGTTAAATTGGACATACCTATGACACTCTTGGCAAATGAGCTCTTCTTCAAAGTGGCCAATCCCAGGTCCCCAATCTTGACGGACCCGGACGTCCCGGTGATGAATATGTTATCGCATTTGAGATCACGGTGGATAATAGCAGGTTGCCTCGTGTGGAGAAAGTGAAGTCCCTTCAGGATCTGTCGGCACCAGTTGCGTAGCACCTTCGGCTTGACCCCTTCGAACCGTTTCAGATATCTGCATTTTTATAGAGTAACACAAACATATAACTAAATCACTTTGATTAGGGCCCAGTGATTACAAATGCTGTTACAGATTGATTTTTCTATTAGTGGAAATAGGTATTGTGAAATTGATAGTTCCATTCATTACTCATGTACTAATTCACACTGCTGTTGGAATCCAGTCATTTTGGTGATGTCAAATGAAGCAAGCTGTCTTCAATTTATCATGGGATACGATGTTGTAGTTGTATATGTTGAATAACACTCATTCACTGTAAATTTGACATTTAACAAAAGTGCTATCTACAGTACATAGATCATGATAGATGGCTGTGTTATGAAACACTCATACATGTACATTATCTAACTTATAATTCCTGCTCTCTCATTTTTGAAGGTTTATATGCACAGCCAGCAAGATATTGTGTAAGGGAAACATGAAGACAAACTTCATGTTTTATCTGCAACATTCAAGAGATTCTGCTCCACATTTTCAATAACATAAATGATCATTATTACCAAAAGATTTCATGTAGGGGGAGCGAACTGCCTCAGAGTTGTTGGTACGCCCCATGCCCCAGCATACATGTACAACAATGTACTCACGTTTTTAGGGTTCCAGATGTCATCAATTCTGTTACTAGTACGATATGTCTTCGGCCAGATCTTCCCGCTTCCCAGTAGTCATAGAAACTGACTATATTGGGGTGGCTTAGTCCCTTCAGCATTTCAGCTTCCTCTTTGAATCTGAGTCTTTCGGTCTTAGTAAGCTTTTTGTCCTGTGACAATAAGAATAATAATGACATGGAAAATGTAAATATTATGGTGAGGTGGTCAAAATCTTAATTCTTAAATAAAGAGGAATATTTTTAAAAATTGGCTGTAGTGTTATAAGGATTATTCTAGAAGTTCTTACAATGAAAGCATACCGGTTCATGGTTATCTGGAGACTGTACACAAAAATATATCACTGATGAGATTGCACTCACTGGCCAAGCTGGCTGGGATTTGGCCTTCGTCCTTTTTGGGGTCTGCTTCAATTTTCTTTATAATCTTTGCGTCCCAATACTAGTCCCAGATGCACAGCTTGATCATGGGTCAATATTTTAGAAAATAACACATTTCAACTATAGACTATGGCGGTCATAAAGAATACTACCACTGAAAACTAGTGGAAATGTACCCAGTAGTCTACACACAAAATTTAAATGAGAAAGTAGAATATGATTATGAATGTGAAAATGTCCATGTTTGTTTTAATCTTTTATGTCATTCTTCCCGAATGTTTGTCCCTATCTTGGTCCATTAAATTGTATCACTCAGCACTCAGACTGCATTAACATCATCCTTGACAAATTTGCTATGAATAATCAGAGGCTTTAATTAGGCTCACTGGGTTATTTCCTTGGTCCATTCATGAATTACTTTCATGGTCCATTCAAAGACTGTCCATTCTATTAATTATATGGGAAAGATTGTGATTTAGTATCAGTCTACCTAGTGCCACAGGATTAATGTTAACTGCATGAAAGACCTTCAACTCTTTACCCAAAATCAATATTAAACAGAATGGATTTCCAATATATATCAACCTGATCATGGCCTGATTGACTATATATGTTCAAATAAATAACAGACAAGCTGTGAGAGTTTTTCATGATCCTCTTTTCGCCCAGCTATCTGGGCATATAGTTTGGCTTTCACTCAGCATGATACCGATTTTGGTTGACTCTGGCGGTATGAATGTCCCCATTTTTGTGGCTAAACATGAATTTAGTGGCAGAAATGGCAAAAACATGCCCATGTTACATCAGAATTGTGGTCGAACGAGGGAAAACGCTCTTGTATTTCCGAAGATATCGAAAATAAAATAATAAAATTAGGGCTATTCCACAGATAGTCAAACTATCTGTAGCTATTCATGCTATTCCAGCGTGGTGTTAGATTGGTTTTTGTTTTCATCGACTGTCTACATAGATCCAGGGATACTATTAATTGATAGACCCACCGCCGCGCCAGTCTCAGAGAATTGGAAGTTTGCGGTTCATCGATGAAAGTTTGCCCAGAGACTGGCGTATTACATAAATAAGGCCTATTAACACAGACCTTGACGACTATATCCATGCACCGTAGTCCAAATCTAGTAATTATAGTAATTTTTGATAAACTGATTTAATTTGGCGCAAAGGAATCGGGAAAGGAATACAGATATGATGTGCATAGATATGATACGAGGTGCATTTTTTTGATAAATCTAATATTCTTTGATTAGAAAGAGAACTCATTTTGCATGGGTGAAGGGTCCTTTGTTTTACGGTGTGGCCCCTGGAATCTAAAAATAATTGGTATTTATTATTCCGCTAATATTGAAAGTTTATATTAAGAAATAATCTACAATTTAAGAATTATATTTATCTATGATAGGATTTAGTAACATTTTTGACGCATCATTATCACATTGATTGAAAAGTTAAGACCATGTTTTTGAGATAAATAATGATTTTTTTCCCGCGACCTATTTGTATTGCGGAATTAGGGAGGGTGTAATTCGTCAGCACCCATCCCGTCAAAACGTGCGTATTAGCCAAGCATTGTTGTGTCGTTATATGGTTGCTTGAAGACGTGTGTATCAGAGAGATCAAGCACTCGTAAATTGCTGCATAGTTGATGCCCGGAGTTGTTTTAAAATAGCGCCGACCAATGCAAATACACGATCTTGACAAAGTAACCACAAACTGGCGACTAACCGTAAATAACATTGATTGAAAAGTTAAGGCCATGTTTTTGAGATAAATAATGGTGTTTTTTTCCCGAGACCTATTTGTATTGCGGAATTAGGGAGGGTGTAATTCGTCAGCACCCATCCCGTCAAAACGTGCGTTTTAGCCAAGCATTGTTGTGTCGTTATATGGTTGCTTGAAGACGTGTGTATCAGAGAGATCCGGCACTCGTAAATTGCTGCATAGTTGATGCCTGGAGTTGTTTTAAAATAGCGCCGACCAATGCAAATACACGATTTTGACAAAGTAACCACAAACTGGCGACTAACCGTAAATAACATGTTTATAATTTAAAAGTATGTACATTATGTAGAGAGTAAGTCACCAGTTTTCGAACAACGCCATTTTAAAAGCAATACCAAGCATCAGTACGTATGCAACTCTTTTTAAGCCATCAGTTTAAAAAAGCATAGTCCTTCAATTACATGATTTGGTTGAAATGAGTGCAAATAAGTGCTGATTGAGACAGGCGACGTAAAGGCAGATGTTCCGACTTTCAACTTGAAGTTTTCTATTCGACATGTAAAAGGTCATCCCCATAAAAGTCGTATTCCAAAGTTTGAGTTGCATAACTCGAATGGTTCTTATTTTAGACGCACAAGATGCCGTGAAATGTGCCCATTGACTGAGTTGTACACACACTATATTAGTGGTTACCACTTTTCGCAGTAATTCGATGTTATTTCACCGATTTCTTCGTAATCATACTGATCCGTGGACCGTCAAATTTCAGTAGTTCATCTGTGTTATGAAAATGTGATCGGGACATCTACCTTTAATACCCTATATAACATTTCAAAATAGATACATGTTGAATCTGACTATGCATTAAACAGTTAAATGAACTCCCACTCATGGATAACAATGTTAAAAACTAGTATCATGATGTAAACATATTAAGCCATGAATTTATTTCTTAACATGGACAGTTTTACCAAGTTTCAACGATTATTTATAAACGCTTACACTTTCCACGCAGTTTTTGGATTTTTCCATTTACAAAGCAAATTTTCAATAACCTTTCGAAACTCAAGGCCTATCTCAAAAATTACAGAAACAATAATAATACTGTTTGTACAAATTTCAATGCATTTCTCATATGGGGATTCAAAGATGTAGTGCGATTCAATAATTTTGAAATTTGTGACATTTTATGAACATTTGGAATGTCGCCTCCAACTACCTGCCACATGGAAAGTGTAAACATATCTAAAGTGAATACTGCATGATATTGTGAAAGAACTACTGAACAATTTCTCAATCAAATACTAATATTTCTTCATACCCATCCAACCAGTCAGTATACCAAACTTTAGAGAACTAATTCCAAACATAGCATTCACTTCAAATGCACAAGAGCCCAAAGTTAATAGCATTCACAAAATGATTGCTTTAAATTTCGACTTATTCAAAAAATAATACAAATTTTTCACAATCTTGGAACACTGTTCTATCTATATAAGTGTTTATAGTGCAAATTTGTTGGAAGCTTTTTAAAAACAGGCATTGAAAAATACCGAAAACCCCCATACTGGCTCTACAAAAATAGGTACCTTCACGGATTGCATACAACCTAAGACCAGTAGTATATCCAACGTTTATAGCCCCGGCTTGTGTTTTACGGTATGAATTGCCAGCAATTCCCTAAACGTTAAATGTGAATCATTGTATTCTAGAGTAACATTTGTAAAAAAGATCTTATATTTATCTACTGTCTGCAAAGATTATTTATAAAACAAAATAAATTCATTACAATTAGTATCTCATTTGTATTCTTTGAATTATTTACAAAAAACATAAGTGCTAGCTGAAACTTCAAAACCCCACACTTCTCTGAAATACATCAAAGCTCCAGTTCAATATCTCTATGATATGAAATTCTATACACCTATTCTATATAACACTATCAACTCAGCTAAACCAAAACGAGAGCTCCCACTCAAAGGTATCTTACTCAAATTGTCCTGAACGTGGACATTGTATAGGTAACATCTTCCTGGATCACTGATCCGACAAAATTAGTTCCATCATGCATAATTTATTTGTAAACAATGATATGACCAATAAGAGAAATTGGAAAGATTTACCATGTAATATCCTAAATATAACAACGTCTTATCTAAAGCTGTAGCCTGAACCAGAATGTCCACTGTCTCATTATACCATTTTTAATAAGTTCTATAAAATGTCATGCAATGAGCTAAAGGCACTTATCCCCTCGCTATTTGGCCACAAAAAAAAATCTTTGGAAATATGCCTCGAAAATTAGGGTTCATGAACGTTATATACCTGGAAAATACTATACAGACGTAGCGCTATCATAGCAGAACCCGACGAGCTACAACTGAGACTCTCACCATGTCCCCAAAGTGGACTTCACCTCATTGCAAGGAATTTTACCTGAAGCTGGGATTTCCCTTTTAAAGGGAATTTTTATTATTATTTTTTATTTATTCGGACTCGGACATACACTTTTAGAACAGACTACAGTGTCATCCGCCTAATCGGCGATATATACAATAGCTGTTTACTTAGGATTCATGTTAATTTTTGAAAGAAATGGAAAGCATATATTAAAGGTGCAATCATAAAAATGTTGACCTCTTAGGCCACAATTTAAAATGGTGCATCATGGTTAAAAGGAGATTAGGAATTACATGAATGGCATTTGGCTTTATTCACCAATTGATTGAGATTTCTGGTAGCCTAAATGTCGTGTAACCTTTACATGTAGGTTCCAAATAGCCACCCGTGTATCAGTAGTAATTTTCAAAACGCACAAACCTCTTCAATTTTCCTGCACGGCATACACAAAATTGCCTAAATATTAGATTTTGATCATTCCTACTTTTTTCTGGCACAAGTGGTTGTTTAATATTACGGTTGGGTTTTATTTATTTCAGCATTTTATCTTGTATCTCTTTTTTTACGAATATGGTGCATACTGTGTGATACTATTTGCCTGAAGCGAAGTGGTCAGTACTACATGTAAGTGGATCATCTGTTGAGTACATGTATGAGCTAAGGTGCGAAGGAAATTAATTTTAATTAATGCACATGGGGAATGTCGGTGTGGGTACAAATTGTTAGCAGATTTTATAAAACAGCATGTCTTATTATTATTCATTTTTTAAATGTTCGCTGTTCTGAATCAATGTAAAGGAACTCCCAACTATAATCTATTGTAGCACATAACATGCGCGCGTACTTGAGGCGCTGGTGTATACACACGAGCGTTGAAAGACTGAAGATACATACGCGTGCGTAAAAGCTGCGCCTGGTATGTTACATCACTGTCCAGAGGAAGCCACTATAATACCATGACCGGGGTAGGATGTTTCATTTGCATAACATTAACAAATTTTATATAATCAGATTCACAAAAATGTCCACGCTTGCCAATTCATTTGTATTTTCACTTGAGCACTGTTGTTAGCTCAGAACTCACACAAAATAAAGTCACATTGTGAAATATAATTATGTTCAAAAAGAGGCTGCAGAATCAAGTTGTGAAATAAAATGATGTGAAGAACAAATTTAAGGCATGGATTGAACTCTGTACAAACTCATCTTGTACCCGTAAGGAGTGAATCCAGCAAAAACAGATTCCCACAAATCCCATGTAAAAATGTGCTAAATATGGACATTGAACAATGCAAGGAATTTGTTGCTTTGTGGGGATCCACAAAGTGAATACAGTGTGTAGACTGTAGCTGTAGAGCAAGTCTACCATTCATCGATCTCCAGGCCATACACTGCCCCCAACTGCCCTCCCTGACCAAAGAGGCAAAGACCCTCTTTGTCCTGACCCATGTTTAGCACTGTTTAGTATTATTTGAATGTTTAAGGGCATGAGAAATGAGAAGTGCAACATTTTTTAGTGCAAAGGAAACTTTCTCAAATTTAATGGGAGTGGCAATATTTGTAAAGTTTTCCAGGCTTAAAAAGCAAATGATGGTATACTATAATGCCACACTGAATTGGGAAGGTCTTGTGATTGTATTGTATGACTTGATTGTGGTTTCTAATCTAACCGCAATTAATCATGCACAAATATTTTTGAATAGTGTCACGTAGGGTATCACACCTTCAATGGCTATATAGTATAATTTTATTAGAGTTTATTATGTTTCCTGTGACCTAAATATTAAAAACAACTGAAGCATGGCTATCGTTTTTCTTATTTTCCATACCATAAAATTGAATATCAATGCCAAGTGTAATATTATTATCATTAGTTGTATAAATACTGACCTTTTTATACAGACATATTTCAAATTTCATGATTCGTAAAGATGCTATTCAATGCATAGGTATTTAAATTATGGGAATGGGCTTTTTTTAAATGGTGTCTCGATATTAAAACTACACACTTTGGACACAAATAGATCTTTGATGATCATTATAAAAACATTAACATTTAAATAAGCAGCCAATTGATAACGAACAATATATATTTATATTAAATGTATGTAACAAACAATGTAAAAAATACTGGAAGGTTCCTCGGTGCAAGGCTCAGTAGAATTTCATTGGCTTAGAATCTCCACAAATTTGTGCGGATTCTTCTGATTGAAATTAATGAAACTTTGAGTTATCATCTTTTATTTCAGTGTTTCATAATGTTATTGTTATATGGGCGAGTGAGCTGGAGGACAGGCGAGAAATGCATATTTTAATGGCAAGACAATAATATTATTACATGCGGGATCTACCCTTGCCCAAATCATTGATACTCTTGTTCTTTAGGGTTTTTAAGCAGTCAAAATTATTGAGCCATGTGATATGATATACAAAGCAATTTGGCATATTTAGATTTAGATTATTGATTATTAAACAATAATAGGGCCGGCCAGCTTTATCTTCGATCCAAAACAAACTGTATACATATTGTAATCAACTATAGTTTCCTTTTTACCTCATACTATCAGGGTCAATATCCAATATTGGTCAATGTGCAATGCAATGCGCAAGTAGTTCCAGTACAATACAAGCTGGGCGGCAGCTGAAATTTATTTTGGGAAATTCATTGATCAAGTCAAGATAGTGAGTGAGAATGCATGGCAAAGGCAAGTTGCTTGCGCAATATGATTTGTGACACCATAATGTGACCACATGGGCAACAGATTCCAATAGACTACTGTAAAATTTGACATTTTCGCACTAAATTTATTTTCGCGCTTTTCGTGCTAAAATTGGCAAGTGCAAAAAACAAAAGCACATTTTAAATATATTCATTTTGTATGTAGCTTTTGTAGGTCTGTATAAGGAAGCTCAAAATCGCAAAAATAAAACAAGCCAAATTGTTCAAAATGTGCAAAGCTCAAAAAATTACAAGCGCAAAAAATTAAACATACAGTATTAATTGGTTTTTTTAACTAAAAAAAGTGTTTTAAAATAATCCTGTTCAATGATAATAACAGAAAATGTACATTGCATGTAGAGTAAGGTAGGCCTATAAGGGTTATAATAATAACTTAAGGGTGATACAGAATTCAATTGATCCACAAAAATGACAATACATGTAGGACATTACATGTGTAGGCCAAGTGAGATGCATTGAAACAAGCCCATGTTGAGCAAGACTTGCATGTAGACTATTATTAACTATTTAAACTATTTAAACTATATAAAGGGAAAATAAAAGTGACTTTCAAAGAATTGGGCTTCCATTTCCAAGCTTTCTGTGATGTAACAAGAGGAAGTGAGAAACTTCAGCAACTGACACTGTCAAATGATATTGTTGTGATGTAAAATAACTTTTCAATTTTAAAAACAACAACCAATTATGACATAAATAACAATAAGGATAATTGGGTGTGGCCGTGTGGGGCTCTTTTTAAGTTACATCCTTTATGTCTGTAAAAATGAAAGGATTGGCAATATTAATTATCTAGACCTCTTTGACCCTCTGAATTGGCAAATCTACCCACAGACTGCAATCCTCATCTGACATTGTGACCCCTGTCTGTCACACCCCTGACCAAACACAGGAAATTTGCGGCACCTTCATCGGGAATCCTCAATTATCAACATCAAACACTGCTGTCCAGTCTAAGACACCTCGGACACTTCTTGATCATAAAAACAGGATACATGTATATTATTTTCAATGTGACCATCAGAATTAGTTGAGTTAAAAAGGTACTGGACAAGAGAAACTAATTTTTTATGTTCCCGTTAGTGCGCGTTATTGCGTCCAGACGTGATTTTGACAATTCTGAGGCTTTTTCAAACTCTAGGCTTGTATATTTTGCATCTATTTGGATGCGTAAGTTCCCGAAACTCAACAAATTAAAAGTTCGACAAAATAAATAATAAGCATAATAAAATTAGAAAAAAAATAATTGTCAGCTAAATCACTCCTAGTTCATGAATTAGTGCACATTTATATTTGAGATTCACTGGAAATGGGTTTATTTAATCAAATCTGTGCATTTTCTTACACATGCTCGCTAAAATGTGATATTTTGCCACTGATTTTCATTTACGGGTTTATCTGCTGGCGATCCGCCATTTTGGATTTACTTGTAAGAATTTTAAGTTCAACAATAGATGGCGCCCTAACAATCAGCCCATAGGGCATAGATGCACACATTTCCCTTTGGACGCATTTTTTTGCCACCTCGTCGGTAAACTTGCGTCTACGCGGATGCGCATTTTTCAAACCTTAACGGGCTCCCTGCTATAAAGTACATCGTATTTGTCCTTTCAAAATTACCGGTTGGCTTTTGAAGAAGTAAAAGTGGTTGCCATATTCACAATCACAATACAGCCCATCATTTATGATTTACCCAAACCCTTCCTGGTGAGACAACAAAAGTAAATTGTGACACTACAGATTGGGTTTTAAACAGTAGTTTGACACTCCCTGATTGACATCTTGTTGAACTTCCTATACAATAACATGACAGATCAATCAATGGCACAATACATTGACATTTTGATGGTCAGGGTGGTAATAACACTGATTGTGTGGTCATCTGGTTGATGACAAAAGAAATGTTCCGGCATCAATCAAGTGCTGCATGGAGGAGAATCAGGAGATATCGTCGTGCGAGTGCAACAATGTCGTAAGTGACATTTTGGCGAAATTGACTTTTTTATATATTTTGAAAGAGTAAGTAATTGCGCTCATTTTAAGCTAATTTTGAAGTTCTAAAACAAATTAATTATTTTTTAATTTATAAAAAACAATATCGTTAGTGCACTTTAATTTAATTTTATATTATTCTGAGTGCAACAACAACGTATCTACCACTTACGATGTTCTTGCACTCTGTTTTCTCATATTTTCTCAAGTTTTCTCAGTGCAATAATAACGTATCTGCCACATACATTGTTGTTGCACTCTGATTTCTCATATTTTCTCAAGTTTTCTAAGTGCAATAATAACGTATCTGCCACATACGTTATTGTTGCACTCACTAGATTTGTTATTGCAGATACGTTATCTAAAAATGTCAATATCTTTTCAAATACTTATTTTTATGACACGATGTTCAATTTATATCATCAAAGAAAATAATCTTTATACTTCCATAACATAATATGTTTACTCAAAAACACAATAAGTATGAAAAACATAAAAATGCTTCTCTTGCAAATACAGCAAAATGCAGATACGATATTGTTGCACTCGGACGACGATATGGTTTTAAAAATAAAGGTCCTTTGAAGTAGATACAAACTTTAAAAAAGTGGTGTCAACAAAAGAAATTAAACCCTAATTCTAGGTAAGAAGCTGAATGGTGAAAGATGGGATAGTTGTACATACTGTAGGTACCTATTTATGTAATATTATTATTGATAATTGGCCTTCCAAACTACAATAAAAGCGTGAATTGAATATTGTGCACTAAGTTCCCGGATGTGCGTCCAATATGTGTGTGGCGCAGAATATGTGCGTGTAGAGTATACCGTATACGAAGAGAAGGACAGTTCGGGTCCAGGATATATAAATAGAGCGTCCTTGGTTCTGGCTAACTTATTTAGTTTTATCAAAACAGTCTGTTATATAAATAATAATAACAATATTGAATGTCTTATTTTCGGTGATACAAGAACATATTGCAATAAACATATCTAATAAGTATGGTTACACAGGTTAGTATAAAAAATGTATTGAATTGAAACATTCATTTTGATTCTTTCACCCATCATTCACATATCTTGCATTGTATTAAAGTACTCTGATACAATGACTTCCAAGTTATATGAGCCTGTACATGTAGGTTACATTTTACACGACATCGCTGATAACTTGGTGATATCATCCAGAAGTCAAAGCCCTAGAAAGAAGCTGATTGCTACTTGGTCATAGACCTTCAAGAAACATGTCTGTAGTCTGTCATCTTGAACTAAACTGGGAATATGTCCAAAGACTATGAGCAAGATTCTACTGAACAACTTACAGGTAAATAACGGTACCAACCGGCCTGTTCACCAAGTAGACACGGTCAGATAGATAACGCTAACTTTTCTAACGGCAAAAAAACAGGTTTAGTAATCAGTAATTACCGCCAACTTGCCCAGTAGAAACAGCAAGTCGATAAATCTAATCGCTATTAAAGTTCTCATGACCTGCAAGTATACATAAAAACTGACCTCTCCGCACTTCATTGCCGTCTTATTCAAATGCGATTTGAGATCTACTTCCCAACTTGAATTTTTATGTTGTTTGTTTGTTTACACGGTCGATTGGTGCATGCTTGGTTCCACATTACTCTCTAAAATACACCTAAAATCTGGGTTTTTCACCACTCATGTCACCTTCCATGCATGTCAGGAGCATGCACCAGCGTTTGTGGATTGCATGGCGGACGGGCAGGTAAATTTACCTGCAAGTTTTCTCGAGTAGAAACGATGGTGATTGTTATTTCAAATAGCGTTAACTTCTCCGGTGCCTCAGTAGAAACAAGCTCTCTCTATGGATATGGACCAGATTTTTAGGCCAAGATGATTTTTGATTTTTTTTTTGGTGTCTATAACCACAAGATATGTTCATTCATTTCATAATTATTATTCATTTTAAAACAATCATTAGGTTACATTAGGTACTGTTCAATGCAATAAACAATTCTGGATTCTGTTTCTCTAATTTGAAATTGGACAAAGGTTAGGGATGGTGGGCTCTGTAGTCCAGAAGCATTAATGTGGGCCTACTGAATTAAAAATATTACATAGTAACCTGCAATAATAGGCCTGACCTTTTGAAATAGGGATTTGAATGAAGTAAATAATTATAATATTAAAATTTGTATCCATAAAACAAAGCGTTTTCATTCAAATAATTGCAAATATAGCCTTGTAGGATTCAGGAATGCAACTGAAAGCATTCTTGCTATCATATCATCCCAATATTTTACCCACTTTGGGTATATTATTATTTAATATCTCCATTCTTGATCCATCCAGATTTACTCCAGACATAATCAACAAAGCCTTGTAACCTTGTTAGATTTCCTGCAAACATACTTGTTCAACATTCCTCATGCAAACTCAACAAATGGTTTAGAACCCAATGAATAACTATTAACAACCAATACAGTATGATAATAAATGGTACCTGGAAAGAGGAGGAATGTTGGTTTAGTGTTCAAGTGGTCAGTTTGTAAACATAGCAGCCTTGTGCTCCTCATAAGGTGGAACTTATTCTTTGAAAATTTGACCACAAAGTTCACTCTTATACTAAAATTCAGATGATAATGAAATGTTGAATTTATTATCATTATGGAAACAGTGTGATGGTTGTGGTAGGGTAGAGGACAGAGGTCACCGTTTTCTCATTTCATATTCCTATTTTGGGGTGAAATTCAATCCGGTAGCCTACCTTTTATAAATACATAAAATCGACTACACAAATACACGGTTAACTGTTTTTTTAACCCTAAGCCCCCCCAGATACTACTATACTATCGGTAGTATTTTTTAGTACCTAGTTCTTTAGCAGCATTGTAACAGTGCTGATAGTATTTTGTAGTACCTAGTTCTTTAGTGCAGTATGGAGTAATAGTATTTTGTAACATTTAGTTCTTTAGTAAGTTAGGGTTGTAATAGCACCTGGGTACTGGCACTTTTGAGGTTGGTCTTATTTTCTATAGGTGTCTTGATTTTTGTTTTGTTTTTATGTTTTTGTTTGTAATCATCAAGGATGAATACCAAAGATGACACAATTTACTCTAAGCAAATCAGTTCTTGAACAAAGGTGGAATGTTAAAACCGTTGTCCCATTTGAACTGAATAGCTATATAGTTTAACGATCTTGTTTTTGTTGTGTTTGTAATCATCAAGGATGAAAACCAAAACATTGGTTTTCCCCAATGATGACACAGTTTACTCTAAGCGTTTCAGTTCTTGAACAAAGCACTCAAAAACAAATAGCCATTCAGTTCAAATGAGACAAAGGTTTATACATTCCACCACCTTTAAATGAAAAAAATGAAATTAAATAAAATACATCTCCCCTAAAAATAAGTACACAAAAACAGTTACAAATAATAAAATTATATCAAACACCTACCTTCCATATCATAGGAAGAAATACTACTAGAGTGCAACCAATTACCTATGTTTCCAAACTAATTGCCTGTGTTTCCAAACAAATTGCCTGTGTTTACATTCTATATAATTGCCCTTTCCAAATGTGGGTAAAGAACTAAATGTTACAGAATACTATCTCAGTCTATCTGCACCAAATGGGGTAAAGAACTAGGTACTACGAAATACTAACTGTCATAGTAATCCGTAGTACTTAGTTCTTAGGCTCATTTCTGTTTAGTAGTAATATATAGTATTTAGTGCTTTGAGCAACTAGACTTGTTAATTTATTTAGTAGCTGGAGACCTAAATACTACAAATTACTAATAGTAATTTGTAGTACTCAGGATCTTAGGGGTATTGCAGCTTTTGTGGGTTAGGGTTAAGATGGCAAAATTGCGCGATAGTTTTCGTGATGGTTTTACTTTACACAGTGAGAAATAAGAATGGTAAAGTATTCTGAATCTTAGCCTATTTTCAAAACCGCTCGCGCTAGTTCTTTAATAGATGACTCACAAAATGGCCGACGATGGTAATTTGTTGGTGTTTCGCTCGCTAGTCGTAAAACCAAAATTCTAGTGTGACTTTTCTGAACACTTTTTCTGGCTCTTAATTTTTTTGCAATGCCATGAATCAGTGTGCAATATACATACTATTTTATTTGTGTAGCAATTCCAAATATTGCGTAGCATTTCATCACATCTGTATGCGATACAATTGGGAAATTGATTAAAGGTAGATGACCCGATCACATTTTCGTAACAGAGAATTGTTTCAAACATACGGAGATTTTCATATCATATGAAAGCTCGTATTTTTCTCATCATCATACTGAAATTTGACGGCCTAAATCGGTATAATTACGGAGAAATTGATGAAATAACGTCGAATTACCGCGAAAGGTGGTAACCACCAATATCGTTTGTGTACAACTCAATGGGTACATTTCACGGCATCTTTTGCGTCCAAAATAAAAACTATTAGAGTAATGCAACTCAAACTTTGGAATACAACTTTTTTAAGGATGACCTTTCAAGTAGAATAGTAAACTTCAAGTTTAAAATCGGAACATCTACCTTTAATAGCAACTCTTTAAAATTGTGTAGCATTTCGCTATGCGATACCGGATATATTGCACACTGCCATGAATAGATAAAGACAACTTTGGGTCTCCAAAAAGGTGAGTTGGACAAAAAAATTGATTTTTTTTTTGGGACTAAACTTGGTTCCTTCTACTTCAGCAATCGCTGATACATTTAAATTAAATGAGTTTTGTATTGAGACTTACCAATAACCCATTCGTCTACTACTTCTACCTTTATTAGTGCAATGACATTCAATGTATTCTTGTGACAAACACAGCATTTTTATGCGATTCTGTGATTTGCCTTTAGCTTTGTACACACTTTCTCTCATAGTCATATCATTATACTAAATTCACCATCTATCCAATAAGTGTATCTTCATACTTATTTTCATTTTAGAATGATGCATTATAGTAGGGGGGTCACAACATTGCTCTTTACATTCTTGCAAGTTACTGTACACAATTACTATACCAATATTGTCAATGTAATGTCTATAAACAGCCTTCTTCAAATTGATTTAAGGCCCATAGCACTACTATTTGGGACTTTGTTGTCAATATGAAAAGTGTTTGTACAAAGCAGATCTATATTTTGAGATTTATCTCCAGGGGGTCACACTCCTTTATAACAAGGTTATGCTAAAATTAAAGTTTTAACTCACTTAATAGCAATGTTTTGAAGATACCAAGTTTGGCAGATTTGTATAATTTCGAAGCTTGATATATTACCATTGTATTGGAAACAAAAAAAAATCACCTAATTGTAAAGGCTACATGCCAGAAATATGCAAATATAATGCAAAATTATTCAATTTTACTATAAACTGGTATTTGCCACAGACCCATCTGAATTTTGATTGAAAAAATGAATTCTACGTCAAAAAAAACATTAAAAGGGTAATTTACACAGCTCAAATCTGTTAACTATCGCCATTATAAGGCTTTTACTATTTCATTATGCAAATTAGGCTAATTAAATATGCGAAAATCTGAAAGGTGCATTTACCGAAGAATAAGCACTATTTTGACCTTAAAAATGAATTCTACACCCAAAAAAACCTTATATGGGTCAGGGATATGTTTCAATTCCCTGATTTTGTATGAAATATAGCCTTCGCATATTTAATGAGCTGGACTTATTCAAATTTATTGCAGGAATGTTGGTTGACAGAGGCATTTTCGGACATTTTGGGGCTTTTTTGACATGCTCTCACACAAAAACACTGTAATTTCAACCTTTCATGTAAGCAGAAATGTAGAATATCCAAGTTATACTCCTAAAATAAGTTATTTTCAGACTTGTAGGGTACCAAGACTTGATTTTATGACATTTTTAAAAATCAAAATCTGCAAAATTGCCAAAATTGGCCCTTTTTCGCAAGAAATTGGGTCATTTTCCGAAACACATTTTTGGTCACAACGCAAGAAATAATGCTCCGATTTTGACGATTTAAACAGTATTTTTCATTTCTGCACAAGTTTTAACCAAAGAAAACAGAATGAGGCCCCAAAAAGCATTTTGAAATTTTCCTTTGACCCCCCTAATTATAGATATGCATGATCATTGATCATACAATTTTCAAAATAAAAGTATCTATTTGAAAATGGAATACATTGAAACAAAGTACTTTTCTATAAAAAAATTATGGTTCAACCATGTCTGCAGGCTGAATAATCACAAATTTATAACCAAAAGTAGTTTGCCTCATATTGCTAAAAACTGGTTTGTAGGCCTATGCAAATTTTAAACCATTTTAGGATAAAAAATATTTACTTTCATGATGTCCAGTTGCTTATGTGTGGATATTTAGACATCAGTGAATACATCCCAGCCCTACACTGTACTAGTATAAGTAGTATTACTACTCCGCTGGATTTAAAAGCTTAGGTAAACATGGAGTTTTCCACATATTTTTGCAACCAAATTATCAAGCATCTCTATTATAGATACAGTACAGGGCATCAGTTT
The DNA here is from genome assembly GCA_035610835.1 of Ophiura sarsii. NCBI lineage: Eukaryota > Metazoa > Echinodermata > Ophiuroidea > Amphilepidida > Ophiuridae > Ophiura > Ophiura sarsii. The sequence continues at coordinate 67,096,991 of CM069445.1, forward strand.
TTTAATTTGGGGCAATAATACTAGACTAAGGTCACGAATTTTCCGCTTTGCGGAATTTCCGCGAAAATCGCGGAATTGAGGTTAAACGCGGAAAACGACATTTTGATGAAAAGAAGGAGAAAAATGCTCAAAAAACGTCCAAAACACAACATTTATGAATAGTCTTGAATAAAACAATATAAATATTAAAAAACGATACGTAATAAAACCTAAAAATGATGTGTTTTTCTGTAAAGTGTGTTTATTTTGGTTTTATAGATCGTAAAAAAACGTAAATTTTAAGCTTTCTTGGGGAAAATTACATCACAGAAAAATGCAAAATTTACAAAGCGGAAAAACGCGGAATTCAACAGTTACAAAGCAGAAAATTCGTGACCTTATACTAGACTGTTGTTTGGTTTTTGTTAACACACATGATACATACAATATAATTACCGTATAGCCCTTAGTATGAAACCACCCATATTATATACCCCATCCGGGTACCCGTTTGCCAGCCAGAAAATCCCAGCTTTATACACATGTAGGCCTAGGACTAATCCCATCCCACATGAAAGATTTGATGTGATGAACTAAATTATAAATTCATTTTATGTTCTCATTTATTAATGTTTGCTGCCCTTTATGTACTTATGAGAGTCGCACTTAGAAATGATTACAAATTTACGCTTGTGCAGAACACACCACATAAAATCGCAGCGAGCAATGAATCCTGGATCTGGGTAATTCTTCGGCAAAGTGGGACAGAAAACCTAGATGTCCATCAACCAGGAGAATACTAACCTGTAACTCGCACCAGGCAACAGACACACCGGTATCTGTGTCCAGTCCCTTGTATACAGTTTTGAAGGACCCTCTGCCAACCTCATAATCAAATTTCAAGAATCTGCCTTCAGGAGATTTATCAATAGCCACATCCACAATGTCATCTTTGACTTCACCAGGCTCCTTTCCAGGGCTCTGACCACTCTCCAAGCTAATGTTTTGCTTCAGCAGAGGGGAACGCATCAATGCCGCAGTGGCGGCCCCATCACCAAGTTTCTCAAGTACATCCATAGTACCAGGTTCCATAATTGTAACCGACTTAGTTCTTCGCTTTCCATCTGGTGTTTTTAATTTCACAGATGCACTTGAAGTTCTTTCGACTTTCTTGGCTTGGGTCTCTTGAGCATTCGTGCCCTCTTCCATCGTTACGGAATTCTTTGGGGAAATGCTAGAATCAACTGCATTCCCTGCTTTGTGATCAATGTTAGGCATACCGCTTGCCACAGTACGGTTGCGACTGGTAGCAAGATGCGCATCCTCAGATGAACCCACCATGGTTTCGGTTTTCTTGGGGGTCACCTGCGTGCTGACTGTGATAATGTTAGTAGTTGTGGAGATGTCAGAGACGGCTTGGCCGTTAATATGTACATTTTCTGGTGATTCCAAAGTTCTATCTGTCCGACTTTCTGGTTTATCTTTATTGCCAAAGCGACCCTCCTGCAAGTCGGATTGCACAAGAGTTGCTGATCTTTCCTCTGTTGATGCCACTCCATTAGAAATTACTTCCCTTTTACCTTGCTGTTGCTGTTTTGATACATGAGAATCCCCTTCAGGTTTTCTGTTCATATTTGAGAGGAGCCAGCAGAAAACTGCAAAATGCGGTTTGTCCAAAACAGCAACCGTGTGTGCAGATCAACTACAAACACTGAAAAACAGCTCACGTCGGTGAGTGTCAGTCAAATGTTGTAAATAGGATGTTTTCCTCACAGAGGATGGAAGAGTAAATTTAGGCTGGTGCCTCTTTTGCTGGGGCAAATCGGCACAGTCTTTTTGATGTAGGAATCGTCACCATGATTATAGTGGGTTACCACAAGTGTACCACGCATGATGACCATTGCAACTTCCCGTGTGCTGTTTACAATGAATTGAATGATCAATTTTTTAGGTCGGTCTTCAATTCATGTTCTTATCAATCAACTTAACATAAAACTATCCAAATGGTTGGTATAAATTATTGACTTAAATCATTGAAGGTTAACAAATTGTAGACAGTGAGTCACCTTCTTCCGGCACAAAAGCACAAGGCACTACTCTCGCCGAACTGTGTGGCAAGGGCATAAATATCACCTTCCATTCATAATGTGCGTGTTGTAAACTTCAGCATGTACACAAATCCAATGCAAGACGACCGCCGTTCTTCCGGGTTTCCACTTGATTATTTTATCCAACAAATTGTAACGGAAAGTAGAGATCACTTGTTCCTACGGACTGGTTATACTTTGATGTCTCAAATTGAACGCCTAGAAAGGCGTCAAGTCAGCGAGACGCTAACTGAAGATTGCGGCCGGTGGCATTTATCGTTGATTGCCCCTGTCGTCCATGTTGTACACTTTCAACCGATTCTGTTGTTGCTTGCGTTGTTTTGGATTGCAAAATTGAACCGAATCACAGAGTGCGGATGGATATTAATGATTTTATTTCATATTTTCGTCAATTTTGTCTCAAAAAAGCTGCTGAAACTGTAACATTAAAAATATTAATTGCCATGGATTATTGTTAAGGTGTTTTCTAAACTATTTACTACTATTTATTGTAAAAATTAATTAATTGACAGAGAACTACTTTATATATTAATGGTAATTTGCCTTTGCCAACTGTACAAAATTGATGGGCTTTCAAGTATCAATGGAGAGTCAGTTTATTGATAACAAAATGGAATAAATATCTATATTCATATAGTTCTAAATACATCATTTTGATCATGTAATTCTTTCATCACTATTGACTTGATGTGAAAATGAAACATTCTCGCTTTAATGGATTTTTTTATCGAAAAGGGCGTGAAATTTACGATACGTCATTTATCATCCGGGAAACAACCGTTTTATTACACTAGGGCTGGGCGATACGTAAATAATAACTATCGGTATTTCGTCATCCCTGATTTCGTCTGGTTCTGGCCAGGGTAAGAGGACGCCACCAACCTCAAAGAGGACCAGGCTAACACTAACAGGGAGTATAAATAAACATAAAAAGCAACCAAAATGAGATTCTTATTGTGGTAACCTGGTATCTTGTGTTAGAACACTCAACCGAAACAAACTTGATGTTACATTTTGTTGTTAATTATCCTGCAACTTGAGAACACACCTTTAAAGAATAAGAGCAATAAGAGAATTTCATCTACAGGGTGTATCAAAAAAGTCCCATGTGTAACATGACATTTTTTTGGCGATGTACTAAGAGCCGTTCATTATTTATGCTGGAGGGGGGTGGGGGTAAACTATAGGGGGGGGTCATGTAACTTTCACATGTTGAAATAGGGGGGTTATGTAACTTTTTATTCTTAAACGGGGGGGGGGGGTTGTGTAACTTTTTTTAAAACTATGTGGTGATTATTTTAGAGGCTATTTTGGAGTGTGAATGCCATTTTTTCTGCGCTTCGCGCATATTTTTTAAACCTATCGACTTCAAAAACATTTGCTATGAGACGACTTCTGGACAGCAAATCTTTTCTGTGCCTTGGACGATCTGATGGAAAACATCTATATAATCATCAACGGTCTAGAAATTAGATCCACAGGGTGTATACAAACATGTTAAAGGCATATTATGCGATCTTTTCCAGGGGGCGCTCTCTATTCATGATTTTCTTTTAGAAAGTAGATTTTCTTGCAGATTTACATTTCTGATCATAAATCATGAATATATTCTGGGTTACCGAGCGATACGATTCCTAATTACTTCAAAATCATGGTTTAGTGAATAGTAAATTTAGAGTGAAAAATAAGTTGTCGCGCAGACCTGACAGTTTCAGATTTTCTCTCTTTAAACCATGATTTTGAAGTAATTAAGAATCGTATCGCTCTGTAACTCAGAGTATATTTATGATCATAAATGTAAATCTACAAGAAAATCTACTTTCTAAAAAAATCATGAATAGAGGGCGCCCCCTGGAAAGATCACATAATTACCGTATGTTACAAAATCCAATTTAATGATTTAAAAAAAATTATTGCATGCTTTTTACCTTGTCTCAGCTTTGCACCAAATTATGCTCACAAAAGTAGAACGTTTCACTGGATTATACGTTTCTGCCCAGAATGTTCAAACTTGTTCGGGTTATAAAGACTCACAAAACCACCCAAAATGTATAAATGACAAATTTTCCAGCTCGCTACGCTCGCCATTTCACACAATAATAAAAAGGGGCATTATAAAATTATTGGCCGTTCAGATAGGGCACAAACAGAATTTGCCAACGTATCCATGATCAAAATTCCAAAGGTAAAGACAGTCCCCTTATAAGTATGTGACAAGTTGATTTTTCGGGGGGTTGTGTAAAAAACTACTGGTTAGCAGGGGGGGTCAATTTCAGCTGTAGGGGGGGTAGGTAATTTTGTCTTACGAGTCTCGAATTTCCCCCCCCCCCCCCTCCACCATAAATAATGAACGGTCCCTAAAATTGTTGTTCGCGAAATACTAATAATTATATGTTCATGTTCAACAATCTTTAATTTGCCACAAGAATTTTTTTCTATCCATTTTGGAGCTTCGTTAAAATTATGGCAAATCTAAATTCGGGCATGATATTCAAATTCAGCATTGGCAGCGCCACTATGTGAAGATAGCAACGTCATTCAGTGTGTCCTAGAATATAATCAATCAAATCAATAATTAAACCTACCTACTAAATGCTGATAGTTAGTTGAATTGAATTTACACCGCAAAAAGTAGCATTTAATAGGCCTAGGCCTATTTTAATGCAAATTTGTGATTATGAAAAGCTGTAAATACGAAATTGGTGAGTTTAGCTTCAAATGGCCATTCCTTCACAGACTAATGACGGCTTTCATTATTACAAATGTATTGACAGACTGGGTATTGAAGAGGACACATTTTTAATTTGCATTTCGGCCTACAAATCCTATTATTTAATTTGATATTTTGTCCTATTATAGCATGGACTTATTTCTAATAAGTCCATGGTATAGCCTTTATAAACATGAAAAACCATTTATATAAAGTCACATTTTATGTGTATAGGACCTATCCCATTTCGTACTCAAATTGTTATTAAGTAATAGCTTTAACGGGATATGAAGAGAAGTTTAGTAGGCTTTAAAATGGCGTCATGAACTTTGTTTTGTTATGCTTGAATAATTACACAGAGATTCCAGTCATGAAACAAAGTCCTGTTTTATACACTCGGTAAAGGATAACAATGGTCGTCAATTATTAGCATGGACGTCTGAGAAGTCCATGGTATAGGCCTAGGCCTATATAGTTAATAACAAGTATACAAATAAAAACATAGCGATGACATTGTAATGTATACACTCTTTTAAATGGTTCATCTTAGAACCTTTTTCTCATCTAGGGAACCCTGCGCCTTGAGAAAAGATAGAACCAAGAGCTTGATAGAACCAGCAAAATGTTCAAAATAGAGGAACCCCAAAAGGTTCTTAGAAGAAAAAACGAGTAACAAAAGTTTCTTCGAAGAACCAAATACATTTGTTTCGCAGTTGGTCACAGGTCACTATAGGTATATCAAATAAGGTGGGATCGTTTCAAAAAATCCTTAAAATCGTGATACGTGTCTCTATTTTAAATAGAAGTTGTCAAAAAAACATAGCATTTTTGGTATCATATTAAAGACAATTTATCCAGCTACCGAATAAAAAAAGAATTCAAGCCACATGTTTAGCAACAGTGAAGTTATCAATCTAAACGTCGAGTGAGTCAAGGGTGGGATCGGTGGATGAGGCGCCGGTGTATGAGGCGCCCATAGGTTTCTACACAAAATAGTGGAAAACTAGAACTTTTGAAATTGATGCCATTTTAAAATTATACATAGGAAAGTTTTCAAACTTCTCATATGTGTTAATAACATGTGCCTGCTACTATGAATAATAATATTGAATTGTTATCTAGACATTCTTTACTAGAATATGATGTTCAATTCAGGGAGTGTTTTAATGTAAAAAATACACAGTTTTATTCATTTTATTGATTAAACAATGGCCAAATCGCAGTCTCTCTATTTCATTTGTGTGACTCTTCGGTCCTTTTCCACCCTGGGTAGTAAAACATTTAACTAAAAAAGCCAGAAGTGTTTCTTCACAGAATTGTTCATAGATTTATGAAAAATTTGCTATTTAGACCTATTTTGGACCACCCTGTATTTAAAATAAAAGGAACTTTAACGATATTCGTGTAGTTCATTTTGATAACCATTTTCTTTTAAATTAAATAGTCCATGCTAACTTAATTTCATAGAATATTATATACAAACCTTCATTTTATGCATTATTTCATCATAATTTTAGACACCCTGTACTTTTCCTGTGAACGTTTTGGGCCAGTGATTCTTAGCAAATTTGGTAGCACCTTCTGCAGTTGTTCTGATTTTGGTGACTATCTTCAGCTAAACCCTAATTGTACAAACTATCAAAATATTTTGTGAGGAGCAAAAACGATCAACTTTTTTATGTTCCACCCTATAAAAATGTTACACACCCTGTATAATTTGATTCTTTTTTTGCAAAAATGAAAAACCTTGATTCATAAGCTTTCCAACAATATATAGTTTGTGGGTCATTAAGTATGTAAAACTTAAGTTTTGTCCTGTTTAATCAGATTGGGTGCATTTATCAACATTATTAGAAGAGAAACATTTTTTTGGACCAGTTTGTGACTTCTGACCAGTTCACAAAAGGAGCGTTTTATACTAATCAAGCCAACTGATCATGAGCGCACTAGATTCCTACAATCAACCTAAGCTATGTACTCAAAAGTTTTCTTAGCCAGTACTACAGGGTGATTAAAAATAGTCAGGTCCCGTTTTCAAAAACTCAGGAAAAATACTTCTTGTCCAAAATTGGTAAATGTTTTAATTGTTTATGGGAGTAGCTCAGACACACTTCTTCATAGCTGGTGATGTTTTCACGACAATATCAAATTCCACGCCAGATGTACAACATATTTAAAAAAGCGAAATCCAAAGTGTTCCAAGTTTGGGTGTGAATGGGGGTGAATGTTAAAGGTGTATAATGTTCCGATCACTTGTTTGGGGCTATGATTTTTTTTTCACATCAAGATATTTTGATATCAGAAGAATCCCCATATTTTTCTCATTATGTCTGTAAAATGTTGAGGCCAGAAATGTTCTATTTCAAAATTATAGGCTAAAATGTGGTACTGCTATAAAGGTAGTTAACCACCGACCAGTTTGTGTACGATTCAACTGGCAAATGTTTTGTGACCTTGTGCTTCTAAAAATAGAACCATTGGAGTTATGCCACTCAAACTTTGAAATGCAACAGTTTTAAGGACGACCTTTTCATGTAAATAGAAAACATCAAGTTGAAAATCGGGTCAGCAATCGGAACATCTACCTTTAACACTATACTGTAATATTAGTTATTCGTGATGATTTACAACACAACACACTGTATAACTGTTGCAATTTATATATAGCAAATTAACATGTTTTTTGATCTCTGATAAATAAAACGATATTGCATGCAAAGTATTCAAATATATAAATATCAGTACTGCACAAACATATTCATAAAAATGGACTATGCACTTACTTGGCCTAGTTGTCAAACTACAAAACTGTTAAAGATAATTATAAGATCTGTATTTTCTCAGACTTCTAGTCTCATATCAGTTCGATTAAAATAACAAGTTTCAAAATAATTTGGTCATTAACATTTGTCAACACTCAATAATGTTTGTTATAGGCTATCTCTGATTGCACGAAAAATATTAAACATAACCGCAAAGACAATAGCATCTATTTTCCTATTGTACGTGCTGTGAATACCAGCCTTTACATCCATGGGATAAGTTGTAACAGATTTTATTTAACAGAATTTGGAAAAAAGGACATATCTCCCTTCGTTTCGAATAACCAATTTGAATGAAATAAAAGTTAGGTTATAGCTAGTAATGCCACCTTGCTAGGCAAGTCATTTAATATATTCATTTGTGCATTTAAACTGGTTTAATAAATCAGTGAAATCGGGATCTGACTATTTTGACTCACCCTGTAAAATAGTCTACTCGTTTACCGTGATTTTAATTCACCTGCACTATCGAACAAACTCGGAGCCAGACAAGTGGTCACAGTGAGTGAGCCCTCTATTGGCACATACACCCACAGCGTCGCAGGCCAGAGAGTTTCGTTCATAGAGTGACAAGGAAAAGGGAAAAGGTCTATAAGAAGCAGGCCCGTAATCAGGGGGGGGGGGGGGGGGGCGACTTGCATTTGTAACTTTATAACCTAAAAAATAAAATAAAATGTTGGTGCAAAATGTTGGTGCAAAACTGTTGAGCAAAATGCAACTTTTCATGCGAGATTAAAACTTAATTCATTAATTTATTCAGCACTCACATTTATTACTTGCACAAGTACGGTCGAAGTATGTATAAATCAGATTGTACATTAAAAACAGATGCAAGTGATCATCACCCCGTAAAAAAGAAAGGTATGAGAACATTTTATTTTAAAACCAAGTACATGGCCTAATATTATACATAAACAACATTTATTTATAAGGCGCTTTGATCGCTTTTCCAAAAAGACCAAAGCGCCATGAACAAAAAACTACTTGCAGATTTGAATTTGATGCATGCGCGCACAGCGCGTGAAAAATCATAGTGCTATATTTGTACTTTTTGACCGTCGCGTCATAATTCCATGATTCATTTAAAAAAAATGAACCGATAGTGCCAATCTCAACCGACTAGGACTCAATTATTGGTGGGGTATTCGTCCCACTCCCCCTCCCCTCTGGCTACGCCGCGCCACTGGATAGCCCAAAAGCCGCTGCTGTCTAAAGAAGATTGTTTCCATTGAGGTCATGTGAAATGACAAAGCCTATTTTCCTGGCCTTTGACCAAATCGAATCAAAATGCTTTTATCTAATTAATGCAATTGGTATAGAATTTATTGATTATGATTTTGTCCGTCAACATACCACTCGCGTCGAAGTAAAATAGGCCTATTAGGGATAACGAGGAACACTAATAACAGGCCCAAAAGTTAACTTAATGCTAATATTATTTTAACCGTTTTGCGTTTGATATATATAATACATAACCTCGGCGAGACGAGAAGATCTGAGTCATGACTCTAGTCTGTCGAGAAGGATACACAGGAGCCCGCTATACTTCTTGACTTGACGGACTACAGGATCAAAGGACAAGAAGACAAGAAGGGTTCTTCACTCTCAGAGAAAATAGTGCATACATTTTATGACATAATTTTCAATGCTCGACTAAGGTCCGTAATCTTTTAACACCCTAAGCCTTGTTTGTTGTTGATTTTTCAACTCCTAATGTTTAGGATATACATAATTAATAATAAGTGTTGACATTTTCATGTTATTTATTATAATATTGCCGCGATTGATATCCACGATTTAAACCAATACGAAATGGACCTATCGCGTCCAGCGTCGTCTGCAGTGGATTTTTAAAGGTAAACAGCGCCCCCTTTACCCATTATTGTGAGGATATTGAGATTCACAATTATTGAAAAAAGGAGTAGTAACTTTACAAACCAATAAAGTGAATCAGCAAAGCTCAGCAAAGCAAAGCTCAGCAAAGCTCAGCAAAGCAAAGCAAAGCAAAGCAAAGCAAAGCAAAGCAAAGCAAAGCAAAGCAAAGCAAAGCAAAGCAAAGCAAAGCAAAGCAAAGCAAAGCAAAGCAAAGCAAAGCAAAGCAAAGCAAAGCAAAGCAAAGCAAAGCAAAGCAAAGCAAAAGCAAAAGCAAAAGCAAAAGCAAAAGCAAAAGCAAAAGCAAAAGCAAAAGCAAAAGCAAAAGCAAAAGCAAAAGCAAAAGCAAAAGCAAACGCAAAAGCAAAAGCAAAGCAAAGCAAAGCAAAGCAAAGCAAAGCAAAGCAAAGCAAAGCAAAGCAAAGCAAAGCAAAGCAAAGCAACACTATAACACAACACTGTTAACACACAACACAACACTATACACAATTAACACAACACTATACACAATTAACACAACACTATACACAATTAACACAACACTATACACAATTAACACAACACAACACAAAATAAAAAACAATAAAATTAAAAAATTAAAAAACAATAAAAAAACAAAAAAACAAAAAATACAACAACAAAAAACAACAAACAAAAAATACAATAAAAACAACAACAACAAAACCAAAAAAACACCAAAAAACAAACACCCCACAAACACACGAAGAAAAAACAAAACAAAACAAATAACAAAACAAAATACCCTTAACCAAGCAAAACCATCCAAAAACAACTACAAAACAAAACCACTAAACTACAACAAATCACAACAAGAATGCGGACACCTGTATATTTATGCAATTTACTGTCACCATATGTTCCTTGAAGAGCTCTTCGTTGCTAATGACGTTATTTTTTATTTTTTTATTTTTTCTAATGACGTTATTTACCTAAATGTTCCTAGGACAAATAAGGTCTTGGGTCAGAAATCTTTCAATGTAGCTGGTCCATGGTCATGAAACAATCTCCCTCGTACTATACAGTCAGCACGCAGGTATCGCTTTCAATGAGTGACCTTGCCGATTTCTAACCCACGCAAAGATCGATTTCAGGATGTCAACCTTGCGCTAAAACCTTACGAGAAGTTTGTTTTCCCTGAATTAATTGAGGTAGGGTTAGCTGGCAGCCATGATGGCGAAGTAGGTGGATTGTTCGTAATTTGATCTATAATATGATGCCAAATCTGACATATTTGGTCGACGGGGAGTGATTTTATCGCTAATTTTAAAATTTAACAACTTTCGTGACTTTGCTTCTTGTAACCAGGAATCCTGTTGTAACTATTCACTTGACCGGACTAAAATTCGTACGATATTTTAAGAGCAATTTCCGTACTAACGGAATCTTAAGCTTTAATTTCATATCAAAAACATTGGTGCCCGACTTCTTTTTTGATAAGAAAAACCGAGTTTGATTTTCACCGATTTTCGGTCAGAAAACGAAACTTACGATCCCCCGTTAGGCCTCGCCAACTTGATTTTTAGTTTCCCGTAACACGCCCGCGCTTCATTTTCATGCCCGCGTTTGAATTAATTGTTGAATTTTTTTTTTTAAATACCGTTTTTCCAATGAAAACGTCCGAATTCATGCATTTTGTGTGATGAAATTGTGAAATGTTTATTCATTTTGACCAGAATAGGCTTTCTGTAAATGAAAAAATATCATATGAAATTGTGCAGAGCAGAAGGATCGATTTCGAACCCCGGAACTCCCGCTCCCAAAGCGAACCCTTTACCATCTGAGCTATCAAGCGAATCTGAATATAAACGTGAGATTTAAACAGTTGATCAACAACCCATCGACGCTACGAAATGAATTTAGATCGAGACAAGATTCGAGGAGCTATATTATAAGCATTCACTTGACCGGACTAAATAATTTTATAAAATTGTAAGCATGTTTCTAGTTACAAAAGACTATGAATATTATGATACGATGGATAAAATTGATGCCTGATTCTTCAGAAGTGACTTTTTTACCGTGGATTTGGCTTTAGTTTCGTCAAGTTTTTCTTGAATTCGGGTTTGTGTGATTGCAATAATTTGCACCGAAAATACAACATGTCATGAAGTTCACAGATAATATTAGATAATATTATTTGCATAATATGCCTTTTTATTATACAATTTCATGGCAAATGTGTTTGAAATGTGTGATTATAATCATGAAAAGAGCTCATTTACATCGTGCTATTACGAGGTCAACTATGACTGCGAAACCGTATCGCTACGGGTGAGTACTTCCGGGTCGCTTTGCTGGGTTAGAAAAGGAACAGCTTTTCGCGTGGCTGCATACTGACTGTATATGAGAAACTGATACAATATCTCTCATTTTCGTTGACTCCCCTTTTTGCATGCTAAATGTATTTTGTGTTCTGATGTGTTACAAGCGCTATGATTTATGGAATAACGCTATATAAATATTAATTGTTATGTTATGTTATGTTATGTTATGTATGAAACCCATAAAAACAAAACACGGAAATGGTATAAACGTTTTTTGATTACTATTTATTTTATTTATTAGGCCTGCTGTATCATTTCTGGCTGGTTCCTTTAAGCCTTCCCTTAAAGGGACACGATGTCAATTTTTAAAATTTTTAATTAGTTTACTTCAGAATTCAAGATGAACATTAAACATTGTCATTATTGTTGTTTCTAATAAATAAAAAAAACCCAGCAAAACTTGATTAAAACAGTGTTTTAAATATGTCGGAATACCACCCTTTACCATGTCAAATACTGATCTACCGGAGATCAGCATTTTTGAATCGACGTTTTGTTGTAAAAAGAGGGCTGATTTTTCTTAATCCTCCCCTGATCCTCCTAGTGGAAGTTCATAGGCCTAAGTGTAGGGCCTATTACAATTGTAAAAATGTACAAATCCCAGTTTTTAACATATATTTCTGTAATTGAGGGCGCTGCCTCCACCACATCCTTTAATGCCCCTTTAGACTTATGATCACCACAAAATGATTACCATGCTGCAACAACAACTTTTTAATCATGCCTACATTGCAACATTTATATTTGGCGGGAACTTAAAAGTCGCCCAACACTAAAAGGTCAAAGGTAAAGTCAATTTCGGGGCCCCGTACCGTGTATAACGAAGAAAACGTAAACAACGTTTATTTGAAAACCACACTCCTGGATTGCTTTTTAGATTATTTTATCCTAAAACCATCATAAATTAGTAAAATTACCATCAATATAGAGATACAGAGAGGGCGGCATTACTCGGTGCAAGGTGAAAAAATGATGGAATCCAATATTTTAAGAGTTGGCGCTGTTTCAAGAAACAGTTCAGTCGAACGCACAGCAGACGCCGTGTGTAGTAGTAGTGAATGACCCAAACAGGACCATTCATAATATTTTGTGAATTTGTGTGCATCATTCAACTTCCATCTTGTATACATGTGTGACACCAAGGAGTAAGATTGTAAACACCTGTTTTTCTGCTAGCGGATGTTCTATCCTGATCTACAGCCTCTCGTTTGGAAAAGTGCAGCTTGGCGGACAATACTTATGCTTGTAAGTTGTATTGCTAAATATTGCTCAGAATTTGTTGTTGTGTGTGAATTTCTTATGAGTGTATCCGTAACTACCCATAGCCACAACGTGCACGGTCAAGTATTATAATTGTTGTGGTGTATGGTGGTGCTGGTGCCTGGAGCTGTGTGGCCAATCCATTATATAAAATAGATTGGATCTCAAAAACCATGGCCAGATATACTCCGCTGACCACTCTTTTATAGATAATAGAGGTTACAGGTATGTACTATCAGTGGCGGATACAGGATTAAAATTTACGGGAGGCTCATGAAACCCTGATAAGTGGGGAAGGGGGGGTAGCGATGTGGTTGTCCATAAAACTGGCAAAAAAAAAAAAATTGCATGCTCGAACTCGCAAATACACCGACGGAGCCACATGTGTACCAACGGCCACTGGCCCCCTGACCCCCCCACCCCCATGGGTACGCAACTGAAAAAGGTACAGTGCAGGGCCGTCAGAAGGGGGGGGGTGCGTTGGGTGCGGATGCACCCCCCTTGAAAATCTCTTTTTTTTAAATTTTAAATTTTTTTTTAGGGTAACATGTTGTTTTATGAATGGAAAATGGGGTCAACGATGGCAAGATACATGAAAATTGTGTCCTAAATTCGCTGTAATGCTCAGAGCTTCCGGGGGCTTTGCCCCCTGGACCCCACCCGTTATTGGCTTCGCCCCAGAGGCGCACCCATCGTCAGCGTGCTGCAGCACTAACACTCTGACGTCATACTACTACTTCCGGTAAAAAAATCGTGAAAACGCACCCCCTTTCCGGTAAAAAAATCGTGAAAACGCACCCCCCTTTCCGGTAAAAAATTGTGAAAACGCACCCCCCTTGGACAAAAGCTGCTGACGGCCCTGCAGTGGTACACAAAAAAAGTATATTGTACAATTTACCCGCCTAAATGCAACACATAGGTCTACCTACCTGATGGAGAGATAGGGGTGAATATTCAATTTGAAGGGGATAGACCTACATTTCTCCATCACACCGCTCCCCTTCCCCCGGCCACACCGCCCCTATGTAGAACACAAAGAGCTACATTAAAGTTACATTTGCTTTTTTAATATGGCATCGATTGCTGGGTATGTGGGGTGGGGGGGGGGGGGGGGGGAGGGGTGGTCAATGGTTAATTACAAATTATTCATAATTTCATGTCATGCATATCCAAATGATCTTTGCTAAAAATAACACCCTAAGTTAATTTTGCCTATGCTGATTTTCTTTTCAGACAGTTGCATTTGTAACTATATAACGAATTAACTAAACTAACTATAACCTAAAAAATAAACTGTTGGTATCAACATCAACAATTGATTTTACTTTCATGAAGTTTCATGCTATGCTGATGGGCATATAAACTATTGCTTACAGCTTACCGAAGTATAGGTGCCCCCAGAGATCCCCGTTTTGCCGTTGACAACAAAGCAACAAATCAAAATCAGTGTGTATGTACGCTCATACAGTAGATTGATCCAAGTGATAACATAAAGCCGTGAATGTTTATACACTGAGCCAAAAAAGAAACTTATAAAAAAGAAACTTATAAAAACTTTAACAGATCACCAAATAAAATTCTGTGCATGAAAATGTACCAAATTTGGATACAATATTACTGCAATGTATTGCTTCAAATGGCAGTCAATAACCAATTGTTTGCTTCAATGACACAGGAGAAATGAGCACTGACCCTATCTATGGTGATCTGTTAACATTTTGTAAGTTTCTTTTTTGGCTCAGTGTATTTGGAAAATTGCAAAACTCTATAATAGTGCATACTTTTGAACATGAGATGGATATCTTTACCCTTATACTGAACAGACTAACAGAGTATAGTGATAGGTCAGTATTTGAATTGAACCAATTCTCTTGAGATGAGAGAGTGGCTTGGAAAGGCAGAATCTCCCACTCTAAGTCAATGACAGTATGTTTAATTCATGCTTGCTATTAGTATATTATTTGACTGGGTTTATTTTAATAGCAAAGAGGAGAAAGCAATAATTTCAAGGTTATATAATGGTACGTTTGGTTACCATGGGAATTGAAAAATCTGGATAAATTGTCTGTTTGCAAAAAATCTAAGAAAATCAATGAATCGACAGTGCTGCATACATATTAGAAAATTACAAAATATCATCGCTCCTGCAAATCAAAATGTATTTGAAAGAAGTGGTGGTAATAGGAAAATAGCAATAATTGTCAATCCTGCAAATTTGGAAAATGGACAATTGTCCCTGCAAAGACAATTTGTCCCTGCATAGACAATAAATTTGTCCCTGCATGGACAATAAATTTGTCTCTGCATAGACAATAAATTTGTCTCTGCATAGACAATAAATTTGTCTCTGCATAGACAATAAATTTGTCTCTGCATAGACAATAAATTTGTCTCTGCATAGACAATAAATTTGTCCCTGCATAGACAATAAATGTGTCCCTGCATAGACAATTTGTCCCTGCATAGACAATAAATTTGTCCCTGCATGGACAATAAATTTGTCCCTGCATAGACAATAAATTTGTCCCTGCATAGACAATAAATTTGTCCCTGCATAGACAATAAATTTGTGCCTGCATCGACAATATATTTGTCCCTGCATAGACAATAAATTTGTCCCTGCATAGACAATAAATTTGTCCCTGCATAGACAATAAATTTGTCCCTGCATAGACAATTAAATTTGTCCCTGCATAGACAATAAATTTGTCCCTGCATAGACAATAAATTTGTCCCTGCATAGACAATAAATTTGTCCCTGCATAGACGATAAATTTGTACCTGCATAGACAATAAATTTGTCCCTGCATAGACAATAAATTTGTACCGGCATAGACAATACATTTGTCCCTGCATAGACAATAAATTTGTCCCTGCATAGACAATAAATTTTTCCCTGCATAGACGATAAATTTTTCCCTGCATAGACAAGAAATTTGTCCCTGCATAGACAATTAAATTTGTCCCTGCATAGACAATAAATTTGTACCTGCATAGACAATAAATTTGTCAGCCTTTTAAATCTTAGAAAGCGGATACAAATATACTTTGGACAGGCATAAATTCTATTGTGTTGGCCCTCTATACATAGGCTATTTTTTGTAGATAAGCAGTTTTGCATATTTAATTAGATATATAAAATGATGTCGTCACATATCAATATACTGCATAGCAGACTTTTATAAAGATGCTCTTTTATAGCTCTGTAATTTAAAAAAGGAATATCCAAACCAAACATAATATGATTGGATGACCTAAAAAAGCTTCAGCGAAGTAGCTTTTTAAAATCATAATTTTGAGGTCACAAGCGAAGGTTAAAGATGATTAAGGACACATCTCAGAGCTAGTCACAAGGACAAAATAGTTTTTGAGAGGGGTTGAGAGGTATAGGAGTTGTCCAGGCTTTAGGGGCCCTTTAGGTGGTACAAGAGCAAGGAGACCCAGGAAAAAACTTCTGTTTTACCTGCTTGTTAAATCCTGACAGCTATAGCATTTAGGCTCCTTTAACCCTAACCCTACCATATACCACAATATACCACGACTGGGCACGTTGGTACCACCCGGCGTGGAAGTTTTTGGATGAAAAAATGGACCCAGAACATATAGTTTGCGCAATGCACTGCGCAAACTAACCTTGACAGCCGTGGTCTAGTGGGGAGTTCATCGCCTCTGGTGCGAGAGGTCCCTGGATCAAATCCCGGGGGATCGGGGGATATTTTGGTCGATTTTCCATGTTGAAGAACAAATTCTGAAAAAAGTGGGGGTAGAGTTAGGGTTAAGAATCATAATGGAATGGGGAGAGGAGGGTTAAGATAGATGTTGTAGTAATACACATACAACAAGTCACAATCCAAAATGGTTAATTTAAGAGGTGTGTGGTGAATTGATAGGGGTGAGGGTCAGGTCCCGTTACCATATAATTGGTTAGGTGGTGCCCTTTAGGGGTCACAAGGGCAAGGAGACCCAGGAAACAACTTCTGACTTACCTATCTTTTAAGCATAGTTCTTAACACTTTCCACGCAGCTATCAGTTTTACCATA
>CM069445.1:67114227-67409623 GCA_035610835.1 Ophiura sarsii
ACGTTAATACAATTGTAAAAATATACAAATCCCAGTTTTTAACATATATTTTTGTAATTGAGGCGTTGCCTCCACACACCCTTTAATGCCCCTTTAAACTTATGATCACAAAATGATTACCATGCTGTAACAACAACTTTTTAAATCATGCCTACATTGCAACATTTATATTAGGCGGGAACTTAAAAGTCGCCCAACACTAAAAGGCCAAAGGTAAAGTCAATTTCGGGGCCCCGTACCGTGTTATAACGAAGAAAACGTAAACAACGTTTATTTGAAAACCACACTCCTGGATTGCTCTTTTAGATTATTTTATCCTAAAAACATCATAAATTAGTAAAATTAACATCAATATAGAGATACAGAGGGCGGCATTACTCGGTGCAAGGTGGTGAAAAAAATGATGGAATCACATATTTTAAGAGTTGGCGCTGTTTCAAGAAACAGTTCAGTCGAACGCACAGCAAACGCCGTGTGTAGTAGTAGTGAATGACCCAAACAGGACCATTCATAATATTTTGTGCATTTGTGTGCATCATTCAACTTCCATCTTGTATACATGTTGTGACACCAAGGAGTAAGATTGTAAACACCTGTTTTTCTGCTAGCGGATGTTCTATCCTGATTTACAGCCTCTCGTTTGGAAAAGTGCAGCTTGGCGGACAATACTTATGTCTTGGTAAGTGCTAAATTTGCTCAAAATTTGTTGTTGTGTGTGAATTTCTTATGAGTGTATCCGTAACTACCCATAGCCACAACGTGCACGGTCAAGTATTATAATTGTTGTGGTGTATGGTGGTGCTGGTGCCTGGAGCTGTGTGACCAATCCATTATATAAAATAGATTGGATCTCAAAAACCATGGCCAGATATACTCCGCTGACCACTCTTTTATAGATTAGAGGTTACAGGTATGTACTATCAGTGGCGGATACAGGATTAAAATTTACGGGAGGCTCATGAAACTCCTGATAAGTGGGGAAGGGGGGGGGGGGGGGGGGGGGTAGCGATGTGGTTGTCCATAAAACTGGCACAACAAAAATAAATCGCATGGTCGAACTCGCAAATACACCGACGGAGCCACATGTGTACCAACGGCCACTGGCCCCCTGACCCCCCCCCCCCATGGGTACGCAACTGAAAAAGGTACAGTGGTACACAAAAAAAGTATATTGTACAATTTACCCGCCTAAATGCAACACATAGGTCTACCTACCTGATGGAGAGATAGGGGTGAATATTCAATTTGAAGGGGATAGGCCTACATTTCTCCATCACAATTCACACCGCTCCCCTTCCCCCGGCCACACCGCCCCTATGTAGAACACAAAGAGCTACATTAAAGTTACATTTGCTTTTTTGATATGGCATCGATTGCTGGGTATGTGGGGTGGGGGGGGGAGGGGTGGTCAATGGTTAATTACAAATTATTCATAATTTCATGTCATGCATATCCAAATGATCTTTGCTAAAAATAACACCCTAAGTTAATTTTGCCTAAGTTAATTTTGCCTATGCTGATTTTCTTTTCAGACAGTTGCATTTGTAACTATATAAAACGAATTAACTAAACTAACTATAACCTAAAAAATAAACTGTTGGTATCAACATCAACAATTGATTTTACTTTCATGAAGTTTCATGCTATGCTGATGGGCATATTATAAACTACTGCTTGCAGCTTACCGAAGTATAGGTGCCCCCAGAGATCCCCGTTTTGCCGTTGACAACAAAGCAACAAATCAAAATCAGTGTGTATGTACGCTCATACAGTAGATCGATCCAAGTGATAACATAAAGCCGTGAATGCAACTTCTGTTTATATTTGCAAAACTCTATAATAGTGCATACTTTTGAACATGAGATGGATATCTTTACCCTTATACTGAACAGACTAACAGAGTATAGTGATAGGTCAGTACTGTAAAAGCTGATATATTCGCGGTGGTTTTATTTTCGCGCTTTTCGCGCAAAATCTTTTCCCGCGAAAATTATAACACGCGAAAATATTGCTTTACACATTCTTGCAATGCTTTCAGATGGTCGCCCGCGAAAAAAACAATTCGCGAAATGTCTTTGATATCAAAATCCGCAAAAATATCTGTACACGAAAATATTGGCTTTTACAGTATTTGAATTGAACCAATTCTCTTGAGATGAGAGAGTGGCTTGGAAAGGCAGAATCTCCCCCTCAAAGTCAATGACAGTATGTTTAATTCATGCTTGCTAAGTATATTATTTGACTGGGTTTATTTTAATAGCAAAGAGGAGAAAGCAATAATTTCAAGGTTATATAATGGTACGTTTGGTTACCATGGGAATTGAAAAATCTGGATAAATTGTCTGTTTGCAAAAAATCTAAGAAAATCAATGAATCGACAGTGCTGCATACATATTAGAAAATTACAAAATATCATCGCTCCTGCAAATCAAAATGTATTTGAAAGAAGTGGTGGTGAATAAGCATTCCAGCAAATTGTTAAAGTAATGAATTGGACAGTTCCGGAATGATAGGAAAATAGCAATAAATTGTCAATCCTGCGAATTTTGAAAATGGACAATTGTCCCTGCATAGACAATAAATTTGTCCCTGCATAGCGGATACAAAATAAACTTTGGGCAGGCATAAATTCTATTGTGTTGGTATTTAGGCCCTCTATACATAGGCTATTTTTTGCATATTATTTAATAGATATATAAAATGATGTCGTCACATAGCAATATACTGCATAGCAGACTTTTGAAAAGATGCTCTTTTATAGCTCTGTAATTTAAAAGAGGAATATCCAAACCAAACATAATATGATAGGATATGAGTTTTCATATGACCTAAAAAAGCGTTAGCAAAGTAGCTTTCAGGCCCTATAAAATCATAATTTTGAGGTCACAAGCGAAGGTTAAAGATAGATGATTAAGGACACATCTCAGAGCTAGTCACAAGGACAAAATAGTTTTTGAGATGGGTTGAGAGGCATAGGAGTTGCCCAGGTTTTAGGGGCCCTTTAGATGGCACTAGAGCAAGGAGACCCAGGAAACAACTTCTGTCTTACTTGCTTGTTAAATCCTGACAGCTAAATAGCATTGAGCCGCCTTTAAAAATCATATTATGGAATGGGGAGAGGAGGGTTAAGATAGATGTTGTAGTACACATGTATACAACAAGTCACAATCCAAAATCGTTAATAAGAGGTGTGTGGTGAATTGATTTAGGGGTGAGGGTCAGGTCCTTTGGTTAGGTGGTGCCCTTTAGGGGTCACAAGTGCAAGGAGACCCAGGAAACAACTTCTGACTTACCTATCTTTTAAGCATAGTTCTTAACACTTTCCACGCAGCTATCAGTTTTACAATATACAAAAGAGATTTTTCAGAAACCTTTTCCAACTTTCAAGGTCTATCTCAAGAATTCCTGATCTAATACTAGGCATGTTTGTACTCATTTTAATCCATTTCTCATGGTGATTCCAAATATGATGATGACATTCAATAATTTTGACATTTTCTGAATCATGTTGTGACATTTTGGAATGTCGTCTGCAGACACCTGCCGCGTTTAAAGTGTTAACTTACATAATTTTGCATTATCCCACACAGGAACCATCCACCTCCGAGAGACTTGAGGGTAAAGTAGATGGAGAAGAGGAGACCTGTGAAGGAGGATTACCTGCGGAAGGTAAACCTCTCCTGGAAGGTACACATACTACAACACACAATGGTAGCGGTAGGATACTACCCGAGATCGGTGGGGGCTCCACATCACGATCCTCCAGTAGAGCGCCCTCGAGACAACCCAGTAGGCGTCTACGCAGCGGATTTGAGGATGAGAAGAAGAGGTCTCTGTCCATGATCGTACATCCAGGGAGTGTGAGACGTGGGGGAGGGGGGAATCCAAGCATTCGTTACGGTCGTACTCATAGTGATTGCAGGGAAGGGGATCATAATATCATGACGTTAGCATTGCCTTCTACACCAATTGCTGCAGTAAGTGCATTTTTTATGGTATTTTAATGGTTGTTTGTTTGTTTGACTGTTTGTTTGTTTTGTTATTTTATTCATTCTTTTCTTTCTTTTTTGTTTGGGGGGGGGGGAGAGGTCATGTTAAAATCTGCATACAATAAGATCCGTAATTTGTGATAATTGTTTGGTAATACATAAAAAGAATGTTTTCTGGTAAATTCTTTTGAGTTTATTGATCCATATCTCTGAATTGATCCTCACATTTTCCACCCATGTTTTAGGTGGATGGTTACATTTATTTACGAACAGATTTCTCCTCAGTGCCCAAAATGTAATGAAATATCTGAATATCTGGAAATTTGCAATAATCTTGTTTTGAAGAAATCATGTAGTTGTCTTTCAACTGATAACATCTTGCATCCTCTTTGATCTGTCAGCAGCCACCTGCCTGTGGTTGTCGCCATACCAAATGGATTCTGTGTCATCATAAAATGGTGTTTATACAACTATCTTGATTTTCATACTAATCAGATAAAAAATATGTAGTTATAAAGTCATTACTTTGACCCTATATAGCAATTATTCAATTAGGAATCAAATAAATTGAATCAAACATTTTCATATCTCTAGCAGGATTAATGAAAAGAGGAAAAAACCCTGAGAAAAACCATTTGTTCACTCTTGGTCATGAGAACCAAATAATTAGCTGTTCACATTATTAAGTGCATTTTCTAAGGGTGACAGGCAGTGGTTGATACCAGGGTGGGTAATCATGTATACTGAAGGATATCCAAAAACCACTCCTGGTGTTCACCTGAAAATGAACCCCTAAACTATATATAGTTTGATTAGTTCGAAATTGGCTAAGCCTCCTTACAGCAGTGAATGAATACATAAGGACGCAGGCGCTCATGAAGGCAACAAGCGCACTGTGCATCATGTGTGTGAGACCAAAACCGTGGGTGCGTGTGGCCATAATCTCGCGCTTATACTTGGATTAGTTTTGCGTGCCGAGAGATGAAAATAAATATTTCTCGCCAAATTGTAACTGATTAAACTATAGTATAAATAGTACATTGTGAAGGATGTCTTGATTATAACTGAATGACCATGATTTTCTCGAGTCCTAGATACTCACAAAACAAATGTGTTTCTAGGCGTTATCTGTTACCGCTAATCTTAAGGGGAAAATGTTTTATTAATTTACTCCAACACTGTCATTCAAATAACTTTCAGAATATTGTGATAACATGTTACAGTTGAACGTTGGTGCTTTTGACATGTCTGTTAGAGATATCATTGATATCTTCCATTGCTATTCAATTCGATGCTACTGATTGCAGAAGTTGAAGTGACTTTTGAGTCTACAATTTACCATTGTTTACGTCTTAGTTGAAAAGAACAGCAACTCAGAAATAATCCCACAATGCATTGCAATCATAGCATATCAGTGATCAAGGCCAAGGGTACACACCACCATAACCTTCCTCGGGCCAGCGTGCAGGGGTACTATTAAAGTCCCTTAAAAATCTTGAATTGCAGCTTCAAATGTGAATATTTTGACCAGATTTTCGCCATAGATCTTAGATTTTGTTTTATTAAAAAGTTGAAACCTTAACGATTGTAATCTGAAATGTAAAAAGTCACGACATTTTCTTGGGCGAAGTCTTGATCACATGTGTGAAAAGGCCGAAAAACTGATTTTCCCGATTTTCCCGCACTATAAAGGCGAGTGCTTAGCGAAATCAAAATTACTGAAACACTGGGACTGTCGATCATATGTAAAAGGGTGATAATGTTGTAGAAAACAAAAAGAGGAAGATTCTACAAAAAGGATGAATATAAGTAAGGAGGGGGAGCCAGGAGAAGCGATTGAACACCGGATCTATGACACACATTTCGCGTTTCAATGGGAGTGACTATGGTAGTGTATACACTCAGGTCAATGTCAATGGCCGTGACATTATTTTCATCTTGGCCACCATTGTGATCACATCAATCAACAGTTACATTACACCATAGACTTTAAATAGATGGACAATCATGTCCATTGAAATCCCATTATAATGTTGTGTAGTGCTGATTATGTGCGTCTCGCTCACACACAAGTATGACTGGCATGTTTGGAAAGCGAACTCTCAAATAAATTCGCGCAAAAAGTTGTCATTGTTCATATCAAGCTGTCAATCAAATTGTCAAAAACCGAAAGTTCAATCCAATACAGAAGTGTTTCGTACCTACGTATCACAAACGGACATTGTATACAATCGCATATCTTCATGTGTCCATCATAATTGCATTTGACGCAGATACTTATTTTAGCTGGCTTGTCTGAAATTTAGGAACAATTATCTATTTAAATACATGTACTTTGGCGCTTAACCATTGGAGATCATTTTCTAAAAGAGCTTCAACTACAAATTAAAAATCTTAAGTGCCAAATTGGTTACCTGAATGTCAACCATTTGTAAGGTGTATGTTCGGATCACTTTTTTTTGGCTATGATATTTCTATCACATCAAGATGTATTGATATCGGAGGAATCCCCATATTTTTCTCATTATGTCTGTAAAATCTTAGGGGCCAGAAATGTTCCATTTAGAAATTATGGGCTAACATGTAGTGAATTACTGCCACAAGGTGGTTAACCACCCACCAGTTTGTGTACTACTCAATGGGCACATTTGTTGTGACCTTGTGCTTCTAAAAATAGAACCATTGGAGTTATGCAACTCAAATATTTGAATTTGACAATTTTAAGGATGATCTTTTATGTAAAATAGAAAACATCAAGTTGAAAATCAGGCCCGCAATCAGAACATCTACTTTTAATTTGAGGTTTTCTATTTACATGTATTCCCAGTTCCACAAAGATACAATATTTTGGGAATAGTGGTTTCTGGGAAGGCATTCCTAGGTGCTGTTTTTAAAAAGATACATACCATTTTCCTATTAACAGCCAATCTCAACAGGATATTGTCAACTAAATTCTTTAAATTAAAATTGAAACAACAATAAATTGTTTTGGTTGTTTTTGTGAGGTGCGTAGGAGTGAGGTAGGAGTAAATAAGGAGGGAAAAGAGGGAATGAGATAAAAACTACAGGGAACCGGAACAAAATAATTGAATGTGTTACACCCAACGTGATAAGGGGTCTAAAAAGCTCTAAAATTGAAAATTGTACGCGTTTAGGGGTCAACTCGGGGAGAAAAACACATGAAATCATCATGTTATGGTACATGTTGGCTTCAGAAGAAATACACATTCAGGGGGTGTCAGGAAAATCTTTGGTCTCACTCTCACAATACATTTGACTATCACCCCCCCCCCCCCCCGGATATTTTCCAGAGGTTCTAGAAATAGATTTGATTACTTCTCTAGTGCTACACTGTAACTGATAATATTCACTTAGAAACAAATGAATTACTCGCTATCATTTCAAATATGGAAAGTGAGTGTAAGTTAACCCTAACCCCCCTGAGTGCTAAAAAATGCTAATCCAAAGTCCCTCTCCAAACGCATGCGCCGTCGGTTTTCGATGACTTAGTCAACCGAGCCTATATAATGAGTGCAGTATACTGCACGAATGTGTAGCTGAGGGCCGTGGCTTAGTGTTAGGAAGGTGGGGCTCGAGAACGGAGGGTCCCCGGATCGAATCCCGGCAGGTTCCCGGAGATTTAGTTGGTGTTTTTTCCTCGAAAATTGTGATCCCGGTCAAAAATCCTAAACCGGGGTTAGGGTTATGGTAAAAAAAAAAAAGTTTTTTTTTTCGTGTTCTATTAACCCTAACCCCCCTGAGTGCTAAAAAATGCTAATCCAAAGTCCCTCTCCAAACGCATGCGCCGTCGGTTTTCGATGACGTAGTCAACCGAGCCTATATAATGAGTGCAGTATACTGCACGAATGTGTAGCTGAGGGCCGTGGCTTAGTGTTAGGAAGGTGGGGCTCGAGAACGGAGGGTCCCCGGATCGAATCCCGGCAGGTTCCCGGAGATTTAGTTGGTGTTTTTTCCTCGAAAATTGTGATCCCGGTCAAAAATCCTAAACCGGGGTTAGGGTTAAAACAGGAGAGGTTCGTTTCATAGAAGCGATACAAAATAGATTTACCTTTTCAGTTTCAAGAGTAAATAAGAATAGAAGTTTAATATTAAAAAAAGTTTAAAAATAGAAAAATTAATGGAAGTTTATTTGAAACTATATATAGCTCAAAATATTGCAAGGTCAAGTTATAATGGAATGAATGGTCAATTTTCTCTTGGTACCAGACTGGGAAATGTTAATTTACGGGTTAATTTACTGCAACATTTATAGTAGATCGACCTGGACAGTGCAATACTAAATTGTTCATCCATCAGTCCAAGCAACCCGGCCTGCTTGATGGTTGTGTCAGGAATCAAAATCCTGTTTTGAATGCCAACCAGGTTCCAAAAGCTATTACGATCCTTGTTGGTGAGTGGCATCATTGAAGACTGCAATACTAGTATTTGCAATTACAATGGCCTTATTTGACCTTAACCTTAAATATAAGCCCATCTCACACAGTACATTAGGCAAATTGTGTAAAATAAATAAATGATGCACAATGTTTACAAGGTCAATCAATAACATTGATTATGATTTACTAGATATTTATAATTCCTAAAAATATCAGCTTGGTGCTATCAAAATATATTGATCAATGGGATCATTTAGACGGTTTTAATCTTGATATACACATTTCTCCTATTACCAAATTTACATATTTGTTATGTGTGCCTTTACTGTGTACAATCTAGGAGAAATTAGTAAAATTATATCACTTGTACATAATTGATCTGCTCCATAAGTTATATTTTTAGAATAAAATTTATGCACATTTGATAAAGAAATGGTATCTGTAAAAGTGGAAATTTCTGTGTTTGTTAATTTTCGCGCTTTGCACATTTTGAATAATTTAGCTCGTTTTTATTTTTGCCATTTTGAACTTTCTTACATACAAAATGAATATATTAGTGCGAATAAAAGTATTGCGAAAATGTCCACTCTAACAGTATTCTAATTCAGTATTGCTTCTTTTAAATACCTGATTTTTCCTCTTATTATCATCGTCTCAGACTCTTATGGTTTTAAAATGCTGTAAGATAGAAAATGATGTATACAATTACCAAAGACTCTTTAACTGATGGTGTGATTTCCTGACACGTGAACACACCTGGGTCTGTTATTATTGTATGGTGCTATCTTCTGAAGATAGTAATTACTGTAAAAGTGGAAATCTTCGCGCGTAGAAATTTTCGCGCTTATATTTTGCTGATTTTAGCGCGAAAATAAATGTAGAGCGAAAATTTCCACTTTTACAGTATGTCAAATCAAGAATCCACTCTCTGTGCATATTTCCTGACTAATGAACACATCCAGGGCTGTTACATCATAGCTGTCATGCATTATATTGTGCTATCTACTGAAGATAGCAAATGAGAATATCTTAAATAGAATTCACCTGTCTAGTGCATATTTCCTGATTTAATGAACACAGCTAGAGCTGATCTACTGAAGATAGCAAATTAGAATATGTCAAATTCAAATTCCCTGTCTGTGCATATTCTCTGATTAAATTAACAACGCTAGAGCTGATACATCCTAGCCGTCATAATTGTACTGTGCTATTTACTGAAGATAACAAATTAGAATATGTCAAATCCAATTCCCTGTCTGTGTATATTCCATGATTTAATGAACAAAGCTAGGGCTGATACATCCTAGTCGTCATAATTGTACTGTGCTATCTACTGAAGATAGCAAATTAGAATATGTCAAATCCAAATTCCCTGTATATTCCCTTATCGATTAACAAAGCTAGGGCTGATACATCCTAACTGTCATAATTGTACTGTGCTATCTACTGAAGATAGCAAATTAGAATATGTCAAATCCGAATTCCCTGTATATTCCCTTATCGATGAACAAATCTAGGGCTGATACATCCTAATTGTCATAATTGTACTGTGCTATCTACTGAAGATAGCAAGTAAGAATTTGTCTGAATAAAAGCAAGCAAATACCAAATATCCTTGACACGGTTAGTTGAGATGGTGAAATAATAATAATAGGGAGAATTAACAGACGAAGGAAGAAAGATAGAATGCTATCATCATTTAGAGAATAATGGTATTCTTTTTAAACCGTACCTGTGTTATATTGTCTGACATAAATGCGGATGGTAGTAGTATTTTAAGTGGACCAAAAAATACTACTACCGATACCAAACACACTTTATGTCAAACAATATAACACAGCTTACTGCCCACATTTGTCAACTTTTACCCCTGTTAGTATTGAATAACCCACAAACACTCCGGAGAGTATGCCACGCGTTGGCGTAATGCACCGCATAAGCATGCAAGAAATGTGCAGAAGACGCACTGCAGAAGTGCGCGTTATGGTTCAAAACTATAGTAACCACGCAATGCGTGAGGGTGGTATCGCTAATTAATTAATTAATGCACGCCGTGTTAAGTTGTCTCATATAAATGTAGCCGATTTCTCTGAGAACCAATGAGAATTGCTTAAACATTCTTAGCTGTTTAAGAATATTGTATTGTGGTATATCTTTTGAAGTGGCAAGTAAGAATATTTCTGAATAAAAAACAATTAAGATTCAATTAGAGGTAACTGAAAGATTGAAGAAAGGATACCTTTAATGGTTTCACATCTATAAATAGTCTCCTATAGTTAAGCAATGTAATGGTATAGTACATTAATGTAATTTGCTCCACATGCTCCCTCCAAAGCTACCACTCCAGAAACATTAGCCGACTTTTGTTCAGAGTTTTAAAATACTATCTGCAGTCTTGTCGATCAGCCCATCTACAATGTCATTTTGTCACAGTTTACAGGTTAATAAAACCACTGTACTCTTCAAATGTCAAATGTTTCTACCAATATATCTGTCAGCCAGTGCAACTGTGATGCTATTCCGTCACAGATAACGAGTTAATATAGACCTCCGTGTCCTGACATATAAGTCCGTCAATTCATCAAGACTGTTATGGTTGACAGTGCAAGAATAACACAGAATTGTGTATTCAATATCAAGTTATAGAAAGTGAGGCCTCTTTGCCATCCTGACCGATCCCCAAGATACACATTACATGGTGGTTTATATATCAGGCGACAAAACCCACCCTGCTTTATGGGCAAACGGACCTCTCAGGTAGGGTCGGTCAGTCTGGCAGGTTTTTTCCCCCAACATTTCAGGACATTTGGGTACATTTTCGGCATTTTCCAAAAGTTTCAACCAAAAAATTCAAAAATTTTAACCAAAAAAATCAAAAATTTCAATAAAAAAAAATCAAAAATTCAAAAAAAAAGAAGATCTTTAAGAAAAAAGTTGGAAAAAACAAGGGTTACTTGAGCCCGTAGAACAGTTTTTTTCATGTCGTCTTATGGTGATATTAAAGTTATGTTATTCTTTCTCCTGCTGCAATTCAATTAATATGTCCATCTAGTATGATAAGCACTTTTCTTGTTTTTTCGCGCATGTATGTGAATACAAATATGCCATTTTTAAATCAAAATTTTCTTTATACCCACAATTTCATCTGGGTATTTGTATTTTAAGGATTTTTTTGTCAAGACAATCC
This sequence comes from Ophiura sarsii, assembly GCA_035610835.1. Lineage (NCBI taxonomy): Eukaryota > Metazoa > Echinodermata > Ophiuroidea > Amphilepidida > Ophiuridae > Ophiura > Ophiura sarsii. The sequence continues at coordinate 67,125,801 of CM069445.1, forward strand.
ACACGATTTCAAAGTTAACAATCAGGCTTTTTCATTGATACTGATTGGCATTACTGTTAGTGGAAGTCAACATGGCAATAATTTGCAATAAACCATCACTTTTTAGGTGTAATTTACTGCAAATTAGATCCGTACCCTGAGAAATGGCAGGAATGAAAGAGAAGGAATATTTTCAATCAAGTTGATTGTAACAGGCATGCTGCACACCATTTTGCTACTTAACTAATGTACATTAGAAATGTTTTCAAATTATGTGATAGATATTAAAAAATAATTAGAAAAAAAAGTTGTTTCCTGTAGGTGTTTTAGAAACAATCTTTTATTTTGGAGTTGTGATTTTAGCAGTAAAATCTGCTTCAAGTTATGTAATATTGAAAGTGAAATCAACTGCAATTTTTTTTAAACAATAATGATCAATTTGTAGACCACTAAAGACCAAGTTGATAACTTTTGTTAACAATGTTGTGCCATCTTGCTGTTGGTAACACAAAACAATCAGGCATTTCTCGTCTAAAAAGGCATTTTAGAGACTTTCCAGGATATTCAAATCAGGGGTAGAATTTCGGCGCGAATCCGTGAATCAATTCGCGTAAAATCACTACAGCGTGAATCCAAAACAGGACCTTAGATGACTGGTATTTGACCCGTAGTCAACAAACATGCCGAATTTGGAAGTTGTGCAAGCTTATAGCCTTATTCTTGATATTATTTTCATTAATTTCGCAATAATCCATGGATTCGCAAAATCCTTCCGCGCGAATCCGTGGTTTGCGAATCCGTGGTTGGTTAAAATATTCTACCCCTGCAAATAAAAACAACCCAAAACGTGGTTTAAATTGTTTTAAAAAAAACACCAAAATGCACATAGCCTACAGGAACAAACTTGGCATTTTGTATGTGAAGCATTTTAAATTCAATTCAAAAATGAGACTAACAAATGTTTAGATATGAGCCTGTCATCTTTCATTAAAACTAAGCCAAGATGACAAGTCGATCAAACATACTTCTCTTGAACCAAGCTGTCATAGCTTATTTCATACTCTGATAACATGCTAATCCTTTTATGGGCTTTATTTGTGACCTATGAAAAGGGATAATCAAATTAAGAATTAAAGGGGCTTGTCGCCGTTCCCATGGCATTAGGCATGTGGTCGTTACACGGAAGTACGTGTCAAGGATGGGAGGTTCATGTCGTGTGTTGAGTTTTAACTTACCATGTACAAAAAGTCGGATGAATAAAAAAATGATAGAAAAATATACCAATGATTGTCATAATTGTCATCAAATAGGTTAACAAATATGATCTAACCACTGCACTTTGCGGATAAATTAGACGCCATTGTTGTATCTTGGGAATGAAAATTATGACAGTGTTTCTATTCTTGGTATTTTCAGCAGCAATCCTGCCAACTTGAATTGTGTACATGTTACACAAAATGATAAAAATAAACATGTCACATAGGTAAATACATCCCCAGTTCCCATTTTTAAAATTACAATATTTATTGCATACATGTACGAGGGGGTATCAAAAAGTTCTTGACATCACCAAGAAATAAAGGAGCCAGAAACCTTTTTTTGATATGTGACCCTTCAGACATCTTTAAAATGTCACTGTGCAAAGTCACACATTTCTCCCACTTTTTATTACCTGTCCACAGACCGCCATTGTAGAGATCCTCAGATTGACCACCATTGATTGATCATCAGATTGCGTTATTCCCAAAACAGCACTAAAAGGTTTAAAGTCTTGACAAAATGGGGTCAAAGGTCGTGTAGGGTCATTAGAGGTCAATCTGTGTACACCCCATGTTACCCATAAGAGTATTGTCACCGAGCTGGTTTGTAATGACCTTTGACCCCTTACTGTCAAAACTTTAAACTATTTATTGCTGTTTTGGTGAATTACGTAATCTAAGGTAATCTGAGGATCAATCAATGGCGGTCAATCCGAGGATCTCTACAATGGCGGTCTGTAGACAGATAATAAAAAGTGGGAGAAATGTGTGACTTTGCACAGTGACTTTTTAAAGATGTCTGAAGGGTCACATATCAAAAAAAAGTTTCTGGCCCCTTTATTTCTTGGTGATGTCAAGAACTTTTTGATACCCCCTCATTGCAATTGAACTGTCCTTTATCAATCTTACCAGCTTACATGTAAGAAGATGACATAATCCAATACAGTTGCAGTAAGGACTTTTTAAGACATAAATCAAATTGAGAAGTAAGTAATAGTATTTGAATGCATACCAAAGGCAACGAAAAAAAGTCTGTAGGCAAATGGACCTCTCCAGTCGGGTTGGTCACTCAGGCGTTTTGTGTATATGTTTTTCCCAAAATGTTAAGAGAAAATGTTGAATTACGGTTTTTAACATTTTGGAAATGAAAAAAAAAAAGTTTCCAAAAATGTCAAAATTTTCAAAAAATGCAAAAAGGTTTCACTGAGGGGGCACATCCCCCTCAGAACTGGATTTTCCCCCCAATTTTCGAACCCATTTAACAAAGAAAATGTGGAAAATATTTGACGATTTTTCAAGAATTGAAAATGTCAAGGAAAAAAATGAGTTGGTTGGGCCCGTAGAACGTTGCATAACTACTAGGAGCAGTAGGCAAATATCTGTTCAGTTCCAAATCAGATCATTCCCTCTGCGTATTAACCTAATAATGAAAGTTCTATTTTTATAACCCATATGTATGCACACACTCACTTGCACCCCAAGTCAATATGCCATAAATGAAGAAGAGTATTTTTAGATAGGTATTTATATGATAATTATAGATAGTCCTATATCTTGACTAAAACTAGACTAGTTTAATCAGTTCCAATTGGCAAGCAATATTTGTTTTTATCTCTCCGCGCGCAAAAGTAAACCTACCTAGCTTATGCCCTGCGATTATGCCTTAATGCACGCCTGCGTCTTTCTGTATACTTTTTTGAAACAAAACCCCAATTTTGTAAGCAAGATTTGTATCTAAAAAGGTATGTATGCCCACACATGAATGTGACAGTTATTTTGTGGCGATATCCATATTTAACCCTGTAACAGAATAAACGTTTCCAAATTCTACAACTTTGTATACTACAATTCACAGCTTTATATCCCTGGTGTAAAGACAGATATTGCCAGCTGCGCTTTACCAACACCGTTTCTACATCGCATACTAAAGAATTTCAGTTTTATAATTATGATCATGCTAAAAGAATCAGGCTTTACGAAATGCCTAATTGCATTAATATATCATCATACACCGAATATTTCCCAAAGGATTAAACGCTATAAATGGCGTTCTTAAATACTCTCTGTGAACTACTGTAAAAGCCAAGATGTTTGCGTAAAGATATTTTCCCGCATTTTGATATCATAGACATTTCGCGAATTGTTTTTTTCGCGGTCGACCTTCTGGATGCACTGCATGAATGTTGAAAACAATATTTTCGCTTGTTATAATTTTTGCGGAAAAATATTTTGTGCGAAAAGCGCAAAAATAAAACCACCGCGAAAATATTAGCTTTTACAGTTTACATGACTGTGGAAAGAGGGACTGTAAAACCAGAAATTTTACTCGCGGAAATTTCATGCCGCAAATTTGCATTGCAAAGTACGATGTTAGTCTAAAGTTTACATTCGTGAAATGTTCATGCTGTGAATAAGGCCAGTACTGCTGATTCGTGAAATTTTAAACTCTCGAACATTTCTGGTTTTACAGGAGAGATTGCCAAGAAAAATGAAATTTTGTCAAAGTTCATTGTTTCAATAGAAAAATTACGTAGAAACCCTGAAGGTTAATAATTTATGGGAAAATGGATGAAAGATGGCGCTATATAGAAATTTGGTTGAAACAATTTGTGTGGCGAGTGGTGCTGATAATTTCAATGTTATCTGCATCAAAATATTACAAATTAAGGTAAAAAGTTTCAGATAGTAGTTAGTATATGCTTATAAGCTTAAAAGTATTACGTAGGTTAAAAATTTCCAGGAAAATTTCCAGGAAAATTGAGAGCACACTCCGAAACGTATCTTTCAGTGTCCCTTTAATTTTGCATAAATCTTTTGGTGCACCATTATAGCAAGCCTGTACATTTATTTAGTTCCTTTGAAGTGCATAATTGTACCTGATATTTCAAATTGGGTGCAATTCCTTTCCGTGATGTGCAGTTTGTATTTTGCAACAACTTGACCCCCAAAATGTTATATATCAGCTTGGTACAAAACTTTGAAAATAAAATAAAAATAGACATATTCTTTTAGAGCAAATTGTGATGTGATGCAGAAAATGTCACAGTCTGACCATAGCAAATGTGCAAAATTAAAAAGGGGCTATAATTGTCTACATTATTTTAACAAACTGCAAAAGTGGTTATTTTTGTGAGATTATTTGTTTGCACTTTGCCAATTTCTTAATCATTTGGCTTGATTTTAAATATGCTATTTGAAAGATCATTACATAGATGATAAACTTTATTTGTGCAATTTTATTTTCATGGTACATGTACATACCTGAAGCATAAAAACATTCGGACATTTATGTAGCTTAAAAGAAATCTATGTTTTAGGAGACGAAAAAACCTGCCTTAAAACAAACCTCTCAGGTTGTCAGTTGGTCAGTCAGGCTGTTCTTTGTTCTTCTTTCTTTTTTCCCCTTCAAAATGAATGTAAAACATATCTCTAAAAAAGAAATTGCCGTAATTTGACATGCCAAACATTATTTAGGTCAGTATTCATATGCACATGAATATTTTTTACCGATCAAAAAAATAAATAGGTAGGTCCGGCACATAGAACAGGGTTTCTTTTGTTTTCGTCGCCTTACTGTCACATATCAGCACACAGAATTGCTTGAATTTTGCAGAATGTGAACAATTAACTGTCTGTGCAAAAAATAATCACTTAAAAACAGTATACCATAATCAAAACAAACTACTCTAGAGTGGACATTTGTGCGCTACATTTATTTGTGCGCTTTTCGCGCTAGAATCAGCAAGCGCAAAAATAAAAACACTCAAATATATTCCTTTTGAATGTAAGAAAGCTCAAAATTGCCAAAATAATAACAATCGATCTTGTTCAAAATGTGTGAAGCGCAATTTACACGCACAAAAATATACACTTTTACAGTAAATGACTACCATGTACATGTAGAAGCACCACCCTGGCGCTGGTGGCGCTATTCATACTGTACTGAATGTTGAACAAATAATACACTCCTTGGGGGGTTCAGTTTACCAAGCAAAGATTTACTGTGTAAGCTTCAGGCATCAAGGTGGCTGATGAACTTTGTATAATGTTATAACTGATTATATGAATAACCAACGACTGCACTGCAGTTATGACATTCAATATTTCAATTACATTTGTGGAGGTTCGCCCTCTGCCCGATCTTCAGATATTCATATTATATATGCTCTGCAAATAGAATTCTAAAGTTGATAGGAACTATACATTTTTCTATGTGTTTTGTAGGGAGCAGAAATCAAGATATGTATTTAATCAAATTTAAACTCAGTCTGTTGATATATGAATTGAGTGAAATTGATAACTCTGGAAGGAAGAGTGTCTCTGAATCCGGTGTGTGTTATATTTCTTTAATTGATTGTTATGAATAGCAAATCTGATGAACGGTCAATATAAACATACAAATGCAGTAGCAAGTTTCCCTCTGGTTTGGATTACACCTGTGCAGATTTGATTGTCATGGAGTATAATAGATAACTATGGAAACACTGAGATGTATATTGGCCCATTGATATAATATGGCTGTAAAGAAAAATAACACCATGTTCTACAGGCCCGACTGACCAAATCTTTTAGACATTAGTGAATTTCGTTGTCACATGCAAATAACTACTGAACCAAATAATTGCTTTGGGATGGGGAAAAAGAAGCCAGACTGACCGACCCATTACCCAACCTTTGACCTTAGAGGTCCGTTTGCCCGTAGAATAGGTTATTTTTGTCAACTAAAAGTGGTAATTTCGCACAATTAATTTTTGGCACTTTGCCGAAAGTGGTAATTTCGCACAATTAATTTTTGGCACTTTGCGGATTCTTTTCTTTTTAAATTTGCCATTTTGAAAAGTTCATAACATAGCAGTAGCTGCTTGATGTGTGAAAAGTGCACAAATTCATGTAGCGCGCAAATGTCCACATTTACAATGGAAAGGATCTCATTTACCTTTTGCTAATTATTGTTACTTTATAAGGTGACAAGATTATGAGATAGTATATGTCATTTATTTTATGGTTGCAATACAAAGTAAGGTGTAAACATGTTTTTGCCCAGTTCTAGGTGATGGATTGCTTTCCAGCAGAAAACTTCCGTTTTACATAGTGACGTACATATTTGATAATTAATTATTCTATTATACTTATGATTTCATGATATGTAGGAAATGTACAGTCAATTTTCACATGTTTTCTATAGTCTATTTATAATGATGCTAATGAAAATTGAGATATTTCCCACTTAGGTGACAAAAAACCCCACCTGTCTTATGGGCAAACAAACCACTCAGGTAGTGTCTGTCGGTCAGGCGTTTTTTTGTTTTACGACCATGCTGTCAACTTTCGCCGAGACAGAAATTTGAGAGCCCGTGGGGGTGCTGCCGAGTCAGAAACTTAGGGGGGGGGGGGGGGGGGGGGGGTACGTCCCCAAAACCGGCACAAATAATTCAAGCTAAAAAAACACCTGACAGAACATCAGCAATTATCACAACATTTCGAACATATTTCTAAATTTAAAAAAAAAGGTTAAAAAAAGGGTCGGTTGAGCCCGTTTAACAGGTTTTTTTCCTGGGGCCTTATATCAACACACTCTTTCTCATTAGTAATTAAGCCAACTACTGTCATCATCACTATATCCATGGCACATTTGGTTCATTTAGATTAATGAACTTTTTTCTCACCCACCAAGTCTCTTCTGTAATTTATATTTGCTCCTATTTTGGCATATGAAATGTAAAAAGTGGCATTTGACATAATGAATCGGAACATATCACATTGCCCCATGCACATAGACATATTTGTTTAGCAAAATTGAAACCATTTCTAAGAAATAGTCATGAAAAAGTGACATATTTTGAGTAACTAACTACTTCCATTAGAAATTTAACATTTCCTTTCTTTACCTGATCTGACATGATAGTCCTACCATTTCAGAAGACAAAGACAGATAAACTGTAGGAGTATAAACCATGGCATGACGTCAGAATTCTCCATATCCCGTCCCCAATGAACGACGTCAATTAAAAAATATTGTGATTTGTCAAACAACACTATGCCCTCACTTAAAGCAATAATATGAGATCTTTTTCAAATTGTTACACATATTCTATTCTAGTCTTTTAATGGAAAGACTTTCCTCGTCTCATAAATCTATATATCCTGGCTGTATTTTCTGTAAAAATCATCACAGAACTAAATCATAAATGAATTCTGCTTCCTATTTTGGGAATTTGTCATCATATTTTCGTTAAATTTCATCATAAAGCATTCCCTTCTATATTGTATTTACTTGTGTACATTTGGGATCGTAGCCGGAAACTCTGGTAACAGCGTTAACACAGTGTCAAAATCATGGAATTATATTTATGAATGAGAAAACTATTGGGTTATTATTTTCAAAATTTGATTTTGAAGTAATAAGGGTTAGTTTCATGTTTGTAAATGTAATTTTACCAAAAAATTGCAGTTAGTGGACGAAATCAAAGATAGACATTCCATAAAAAGATCCCATAAGCATGATAAGGCGATGAAAAAAACACTGTTGTACGGGCAAATGGACTTCTCAGGTCGGGTCAGTGGGTCGGTCTTTTAACCCTTTTTCTTTTCTTATTTTCCCTTGAAAATGACCGTAAAAACCCCATAAAATCTGTAAAGAATTTGCCGTTTTATGACAAGCAAAAAACCCCACTTTGGGTCAGTATTCTTTTGTACATGAACATTTCTTTTAAATATGGGTTGGTCGGGCCTGTACAACAGGGTTTCTTTTTTTCGTTGCCAAATATGCCATTAAAGTACCTTGTTACCATACTGCATACTCACATTCACTATAATATTCAATATGCTTTCCTTATATTGCGTTATATGCAAAATTAGGTATGTTCACCGTTACTACTCCAGCAACCAGAGTAGCAATGTCACTATAAGAAACAGATGCTCAGGTGTAAAAATCCATACAGGTTGCGACAGACATGCATACCCATATGATTACAACAGATATCAAATTACCATAATACATCGGGATAAATCTTAAGGCGGCCCAAAATTAATAAATTGAGGGCGGTTAGAGCAAAAAAACTGCATATGGATTTGTTTGGCTGAAAAAGCACACTTAACAGAGCCTATTAAATACACGCAAATCACTAGCTATTTCCTATTTGCCATTGTGTAAACAAATTATTACGGGCCGTCTGTGGGGATATCGATTAGCTTCACGTAGATTTCTACACGTAAGATTTTTATTTTTCCAAAGTCATGAAATTCCCTGATAATATCTCCATTTAACTCCCTTTCCATCACTCTCTGACAACTGATATTTGACAAATAGTATCTTTATATTGTTAATAAACTTTATGTTAAGTCATACTGTTCAAAAATAGATGAAAATAGTGAATTTTTATCAATAGAACGATGAGTAATAAACTCACGGCTCGCTTTCCGTGTTTGTATGTATAGTCAATGGGGTTACGCTCGACCGTAAGATTTTGGTACCGATTCCGTAATTCGTCAATTCGGAAAAGTACAAATGACGTGGGCTTTTCTCAACCAATCAAAATGTATTTAACATGGACACGTTTCAAACACACCAAGTGTACGATGGCGTGTGTATGAGATGTGTACCTTATTTATTTCCAGAGATACAGCGAGCTGAATACATGCCCCGTAAAAACGCGTGCACTTGGTGAATTTGACAATAATGTTGTTATTCTTTACTGTGTGGGGAATTGTGAAATAATAGGATGGAAAAGTAAAATATTAAATGACGCGGGCATATATTTTTCTAAAAATATAAAACGTAGATTTTAAGAAAGAGAATTACTTTAGCTTTATGTGGACATGTGTATGGCATTCATACGTTATGCACAGCTCAAGTTAGCTCAGTAGACACACAGTTAGTTGAGATGCGTCCTATACCAGTACACAGCATCGATTTGGATGTTTTTCGCTATACGAAAAGTGACCCCATGAATTCAATATGTTGTATCAAATATTTTTCACGTTAGTCCTTTTTAAAAGGGCCACTTTACTTTGTAAGTATAGGTAACAGAATGTGTACAGAGAAAAAGGAATTGGCAACAACGAGTGAGAGGGATTCCGCTCCAAGTACTTGTTAATGGTGGTACAAATCTAAATATTTAGAGACCCCAAGTGCTCCTAAGTTATTGAAGTGTTCCAAAAATCTCTAAAACACAACCTTATGCCTGTTGAGTAGAATTATTTTGGCCATTTCTTATCAATATTAAAATAATGGAGTCAAATTGTCTAAGGATGGCGCAAACCTAAAATACGGGGTCAAATTTAAACTCCTTTGTTGGTTGTGTGTGTAATTAGACCCCATTGATTTAAGAGTGTAACTTAGTACATAGGCTTGTATGAAGTCATCCCCAAGTCTCAACTGCCCGAGTGCAAAACCAAGTCTGAGTTCCGTATTTCCAATTCCAAATTCAAAGCCATAAAAATTAGGACTCAAGACCAGATTTACGTCCAAGTCCAGGACTTGTGTCCTTCAACCCTTCTCTAACTCACATATTATTGTTACAGGATTATACAAATTTATAAGATTGATTTAAAACAAATGCAATCTTAATCATCTTCCTGTAAAATTAGGCAAGACAGGCTCTAAAACAACTATGAAGCATATCGTTAAATAAGGTCTTTTTTCATTCATCTTTTTATATGTAGCCATCATATTATGTCTAATTTTATCAAAACCTAAACACAGAAAACAATCAGTGTGATTTCTCTCTCTCTCTCCCATATTCAGCATGTGTGGATCGTCATAGTAATTTGTAATGGATGTCCCACGGCATCATGCCCTTTTCTATAAGAAAAGTCCGGATGCAATTGACCAGAACTTATTTGATATGCTTTAGTCAATTGCCTCAATCTCTGCCCCATTGTATAAATGTCACAGACCAATGTGTAGCACTGGTTCCGTACCCTGTCTGGTGCATTCACAGACTTAAAGGCAAACAGTGCTATTCATGCAACCAAGCATTATATGGTAGGAAAAAATGTATATTGGCCAGTTTAATTGAACACAGAACTATAATATTCAAAACGAATTTAAACTGCACATCCCCAACCTGTGATAATATTAAATTTACGCCCGGTTGTATGTGTCGAAAGTGTCAATGGGATAGCCATACCCAATATTGGGACATCTTCGTTACTGAAACCGCCTCATCACCAATAGGTTGCTACATGTAATCACGCAGGAATTCAAAGCATAAATCAAAAATATCAATACAAGAAACAGAGATGGCGTCGTCCATACAGGTGATTTGTTTCTTTCTAATGCCGATTTTGTCTTAACGAGGCACTTTTAAAACTTAAACTATACGGATGTGGTCTGTATAATTGATAATGCTACGTATATGAGCGCTAAAGTTCCATGGCAAGGATTTCCTTAACTATATCCATATTTATCAAGTGCCTATAATAGTTAGAGAATCATTCCCCCTTTTTATAAGATGCAAATGCCCAGACCTTATTTTATATATTTTCTTTAAAGCAAATTGCCTCAAACCCTACACCATATATATAAATGTCACAGACCAATGCATAGCACTGGTTCAGAGCCCTGTCTGGTTCCCAGTCTTAACTTTATCCGTTTGTATCAAGTGCCAAGTAAAAACAGTTATAAGATTACTGTACTGGGAAATTGTTGCACAACATAACAAACAAAAATCATGATTATTTTCTAACAGTTTACACTCATCCTTTTGATAGAGAAAAAGAAAATATTGTGTCCAGTATCTAATTCACATATTATGTAAAGATGATTTATTTAACCTAGCTTTAAGAATTGAGATTTCTAAATGGTGTATATTTGGCATGAATGCATTACTTTAATAACAACAACCATAATATGTAGCCATGTGTGTTGGCATGGCAAAATGGTTCACGGATTGTGACAAAATAGTTTCACAATTTAAAGTTGATGTTTGTTGGTAGTGATCATACCAGTAAAGGCATGAAGATTACAAATACCCCCTTCCTGATTATATTATTTGTCCCAATCCCACTTAGTGCCCCCATTTTACTAGTTTTCCCTCCTCCTTCACCACCTCCCGACTCTATGACCTGTAGAAACTTGAATTCAAAATAGAATCCTCCTGAAATATGGAAATAGCCCAATACCACGATGAGCTCCCAGGCAAAGTTCAATGACCTGCATATATTAGTGCACTATGGTCCCATTTTGGCTTCTGGGTATAAGGCCTATCATGTTTCTCCTCCAATAATCATTGTTTCTGAAGAAAAATAAATCTTTCAACAAAATATCATAAGGCGAGTTGCGTCAGTCGGGCGAGATTTTTTCCCCTTCAAAATGACACAAAAATCACAAATATTTATTAAAAAATTGCTGTTTTTTTACACAAAATAATTACCAACATTTTGAAAGTATGGGTCTGTATTCATTTTTGCACATAAAATTATCTGCTCCCCCCTTCCAATTTCTAAACAAATTGGTTGGTTGGCCCATAGAGCAGGGTTAGTTTTTTGTCACCTAATGATGCAAACAATTCCGTAGCAACCAAGATGTCCGTATTGTATTGTCTATACATCCTTCATCCAATAGCCCTAATACCCTTTGAGCAAAGTTCATTCATTGGTTTGCATACATTATATTAGTGCACGATATCCCATTCTAGTTTCTGGGTATCATTATTGGGATCATGGTTCTCCTCTAATCCAATAACCTCAATTCCCTATATTCTCCTGGGCAAAGTTCAATGGCCTGCATACAAAAGTGTACTCAGAAACCATCTCATTTGGTTTCTGGGAATCATTTTAGTGGTCATAGTTGTTTTCAAGTCTTGGAGAATGTTTTCCTTGCAGGACCCTAATGGGCAAGTCAATATCCTCAAAATGTATTCCATATATGAGACAGAACATATAGGGCAGCTATATCACTCTTTATATCCCATGAATGGAATATTAATACTTCCATGCGGCAGGCGGCTGCAGACGACATCCCAAAATTTCACACAAAATGTTTTAAAAATGTCTATAATATTGAATTTCATTGCCATATTTGGAATCACCATGAGAAATGCATTGAAATAAGTACAAACATGCCTAGTATTGGTTCAGAAATCCTTGAGATATAATTTGAAAATTGGGAAAGGTTTCTGACAAATCTGGTTTGTATATGGTAAAACTGATAGCAGCTTGAAAAGTGTTAAGATTGCTGCTGTATGTGTTCATCTCATAAAGAACATTGCCATAGGGTATAATGCGAGTATGCCCACTTACCAGCATTGATTTCAATCATTATTTTCAAACACCACTTCCATCCTTTTTTGCATTTTTATGGCCAAGCAAACAAATTAATATGTTTGCTATTTAACACTTCATGTATGGTAGATTTTTTGAAAGTGTTTTTTAAATGATTGTTTCAGTGTGCTATTTTCAACCACAATTACCATCTCTACAATGGAGCAAAGCTTGGATAAAACAAAGGCATATGTTTGGGCTTTTATCTTACTCTTACATCACTCTCATTGGCATTTTTAACTCTTGCCCATTTGTGTTTCTTATAATATGCATATTTTCTGAGTTGCAGTGAACCAACTGATTGGCCTTTCAGAGCTCTTTGTAGAGAGGTACGCACAAATTTGATTTCTAATCACTCAGTTCATTAACCTTGTTAATGTCTGTAGGGCTATTGTTCACATTTACTCTTTATATTCAAAAGGATGATATAAAACATCCAATATATCCGAGTACTTTGGCAGCAAACACAAGTGTTAAATTTGGAACTTTTAAGAATAATCCATACACACACGTAATGAGCATCCCCAAAAAGCATAGATTTCCATTTTATTCTATAAATTGAAAATTCTGAGTTTATTATCATTTTAATCAAATGACCTATAAGATCAATATGTGCGCCTGCATTAATAGTATAATAGTTGCAAATAAAGATCATTGATTTTGAAGCATAAAATGCTAAACCAAAGCAGAGAAAATGGTAATAACATGTGCGTATTTATATGTACAGCTGTTGGTGGTAGCGCAGTGTGTGCGCATGCATATTGTGCAATTTGCAATTCATTAACTCAAAACGTCCCCGGATACACCACAAATATGTGGCGTCTTTGGGCAAAATTGCAATTATTTTTGACTGTTTGCTAGTTCAGCTTTGACAACTGATATTTCGGTAGGTTTTAGTTACATTTTCTATTTGTGATAGTTATTGTGAATCACCTATTAATAATTCTGCCCTCAAGTTTTAAGCGATCTAAACTAAAACAAATGGTTCAAATTGTTTTTTTGCTTTTTCCCCAAGATTTCCATATTGTATTGTCTATTGAACTCAATACATCAGTGGCCTGTCTGGCTATCATTAGGTTGAATTGCACCCATTCGGTTAAATTCGGGGGAATTTAAGTGGTTTTTACTCCATGTCTTATCCAATTTCAAGACGTTATTTGGGGAAATCGAAACCAAATTAGTTTACAAATACCAAACGTGCCCGTGTACATGCGCATGTTTTAAAGGAATAGATAATTGAGCAATGGAGGTCCTGCCCCCACCAGAGAAATCAATTTAAAAAAAGAGATTCATATATTATACTTTGTGCTTAATTGGATCTCATTTTTAGATTGGATGTATAATTTACTCTACAATAGCTGAAAAGCTTTGATAAAAGATAATAGTACATTAACACTGAAATATTTGTGTTAGTTATCTCTCTAAATTTAATATGCAAAAACCAATTACCTGGACTGCACTTTTGAGATCATGTAACCAACCATAATTTATTATGCGCTCCTGATATTTCAGAAAAAAATATGTAAATGAATAATTTATTCACCTAGCACCGATTTGGTATGAAACCGTAATATGTTCCAAACTGTCATTACCAAGTGTAGCGTGGTGGTATGAATCCATAGTGTTCACAAATAATTAGCCCAAAATATGCTGAAAAGTAGCCCAATTAAAAACCAACCCATTGGATACATGGACAAAAAGTGACAAAAAGTAGCCCAATTAACAAAAGTAGCATTTGTAGAGCAGTTCTGGGTCTTTAAAAGTAGCCCAATTGTGCTACTAAATCAGGGTTCAGTAAAATACTATAAATCCACAGTAATCTACCAGAATGACTAATCCTTGGGCTGGGGATTGGTCCTGATGGAATAGTCCATTATTTTGGTATAGGGGTGTTCTTATTACCTGGTGGTGAGGTATATACAACCACCACGGGACATTTTGGGTGGGGTTGTCGCTTTAGCTGGTAGTGGTAGCTTGTCATTCGGTTAGAAAGAAAGTCATTATGTCAATATACACTTATGACTCAGACAAGAGGGTATTTGATGCCAGAAGCTTCCAATTTGGGTCTTAGTATGTTTATTAACAATTATGATAATGTTTAAATGTGGTATACCAGGCACTAGAGACTGGATATTTAATTAACTAAAACTTGGATTTGCTTCTCATACTTAGTTGTATAAATCATTGAGTTGATATTATGTAGTGAACCAGTTAATTAGACAACTTTAGATGAAATAATGCAATCAGGGTGCTAAGGGTAATTATCATATTGAGCGCCGAGGGCTAGATTTCATATCATTTTGTAAAAGGGTTTCGCAAATGCTATCAGGGGTAGATAGCACATCATTATGTAGTTTTTGTAGAAATATTTTTGTCAGGCTTAGATGGCATAATCATTTCATAAAGAGAGCTTATATTATCATGGGTAGGCCCTAGCGAAGTGTTCATTAAACAATTTTGCTAATTTATATTTGCAGGTGCAGATAGTAATATTTCACTAAGAGAGTTTAACAAATTCCATTATGGGTAGATAGCATAGGCCTTTTGTCTTGTAAAGAGTGTTTTACAAATGCTATTAGGGGTAGATAGCATTAATCATTTTGTAGACAGAGAATTCACAAATCATAATGTATCGGGGTTTGATAGCATTTCACTAAGAGGGATTTTCTACTTGTGTTATCATCAGTAGATAGCACATTGTTTGTAAAGAGGTAGATCATTTTGTAGAGAGAACTATACAAATGCTATCAGGAGTAGATAGCACACATCATTTTGTAGAGAGAGAATTTTATAAAAGCTATTTGGCAACAAAAAACCAAAACCCTGTATACTACCGTCAAACGGACCACTCAGGTTGGGTGGGCGTTGCTTTTCCCCCTTTTTTTCTCGAAAATGTTGGTGAATTTTCAACAATTTTCCGATATTTTAAAAAAAATCAAGAATTTCAACAACAAAACACAAATTTTAACAACAAAAATAAAAAAATATTGCAAACATGTTCCAAAAATTGTCCACAAAATAAATGAATTGAAAATTCAAAAAAATGTTGGTTGGTCAGGCCCATAGAACTGGCTTTCCAGTAGATAGCAAACAAATTTATGGAGAGAATTGCTCTTAAATGCATTCAGGGGTAGATTGCATAGCATTTCATAAGAGATTTACAAAAGCTATCAGCGGTAGATAGAAATAGCATAACCATTTTGTAAACAGTTATCCATCATAGATGAAGAGAGATTTATTCAAATGCTATCAGCAGTAGATAGCACATTATTTTGTAAAGGGCAATTTACTAAGGCTATCAAGTGTAGATGGTATTGCATTTCTTTCTATAACAATGGTTTAGAAATATATTATGAGTTGACGGCAAGCATACTGTTTTTCAAATGCTTTTATATTTGGAACGATTAGACTGGAGACCTTTCATGGTTTTGGACGGCGGCGGATACAACATTATGCTAAGCGCTTAGAGCTGTGTTCAAATGCTATTAGTGGCATCTATTTTTATAGAGTTAAGTAAATACTAATTATTATGACAGTCTTAGTTTACGTAATAAGATCAATGGTAACCATACTGTCTTCATTCAAAAATGCACTCAAATCAAACAGTTGTGTTAGACTCTTTCACATGTGTGAAACTGATATTATCAAAACCTTGAACTGTGTGATACATTTATTGGATGTACGCTCTTATGTGTGAGAGTTTGTCATCAGTAGCGTAATTAATACTTATTACTATTTCATTTTGCGTTGGAAGATAATGAATGACCATGACCGGAACACTTTAAATGAGTTTTGAGAGGATATAATAATTGCATTATATTCAATTTTAAGAAGTGAATTTGATAAAATTGTTTTAAACAAAATTACAGTCCAGATCAGTATAGAACTATTTTACAGGTGTGTGCATAGCAACTTTCTTACCCATACAATTGGGCAAATGTTACCCCTTTTTATCTTCAACCCTGGGTCTTCAGACACTCAAAACCACCCCTAGAAATACCAATGAGATAAGCTAAATGCCAAAACATATTTTGTATACACATTGAGGTATTGTGAATTTCATCACATACAGAAATAAAATATTTATCAAGAATTTATGAATAAATAAGTAATATCTCCTGAGAGACCAGCATGTATGGATGAGACCAGTTTTAGCATGAATGAATGGGACCAATAATTTAAATAGGTATTTTTGCACTTTTGCTATTTTGAACCATTTTGCATGTTTTTTTAAATTAGCCTTGAAAAAGTTCATTACATTAATGTATATGCAGAAGAAATATATCTCCTTGTTTTTTATTTGTGCCGTAAGTTCTTATAAAGCAAAAAGAGTGAAATTAATGTAACGCAAAAATCCCCATGTTTACAGTTCATGCAATTTTACTGGGGAAGGGGTCACTAGTACTCAGTAGTGAAGTGTGTTAGGATGGGTATGCTCTGGGGAGGGGGTCATTTGAAGTGCATACGAAGATGTGATGATGATGGCATGGGTGACAGGTTGTTTATAGCTCCTGGGTAAATAGTGATAGTTCCATGTTTCAATACATAACATACATAATGAGTATTCTTGAATTTCTAATTTGTTACGCTAGAATACCTGTTTGGAAAAAAATACAATACAAAATGACACGGCACGTTAATTGGTAAATCTTGTCCACTGAACAAATATAAGATCTCAACAATATCTAACAGAGTTTGAAAGCAAGTTTTCCAACAATACTTAAATTTTGAAAATTGAAGTAAATGCCTTTGAAAATATGAGGAAAATGAGCTATATTTTTTCTTTTTCTTTTCTTAAAATTATACCTGCTATTTTGCTGTATATCTCAAAATAAGTCTGGCAAACAAGATGTATATTATAACATGACATGATGCATCACAATTTATGAAATTGCAGTTAAATCCTACGTGGCAAATGAGATTGGATCAAGACTTATGTCCGAAGGCTGACAGCAAAATTGATACCTTTTTTTGTGGCTCTCTTTACTTCATTCTTACTTTTATTTCATTCTGCCAGCATGCTTATATAAGCTTTTTAAGTCTGGCCGGAGCATTTTGCTGAGTCTGGTCCCTTCAGGACCCAAGCGTGTGTCCGTACGGACCAACCGTGTAAACAGACAAAATCAGAAAATGTGTTTGGGTCACAATTATTTTAAAGATATATTTGGAATGTGCGTGTGTTAGGCCAAAAAATAGTTGTTGTTGTGTTGTTGTGTTACCAAAAGACAACCATTTTTTTTTGTTGCCTTATCATAATTATTTACCTCCCAATATTTTAGGAAAATGTATTTATCCATTAGGTTCTTGTAGATAAATGCTCTAAAAATCCTGTAAGATGTGTGGATTATAGGTTTGAAAAATGCTACAAATGTTTGTTTGTTTTGTTTCAATTTTTTACTGATTCAGGAGGTAAACCCCATTAGAATACTTTTAGGAATGTCTTGATAATTCGACCATTCTGTGGATTTGCTTAAGTTTTGGGGCTTTACTCAAATTAGTGTAACATGATAACGAAATGGTAGATTTTTAGAATTCCTCTTTTGAATGAAAGCCAAATTGTAGGTCTTGAAAGCGCTACCATTGATTCAGAATATGCATGCCTATTGCCTATACATCTTTTGTGACGCTTTTGTGAAAAAAGTGCCCAATCTTTCTGACTCACCCTGTATATCCACATTTCTGAGTGTAACATGTTTTCAAGATATCTAGTGCTGACAGGTGAAATATAAACATATGAATTGAATCTACATGAATATTCCTTTAACAAGGCACATACATTTTAATTTTTAGTGAATGTCAGCTCCCCATATGCTCAACAAAATCAATACTAGTATTGCCAAGTATTTGTTTGGGGGTAGAAAATGTATTTGGCAGACAAACTAAGTTACCCATTGTTTTTGTTTTCAAACTAGGGCTTAAGGTTAATTCATACTCTTCAGTTAAGTGGTATAATAGATCAAACTATAGTGTCTTATGTATGATGATAAATGACCTGCTATAGCAATCAAGCATGAAATTGACTATCCCGTATATAGTGTCTATCTATATGATAAATTAATGTGTCATAGAATGCTTTTATCATTATGCAGGGCCAGGGTGGAAATGTTCATACAAAATTGTTTTTCACACTGTTTGCACATCTTAATAGTTGTGCAAACTGCATATGGTAAATAGACCTATGAATTTGTGAAAGTAGCTAATGAATGTTAAGTGTTAGGTCTCCCTATTAAAAAGATAACAGGATCAAAAATCCATATCAACACAAGGCTCCATGCACAAAATTGCTTAAATTTGGCAAAATGCACATACAAAATTCATAATTGCCAAATTTACTACACCACTTTATGTATTTGTTATGGTCACCTGGTAAATCGTTACAATGTGGCAATTGGGGGATTAAGTAGTGAGATTTTAAAGTGATAATGGTTTAAACATAATTCCAAAACAAAAACGCATGTTGTATGGATTGAATGTTGATTATGGAGGGTAACATTTTTGATAGAAAGTTGAATTTCTGCAATAGTACTCACTGCTCAATTTAAAATCTGGGAAATTTTCTTTTAAAAATCATATGAGGTTATTGTAGAATTTGCTCTTAAAAATCAAATGCTATCTACCCCTGATAGCATTTGATAAGTTACTTACAAAATGCTATGCTTTCCATTATCCATTTTTAAATTGCTGTACTGTCTATAAATGTCTATAATTTTGGTGTAGTCATTACTAGGGATCTTTCTGCTTGATCATTCTCTACATTTGGGTTCCCATAGATGAAAATATCATCTAAAATGAAGCCAAGATTAGAATTTTGATTCAATATTTAAGTATAATGAGAATCTCTCTGTACATTTATTATTTGGTTTAAGACTAAAATGATGAGACATGTTGACATTATCAAATTAATTGGATAATATTCTGGTCACTAAAAGATTAGATTATAAAGGGATTACAATAATGAAAATAATCTAAGTGGATTTAGTTTTAATATGCTCTTAATATCTTAGTTTTCATCTATGAAAAGGATTTTGTTTTGTAATTTGCATGCCACACAAATCATTTGATTTTATTTGACATAATTTTGCAAAACTTATTTTTAAATGTTTTGTGTGATATGATAATTTGGGCAAAATTGCCATGTTTGCATTACCCATGTTCATTATTCAAGCTCCCAACCTGAAAAGTATTTCAATTGAACTAAAATATGTAAGTTGAGCTTTCAAATCATCTATATTCTATCCAAAACTAAACCAGATTATATTTCAGATTATCATTCACTTAGAAAAATCTACCTGCTTAAAAAAATTGAATTTTACTCTTGATTTACCACTGATTGATTCATTCATTGTAGCATGGATTCCTCTGTTGAAACACGGTCACATTACTTGTGTGCATTAAACCCAAAAATAATCGTCCTTCTATACCCTTGATACAAATTAAAGCTAATTTATACAGTATTAAATTTCATTAAAACCAATTTAGCCTTATATTAGCTCCATTGTGATGCAAATCCTGTGTGTGCACCACCATACGTTCCTCCCCAAACACATAATGGATCGGCCCATTAACAAAGCCGCACTAAATCTACTAGTCCCATTCATTCATAACGTCTCCGTAGTATACTCTGTTATTGCATACACCAGGTCATATGTGTAGTAATACCGACTGTCATCATATAGACGGCGGCACGCATGCATGCACGCTTCACATAACAAAAATAGTTCACCTAAGGGCTTTCCCCATTAAACCGCACGCCACCATTATAATCATCCATCCACACAACTCATAGATGCCAAAAGGAGATACCATCGTGGAATGACCCACCCGACTCGCCTCTGCCTACCTACCTGCCGACCAAAGGATTATAACATAGCGATGGTGGTTTGGCTTCATGTAACCATATGTGCTTGTTTACACGGCAGCAGCGGGACGATTTTCTAAAACTGTTTTATCAACCTCTTTATAGTGATACTATCCTTATGGAGCTTATGGAAGTGATGGCTATGGAGGTAAGGCTTACAAAAATGAGGAGGCATGAATTATGTGCACTGTGCCATCGTGCCTTTCAATTTGCGTTATTAACGCTTAAAACACGGACACGAAGATAAGGTTTCGGATACTAATTCGCACCTGTATCATCTTTGCTCCGAATTTTATTACTTCGTGCATGTACAAGATATATAATCTTATAGGTGTTTTTTACGAGGCGGCATATTATAGCGAGCGGTTATATATGCGGAATCTGTTTGTGTCTTATGTCTTGTTATAATCGTGAGACAACCAGGTGTTTGAATAGGTCAAGAATTAATGACAGAATGTTATATTCGGTAAATGGAATCAGGTCCACAACCAGGGTTTTTCTTCTTCTTTTCTTGAGGGGGGGGGGGGGGGGGGGAGGGTCTTAATTTCCAAAACATGGATATATTGTGGAGTGTAACAATCACTATATTTGAAAAAACTTCGCTCCTTCCCCCTGAAAATGGACATTTTCCACTATTTCGGACATATCAAAATGAACAAGTATTTGCATATTGATATGCCATTGTTGTTTTCATCCATCTTGTAATGCACAGTGTCATAATCCAGTGACAGTTAATATTCTTAACTGTCACTGCATAATCAAACCTTTGATGTTTTAAAAAATTCCAAACTATTTATAGCATTCTTAATCTTGTTTATCAGATGAAGAAAAAACCTGTATAGGACTTGAGTGTGTTTACACCGGAATGACTGTTATACTATAAACAAGCAAATAAAGGTACAAAAAAAACCAGCAAAACCAAAACATATGCACAAAATATCTATTTATCGAAAATGACAGATGGTAACCATCAATATTCAAAATCAAGAAAATTCCTAATTAATTGGCAGTATATTTGTGAAAATCTATTGATAAATTTCTAAGATTTAACAAATATTTTTCAGAGGACTAATTTATTTTGCATATCTGACTTGAATTTCACCTGTCAATAATCATAGCACTAGTTATGCTGGACACATCATTCTGTTTGGATATGCAAATTAGCCATCAGAAGATCAGGGTAATAATGAGTGCAGAGACAATACAATTTTTAATTAAAATGTTAATCTTGCTAAAATAATTTATGCATTGCTTTTACCAATTGAAATACTGCATATATTTGATATAATGATGATAAAGAATATGCAATAAAAATCATTAGATCCAGGTGTTACATTTATATTATTAGTGTTGCAATCACTAATAAAATATAGGAAAAGTATAAGATTAGACCATCTATAATGATTAAAAACCAAGGTAACAGACCCAACTCTATGTCCGCCAGTCCCAACTCTATGTCCGCCAGTCCCACTCTAATAAATTAGTTGACATTTGAAGCTGCAATAACCTGATATCTCTGTGTTTTCAACATATATTTTAGAGGCTATATTTCTCTTTTCCTATTATATTCACTTTAAGATAGCTGCTGCAAGCAGCCAGGGTCCCCCTTAACGTGATAAAACAGAACTAATCCTGATGTGGGTTTAGGTTGCAGACAGCAGACGGTCATATTGTATTCAACAGCCAGACAACATATAGAATATTGATGGAATGGATGAATTATATCTCTCAACACAGTCTGCTATGGAACTCCCTTCCGAAAACAAATAACCCATCCTCCTTTTTTATTATAGACCCAATTACAAATTAATTTCCATCTTCTAGGATTGATTAAAAGACCTTCCTTAATCTGTGCAAATTTTACCAGAAAGCAAACGAGACCCATATGAATTTGTGATTTTCAATTTGTGCCATGCACTCTGCAGAGTGTAGGTGGTGATAGATGGGTTAATGCAAAAATGCAATTGACACTACTTTTTGACAGAATCATGCTCAATTTGTACAAATTTTTGTGCAATGATTTCATATGATTTCATGCATATTTTCATCAATAGCTGATAAATGTATGGACATTTGAACGTTTACGTTTAATCATGTTATAACTGGTGGTAATAGATAGAATGTTTGAATTAGTGAAATCTATCATTTTGAAAAACACAAAGTTTTCCATCTGTCAAATAGAAAATGGTGCATGATAGTGCATATTGTAATGGCATGGACAATCTGCTGCACCTTACGCATGGTGTTGATTGATGCCTATTTCGTTCATGATATTTTGTTCATTTTCTTCTTCTTTTGTTTGAGCAAGAGCAAAGAGCATTTTTTCAGCAGAGTGTAAAGCCATATAAGGCCTTTCACAGTTAATTTCTTAGTTTCCTGTTTACGATCTAAAAAAGGGGACAAGGTGACTTTTAATTATTTGTCATTCATTATTTATTATTTTCTTTATTTTGAAACTATAGTTATCACAAGCAACATCAACTCGTTTAGACTGGGACTGTGCATTTAATTATTTTACAACTATGATTGATTTTGTGCATAAGTAATAATGCAACCATGCTCTTTGTTTATTCATCATCTGAGTTGATATCATCAAAGTCAGAAAGTAGCAAATTAAAGTAATTAAAAGTCATTTTAAAGGAGAAATCTTAAAAATAAACATAAAATAATTAAATGTTTTGCAATTCTCAAGAATCAATTGTCGAAGGGCCAATTGTCGAAAAAGCCAAGAGACATTTTTTTTGCAAATTTGATTTTGTCTGTGTGTTGTTCTTAATGAATTTTGAAATGGGACTCCATTTGCTATACTTAAACCAAATTCCCAAGATTTCAACTCAATTAAATATTAAATATTGATTGATAAAAAAATATGTCTCTTTATGCACATTGCAATATACTGAGATTTCACAACCATGCCATGTGCACATTATGTATGATGGTGCAGCACTCATTTATGGTTACTGCCACGCTCTTTTTATAGTTATTTTGTCGATAAATTAATTTTCATTCCCATATATTTCAAGATTTACAATTATGTATGCCATACTAGGCTGGGTTTAAACAAAATTCTTGTGAAATTATAATTTTGATTTGACTCTGAGTGGGAATATACTGTACACTCCAATCAAATCATAGCCCCAAGCTTGAAAATGATAAGGCAGAATGAAAAATAGGATATCCAGAATTGGAGAACAAGAAATGTAGTTTATTGCATTGAGTAATGGATTTATGTGTTGGGAAGAGAAAGAGAGGAGAGGTGGTCTTTGAAGAGTAATATGTGACGTGATCAAGCGAAATGAGTCACATGTCGGCAGTTTTGAATTTTGATATTTGTCCATCATTTAAATACAGGTGAAAATGCTACAGTATGGTCTAAACCCCATTAAAATTGAACTTCTAGTTTTTGAGTTACAAACAGTTTATCAACTGAGAAAACAAAGTAAAGCATAAGAATTTGTCACTTCTTTTTACCTGTAACTCAAAATCAATATTCCTGACATACGACTCATTCCGCTTGATCATGTCACATATGCAATTTGTGTGATTTTTTTAGTGAAAAGTTTAAGTGTGAAATAATCTGTGTGATATAAATATTAGTATTGGACTTATCCAGATCCTATATCAGCTATATAAAGTTTTATAGGCTGCCCATGTGCATAACATACACAACATCACATTTTAATTCACAAAGTAATCGGTTACATCTGTCCATGTGCTATGTCCTCATAAAACCTTTACGGAATCACACATTTATTTGATCAGCAGAATTACTTTTTCACAAAAGGCATATTGGGATGGAAATTTAATAAGTTATTCAGGTGGCGTCATGGAACAATCATGATGCATCTTGTGAAATGATGATGCATCATGGGAAAATCATGATGCATCATGGGGAAATGATGATGCATCATGGGAAAATCATGATGCATCATGGGGAAATCATGATGCATCATGGGAAAATCATGATGCATCATTGGAAAATCATGATGCATTGTTGGAAAATCCCGATGAATTGTAGGATAATCAAGATTTGATAATCAAGATGTATTGTGAGATAAGGCTACAAATAGGACCTCTCAGGTCAGTTCTGTCAAGGTTTTTCTTCTTTCTTTCCCCCTTCAAAATAACTGTAAAAATTCCCAAAAATCTGTACACATTTTGCTGTTTTTTGACAAAGCAAAAACATTAATTTGGGGCTCGTAGGCAATTGTAATCCATGGTTGTAACATGTGGTGAGACTTGTATGATTCATTTAAGCTTTTGTGACATTAAAACTAATCAATTCCCTCTGTTTCTAATGTATTCCAATCACTTTCAATGTCAAGGCCAATTTGGAGATGAATTAAAAGAAATAAAATCAACATTATTGAATTAGTGCATGATTTGATTCAATAATAAGGACTTATTGAAGGTGAGGCAGCCAAGGTTATCATAGACTGGGGCAATTTTTGTCCCTATCATAATATTGGTAATCATTACTTGATTAAATAGGGTATACACTGTACATATTGAATCTCAGTTTTGCGCTGACAACTTGACAGGTGGATGGACCTCTCAAGTAGGGTCGGTTGGTCAATATATTTCTATATTATCGCGATACCATTTTTGTTTAATTCATCTATCTCTGTGCAATGACATCGGAACATATCAGCAAGAGCACATTATTATCGCACACATGATACTAATGTGCTAACCTATGTGCTATTTCTATCATAAAACCATTTCATTCATCCTGAGTTGAATATATTCATGTCAGATTCATCTCTCCATCTCTGTGTAGTGACGTCAGAACATATTTCAGTGAGTGCACTTTATTTGAGACATATGATTCTATTGTGCTTACACATGCCTATGTGATCAAAGAGAGAAATCCTGGTATGACCCCACACTTGTCAATAACACTTTGACGTCAATGTATAGAATTAGATGAATGGAATATGATTTGTTTTCTCCAACTGATGATATTTTCCAATACATTATTCATGCCTTAGGTCAAAAAACTTTACCAAATTCATTTCCTCAGCGGAAAGCTCACCGATTCATACATGGCAATGTGGAAAATGAATTGCTCTGTCACAGCCTTGTGTTTTGTAGCCCTTCAGCATGTATAAAGTAAACTGCCCAATGGTTATGCATAGGAAGTGTTGCTTTGTATATGTTCAGAGCAATAGCACTTACAAGGATTTGTTGTAACCAATCAACATAGGGGTTTAGAGGATAGCACTATTCATCATTTGAGTGATCATGGTGTTGACATTCAATTCTTTTCTTACAGCATATTTGATTGGCTCAATTAATGAAATATCCCTTGTTGTAACCAATCAACATATAGGGTTTAGAGGATAGCATATGTGAGTGAGTAGTTGACAGTCACGTATTGCATCTTTTGAGTTGAATACCCCCAATCACATATGACATTGGCCAAAGGGCTTCTGGCTATCTGTCTGTCTGCTGCTTAATGGAAAATCAGTTGTCACAAGAAATGAAGATTTTGAATAATATGTAACACGATGTGATTACTCTCAGGCCAATGTATGCATATCAAAAATGGAATACCGTATTATCCCTATTAAGCGCCCAGGACCTTATAAGTGCTCACCCCCTTTTTCTCAGGTGACTTTAAAAATATATACTAATTAACCGCCCACCCAAAAAATAAGCTTACTTAAAAGTTACTCACATCACACTAAGTCTCGGACTACAAATTGCTTGAAAATAAAGAGGAAATTTTAGTTATTTTAACTTCAGACATACTTGACATATTGTTTGTGATCCAAAAGTGAACTTAAACCATGTGCTATGCCTTCAAACAGCAACAGAAACCATCCAAAATACGCACGTTTCGTGCTTATTGTCATTCGTGGAGGCCGCCATCTTGAATTGCAAAACATCGAATTTTGAAGTCTTGGGACATAAAGGTTGTTGAATTTTGCAACCTTGACGGTTAACAACTTTGTAAATCAGTATACAAATAAGCGCCCACCCAAAATGACTTAGTTAACCGCCCTGGGCACTAATAATAGGGATAATACGGTAGTTGTTAATTTTAGACAGTGGCTGAAACTTTCAGATTCATGTCAGTCTTTGGCTTTGCCTGACCAAGTGTCATTCACTGGCTTGATTTAAATTCGTCGCTGTTCTGACATACCGGCACATCACAACAGAAATAAGTAAAGAGATGTGCCGGTATGTCAGAACAGCGACGAATTGTTCGAGCAGCAATTCAATGTCTTGTTAAAAACTGCAGTAATGTAAGCATAATCTTTTGGGCTTACCTGATCAATATTTCAGAACTTAATGGATATGTGTAGGTGAAAGATCTGAAGCAATAGCTTGCAATTCCTGAACGTTTCTATCATATTATCTGTGATTGTAAAGATCTTCTTTTTAAAAGAAGCACACATGCAGGCAGTGGCGTAACTAAGGTCTTCTATGGGGGGGGGGGGGGGGGGGGGGGGGGGGTGAGGGGGACAGACCTGTGATCAGGGAGGGGTGGGGGGTAATCGACTATTTTGTGTATACATGGAGTTTGTCATTTCATTTGGAGGAGGCAAGCCTTCTGGCAGGGGGAGGGGGATGCTCTCCCCCTCTAGTTCAACACTGCATGCAGGGGTCTTCTAGAATTTTCTCTGTGCAGAAATGTATACCTATACATACCTGTGTCAGCGAAGTTGGGATAAAATCAATTCGTAATGGCCCTGTCACACCTACGGCTATCAGGCCAGCGTTTGCACTGCGCTGAGAAAGTATCAAAATATAAATAACCTGCAGGAGGAGCGCGGAAAACTGTCCGAAATTGTCATTTTTTAAATCAAGGTCATTAAAACCCTTTTACGTTCTGCTGTGTTCATGGTGCGATCAGACCCACGCTTGTATTGTGCTGAAAGATTATCAAAACGCCAAGCTAAACGCATCAAGGTCTCCAAGAACGCATTGCTAACGCAGTGGGCACTGGCTAGGACGGGAGATGGTCCCCATTCGCCACAGATGACATTCTTCTTTGATCAAGCATATGCATACGCAGGCACATAGGAGTTTCATGTGTAATATCATGACGCGTTCACTAGCAATCACGCTGATGCCACCACCAACTTGAGCTGACACAAAGTATAGAATCAGGTTTGCCACATTGTTATTGCTTCAAACCGTAACTCTATAAATATATCTAGAAAATATTTCAACAGTAATTCCCCTTTTTATACCCTGAAGGGGGGTGTGGACTCTCTTGCATAAACCTAAAATGGGTCAAAAATCATGTTTTTTATAATTTTTTCCAAAATGGTCAATTTCATGTTCACGGTTGGATTCATTGAACCTTTTCTTTTATATAGATTAAATGAATAATGAAGAAGTTATGGCAGTTTTACGGAGGCTGTACCTGAGAGTCCACACCCCTCTTTTAAAGGACCATTTAATTTGCCCATGTTTGGGACCAAATAATAGGTTTGCTTTGTGTCTTTGTGTTCCATAAAAGCATCACACAATCTTAACTGGGATATTCTGCTTGTGGTACCCCTTGAGGAACTCGAGATGCATGTATCATGTGTATTGTGTTATGTCATTGAGGTGTCATGCGATAAGCATCATTATGTATGGAAGGGGGTAATGGAATTATACTTTGTTTAGTATAACATTGAGCATGACCCTCAGAAAAGTATATTAGAGAGGCTTGCAATGTGTGTGAAGATATCATAGAGGTGTCATGAGCTAAACAGCAATAATGTACATAAAAGGGTTATTCTACTCTGTTTAGTGTAACATGGCAATGTGACCTTAAGAATAAGAGAAGTACAATGGGATGCATCCACTTCGTCGCTGTTCTGACATACCGGCACATCACAACAGAAATAAGTAAAGAGATGTGCCGGTATGTCAGAACAGCGACGACTTGTATGTGTTACAATGGGATGTGTCAACTTGGTGTAAAGATGCACATACCGTATGTTTAGATACAAGTGGAAGTGTGACGGTTTATCAAGAGGTGTCAGAAGCTATCTATATATTAATGTAGAGAGTGGGTATACTCTGTTTAGTGTAAGTTTGAGGATGACCTTCATAGGTAAATTTATACACTGGTTCTGCTAAATATTTGATGTATGTATGCATGAAATGTTTTGGTTAGTGTAGGAGTCTCAGGTGTGAGTCTTGTTAAAGTAATGATGTGAAAGAATAACAGAGCAGTTTAGGCCCAAAAAAAGTTGGTCTCAGAAGACTGCACACATAGCTTTTAAAATTTGCATTTCAGTGCATAACTTTTTGTTCTCCATTTTTGACTTGAACTTTTGAAAATTATTCTTATTTTAATTTCACATTGTTAATTGCTATATCAGCTTCATTTTTATTAATTACAAGAGTAATATTGCCATATACAAATAGAATTTAATTACAGTTCAACAAAATGTGATTTGTTTCTTATATGGGAGTGTTAAAATAAACATTTCACAGGGCCCATCTCATGTTGAACAAAAACAATACCACATTTTGCACAGCATTTTTTACTTTAAAAAAAGAAGTTGTATTTCGCATAGTCTTAAGATTCGTCTGAGACAAACTTTTTTGTCTTGCTTTACCAATCCAAAGTGTTATAGTTACATTCTGCTGGGATAACATAATGCTTATCATATCAGTATATAGATAGTGTGTGGAACATGCCATTGCTATCATCAGTAGATAATATACAATATCACATCTATAATGTATCAACAGTAGATAGCACAAATCATGTCATAGCTGTTAGGAATGAACCATAATATGCTTTTGTGGATTTATTGGTTCATCTATAGACATGTGTTTAAGATGCACCTGACAAAATCCATCAAAATAATTGACAGCAATCAAGCCTATCATTGCTATCAATGGTAGATAGCATATAAACCTATCATTGCTATCAGCGGTAGATAGCATATAAAAACATATCATTGCTATCAGCAGTAGATAGCATTATAAAGACTATAATTGCTATCAGCAGTAGATAGCATATAAAACATATTGCTATCAGCAGTGTAGATAGAATATAAAACATATCATTGCTATCAGCAGTGTAGATAGAATATAAAACATATCATTGCTATCAGCAGTAGATAGCATTATAAAGACTATAATTGCTATCAGCAGTAGATAGCATATAAAACATATTGCTATCAGCAGTGTAGATAGAATATAAAACATATCATTGCTTTCAGCAGTAGATAGCATACAAAGCCTATGATTGCTATCAGCAGTAGATAGCATATAAAATACATAATTGCTATCAGCAGTAGATAGCATATAAAACATATCATTGCTATCAGCAGTAGATAGCATACAAAGCATATAATTGCTATCAGCAGTAGATAGCATATAAAATATATAATTGCTATCAGCAGAAGATAGCATATAAAACATATCATTGCTATCATTGCTATCAGCAGTAGATAGCATACAAGCCTATAATTGCTATCAGCAGTAGATAGCATATAAAATATAAACTGCTCACAAAAAGTACCGAAACACTTAGAAATGATCCAATATATAACGGCTCGAAAAGGTATGCATTAATCGAAGCAAATAACCAAGTGCATAATTTTGTTCTGCGTATTTTGACACCTCGATCGATGAGATACGATGTTGCGGAGCGGAGTTATTGTCATTTCAATGGTCGTGGGTCCAGTTTCAAAAGTGACAATCATCCTATAGAAAGAGGTTTGCATTACTGTTTAGAATGATCAGATTCTTGATTTTCAATAGGGATGAGTGTCACTTTTGAAACTGGACCCACGATCATTGAAATGACAATAACTCCGCTCCGCAACATCGTATCTCAACGATCGAGGTGTCAAAATACGCAGAACAAAATTATGCACTTGGTTTTTTGCTTCGATTAATGCATACCTTTTCGAGCCGTTATATATTGGATCATTTCTAAGTGTTTCGATACTTTTTGTGAGCAGTTTATCATTGCTATCAGCAGTAGATAGCATACAAAGCCTATCATTGCTATCAGCAGTAGATAGCATACAAAGCCTATCATTGCTATCAGCCAGCAGTAGATAGTTTAATAATCTTGTATTGCTATCAGAAGTAGATGGCTATATATAACACATCACCCTGATCAGCAGAGTAAATAACAGATAAAGCATAATTAATATCACCACTGCAAGGTGTAGATGGCATATAAACTCATTATTTCTGATAGCTCACCTTCTTTCACTATTACAGGTACTTTATAACATAGGTACCAATCATATGATTACAAGCCTATATTTAATTTGCCAATCCTCCAATTCTGCCATCTTCTACAATTTACCCATTGATATATAAGCCAGTGAGAACTCTTGTCCTAGAAACTTCCTTTTTGACTGATTTATATTGACTATTGGGAACATGTCATTACAGATGACAAAAAGCTTCTGCTCGATAGCACGTATACGCTCATGCAGTATGCATGATCGTGGCCC
The DNA here is from genome assembly GCA_035610835.1 of Ophiura sarsii. Lineage (NCBI taxonomy): Eukaryota > Metazoa > Echinodermata > Ophiuroidea > Amphilepidida > Ophiuridae > Ophiura > Ophiura sarsii. The sequence goes on from CM069445.1 coordinate 67,156,598, forward strand.
TTGAATAAGGCTCAGGTCACCGTAAGAAATTCATGGATTGGGCTATTCCATTTGAAATTCATACACCCCCACAGGGAGTATGAATGGGTCCGTGTGAGGAAGATTAAGGTAATGTCTTCCATAGGGGGTGTATGGATTTCAACTGGAATAGCCCATTTCAACGTTTGAGTAGGGGGTTATTCTTTCATTTCCTGTTATGCTAATATTTATTGAATGGCAAATAAGAAAGCCTACCTTCATGATATGAGCAAGAAGGATATATAATAGGAGGGGACACTTAGCTCATTTGCATATTTGCTCATTAATATGATTAACCCCGTGAACCCAGTCAAAGGTCGCAGATAACGCCCTCTGGAGAGTCGAAGGGACTTTTCTATTGTTCTCTAATGACAGCGTTGGGACAGCGCATGAAGTTTCTTGTACAGAGTTGGCGATGAGCGATTGAGAAGTATAACAAAAGCATACATAAACAGATCGTAACATGAATAATGCAATGCAACAGGTCACACAACGTTCAGTCGAGCGACCGTATAAACAGTATACAAGATGCCATTTATTGTGTTCGAAATGTCAACGTTTTTACCATTCTTTCCAAAATAAGGAGTATAATCATATTACAAACACATTTTGTGCGAGAGTAACATATAAATATGGTTTAAAATGTCCAAAATGGCACGATAAAAATCCGTTCGTTATAAATAAAAGAATCAATGGTTAAATGATAAAACTCGGACACAATTACACTCGTCGATCTCTGTGGCGTGCATACGTTGGCCATATCGTTTGCAATCGGCAATCACGGGTTCGAATCTCCGTGTGTTCGTTGTTGTTTTCTATTTTTTTGTTTTTTAAAAAAACAAATTAAACTTGATTGTGGATGTATGTAACATCATTTTTATATCAATTTTTATAATTTATAAAGGCCGCCAATGCTTTTATAGGGTTTTTTTCTATTCTTTTTTAATCTATTTTTCTATCTATCATTTATCTCTGGATTTATTTAACTTTATAATCTAAACACATTTAAATGCGTAAAACAATATATTATTGCTCGATGATAAGTGATTGAAGTTGAGTTCACTTTGATAATGATAGCAACACTTGTTGTAAAACCATTTTACCAGTGTGCCCAACCATTTCTCCTTTGCACACTTTGTTTAAAATACATTCAGAGATGTCATTTTTATAGCTTGTTATAGCTAGGCTAATATACAACTGTAAGCTATTTGGATATACACAAAGCAAACACATTTCCAAAACAGGCCATAGCCAATCGTACAACATGAGAAAGGAGACCGTTTATACCAATGTTAAATCTACCATGATTACCATTTTTTTAAATCTGTACAACCGATGAATTTCTAGAAAATCTTTGGTAGTGGGTACAACTTCATTTCAAGAAAGTTAGTTCTTGTACCAAATTTAGCTAGCTTTAATAAACGAATTGGGAGACGCAATATTCATGTCGAAATATATGTGGAAAGGCAATCAGACAACTATTGATAGACGCGATTAAGTCTTGTACCTTTGAAGGGTGATTACGGGCACGTATGAGTAAAGTGGATTCCCTCTATAATGAACCAAAATTTTAATTTCAGTGCCAAAGATCTTGAAAAAGGTTACAGGGGACATTCTCACTTCGACGATGCTCCTATGCGTAGGTCAACTGAAAGCCCGGTCCGATGGTAGACTCCGAATCTCCAGAATCTTAGGAGATATGTACACATTTTCTCATAATACTTTATGCTGCTACCGCTTCCAATCATTAGATGGTTATAGCATATGCACGGCGCAAAGTGCACGGTGTCTCAATTAGGCCCACAGGCCGGGCGGGCTAGAGAAGTGCTCAAAACCGGGACTAATTAACAATACACTCAATTTAAAAAAAATTAAACACCGGATTCTACTGTCGCTCTGTTACGGTCGTATAGTCGGCCCCCGGATTCCACGTCACTCTGTTGCAAGTAAGTGTAGGCCCTATATTCGCCACAACATGTGGGCACTACCACCATAGTTTTATTGACTGTACATCATGCCTTTCGTCGGTATACAACTCGGACTCAGTGTCTGATAAGTCCACCCCTCCCCGGCCTCCCTATAAGTCCACCCCTCCCCCTCCCTATGGCCCTGTTTAAAGCTGGCTACGCCACTGATTCGCGCATGTTGGATGTGCCGGCCCGCCGCGCGCCAGTGGTCCGCATTGCGGCGCGTTATTGGTCACTCTCGATCATAGTTCGGCGTGCCCCCTCGCTACACGGCTCGATCCTCATGGCGGCATTATTATCACATCAAACCACTTCTGGATGTTATCATCAATCAATGCATTGTCGGCTGCTTTAGTCAAAATAAATATTATATACCAAGGGGATATACAACTGTCACTGGATATACCCACTTTGCCTATCTGTGATATACCATTGAAAAACCGTCAACGCCTGAATCTTTTCCGTGAACTTTTCCTGATTGGGCTTTTCCACCCCAAACTGGCCGGAGCCCGGGGGTTAGATCTACGGTTGATTAGCGCATTACAAGAAGTTGTGTCACTTGCCATGTAGCACATACTCATTAGGCATTTGTCCAAAATGTTAGTGGACAAATCCAAAGCGATCGGACGCATGCGTAGAAAAAAATGTTGTCCCCTTGACTCTCCAGAGGGCATTTTTCGATATTCAGAAGATGGCGGACATAGGTTCGTGTGACGAATATTCTAGGTGAAATTCGATGTGGGAACGCTCGGACTGTAGGGAACGATGATATTTCTGACTTCAACAGCGCCAGGGCATCGTTCGGGGAACGTTTGATTATCACTCAGGTCGTGTCAGTATGAAATTAGGTAAAACACTCCGACATAACATTGAAATCAACGGAGATTCAAAGATTACGGCCGTTCGTGTCCACTATGGTCTGGTACTTTTCATTTTCGACCTCACAAATGACGTATATTCATTGATATGATTATTCATTGTATATTCATGTACGTCGATGCTTTCGGCGATTCGAACAATAGAGTGGCAGGGGCCTGATATGAGACTGAACTTCAACACATAGCTTGGTCCCCAAGCTGTGTAAGCTGTGTTCTAGATTTAAAAGACTATCCGTATGTCAATAAAATGCTTAAAGTAAAGTTAGAAGTATTGGGTGACTTTTGTATTTGATTATATAATCATAACATTGTTTCTATATTGTGTAGAGTATTGTGACATCCTGATACTGTCAAAGTGGTAATTTTTGTGCGATTAATTTTTTGCGCTTTGCCGATTTGAACTATTTTGCATGTATTTAAATTCACGATTTGTCTCATCACATAGATCTATATGCAAAAGAAATATATTCATGTCGAGGGTTGAGCGCCAGAAGGCCGTAACTCAACTTTTGGACAAAATGAGATTTTGGTACCAAAATAATCCATATAACCTAGATTTTCAGAACCATAAAGAGATAACTCATAAACACACTTAATTTGACTAAAACTAGAGTTATAAGTTGGGTGCTACAGTGTATTGTTATGAGTCCCGAATATTTGAAAGTTGATTATCTCAGAAAAACATTTTTTGAGTTACGGCCTTTTGGCGCTCAGCCCTCGATGTGTTCTTATTTTCATGGTAGCTTATTCAAGCGAAAAAAGAGGGAACATATTTGTAGCAAAACATGTCAATCTTTCCACATGTTTCAGCTCAGCTTAATTAAGCCAAGGGCAACTAGGAACAAACAGAAAGAAATGTTCCATGAGTCTCACTGAGCCAGAATTGGCAAATTTTAAGATTGTTTTTAATTTAAAACTATGTTGAAAAAGATTTGAAAGTGTTTGACAAAATGTTTGACAATTTTACTGCTGCTATCTACTGCTGATAGCAATGAGTTAAAAGTTTCTGGCATTTTTTTGAGGAAAAAAAAAGCTGATCGATGGGCCAGTTTGTCCATAAAAATATTTTCTGTACATTTGTTATTCTGGTGAATAAAAATAAGTGGGAAAATAAATATAACATACTCATATCAAGATTTATGATATGATGGTAATGGAATAGATTGGATATTGTACCGCAATTAAAATATCATCCCTTTTAATGTTGCATGAAAGTAATTGATTCTCTATAGCCTCTCGCCATTGGCTGTACGTGCTGTGATTATGGTCAAAAGTGCTCTCAGCTCAGGGAAAAGTGTCAAAATGGGTATTTCAATGTGACATTATTTGTGGCAGAAGTCATCACATACATCAAATATGTGTGTACAAATTAGAAATTAATTGAACATATTTTGAACAGAATATGTTTGTAAAAGCTTGAAATCCCACATTTGATAATACCTTGTTCAATCAATCTGACTTGTTTTATATTATACAGAATGTAAATATTGCAGTGCGTGAAAATGATGACTATAGCCGCTCACTTGCAAAAAACAAGATAAGATGGTCGAGGGATAGAAACAACACGAGAATCGTTGGATTTAGGTCATTGTGCCCAGTGGCAATTTCACAGGGTCAGTGTTAGCACAGAATTTATCAAAGGTTTTGTAGCGGAAGGCACTAGAAGCAATAGCTACCCTACTCACTATAGTCAGATTCAGAATACCTGGGACCAAAACATATTGAACATGATGTGCATGTCGAGGGTTGAGCGCCAGAAGGCCGTAACTCAACTTTTGGGCAAAATGAGATTTTGGTACCAAAATTATCCATATAACCTAATCAGAACCATAAAGAGATAACTCATAAACAATCTTAATTTGACTGAAACTAGAATTATAAGTTGGGTGCTACAGTGTATTGTTATGAGTCCCAGATATTTGAAAGTTGATTATCTCAGAATAGCATTTTTTTAGTTACGGCCTTCTGGCGCTCAACCCTCGATGTGATCTTCAATGCGTACTGCGTTGCTGTGTAATTCAGTTGTATTATTTTTTTGCGGGCATGTACATACTTGAATGGTCCAAGATTCTAACTGTATGTAAAATTTGTCTAAAGGGTTTCTTATCTGCTCTTCTCAGGCGAACCATTTCAGTTTGGGAAAATCAAATTTAAAAATGTAAGCACTTAGCATATCTTCATTTTTGAAACATTTATTTCAGAAAGCCTTGCCGACACATTATGCCATCAAATGGTTCACATATGTCAATTTTCCTATTACTGCATTTCAAAATGTAACCAGATTTTAAGAATAAATAAAAATGTTTACACAAATTAAACTTTGCACATCTTTTATTCGTCAATGAAGATTCAGCTAGCCTTCATGGCAAATCGGCAAAATTGTATTGATTGCTTTATCATATTTGTGTCAAACTTTTCCAATTAAAGCTCCCCAAATGGAAAGCAATCTGCCGGTACGTTTGTTAGCCCTAGGACATTGTTGTTATCACACGACACCTCCACTTTCCATTCTCATCATTTGTACCCAATGGGAATGGGTGTTAGTCTTTTATTCCAGCTGTTTTGTTATTCACACTTCTGGTAACGCCATTTCTTAATGGGGAATGAATCTGTTAAGTGGCTGGTATTGGAGACTAACTAATTTCATCCTACCTGCTTGAGAATTGTGTTGTATTTGATTGTACCATTGGTGAGTGCTCTAACATTTGGATGGCACAATGGTCAGAGTATACCTATAGGCATTGAATGATCTCTTGAGAGAGGAGTAAAAGGAATAATGTTTAGGCATCTGCGGATTATTCTTGTACTTTACAGTTATTGTGAATGATAGATTGAAAGAAACGATATTTTTAACTCATGGAAATATATTTTGACATTTAGAAGAAGGATGCATGCTTTATTGAAGGTGTGTAACTATGTTTGGCCTAAATTGATATGTTTTCGTATGTATTGTATTGACAAATTGGAAACTGTACACACTTTACCGGCATCATGGCGGACTGCTGAACACTGTTCACAAAAACCATAGCAAGCTATAAACAGCCATGTGTTTCATGTGAGTTTACATCACTTTCAAAAATCCAGCGTCATTTCAAAGAATAAACTGAGTGGACGTGGACTCTACAACTCCATGATTCCAGTAAATGGCGCATGGTTGATTCCTTTCTGTTAAGCCGATCGATGAAAATGTGCAGGGCCTCTATAAGTAAGATTTGTGTCAAGAGGTGTGGTTCAAATTGCCTGAATTCTTGTAATAGCTCAAATTCACTAAGGCCAAAAAAAGAGAGTTTTGTCTCAAATGACCCGCGCGCATTCCCGAAATCGCCCGCTTTTTTTTAATTTTTAATTTTTATTTAAAAAATCCATTTTTTTCCTCTTTTTTTCATTTTTTTCCATTTTTTTTTTCATTTTCAATTTTCTCAAAAAAATCTCGCAAAATTCAACTTCTTGACCAAACAAATAACTATCAGGTCTAAATTGAAAGAAGAAAAAAAAATTAAAAATCCGCAGACCGCATTAGATTTTCAGTCTCTCATGTCATTTGAGACAAACTTCTTTTTTTTTGTTGCCTAAGTGTAACGTTCATTCACAAAAAGGGAACGCATCAAGTCACAAGGAACATGGAACTTTTCCTTTTGACGTCAGAGGAACCTTCCAAATGGCAAATACACCCACTTATACTTGGAAGAGAAAACATCAATTTCTGAAAACCTAGCATATTTCAATCTAATTTAAAGATGTGGGTGTACACTCTTAGATTAGACAAATGAAATATATCAATCTTTAACGGTTGATGACATGAATCAATAGATTGTTTTTGATTAATTCTTACTAGTTTTATAGAGCAATTTCACCATCCAATCAATTGTTATTCCTACTGGACCGCTAAATGTCGTACTTGCATAAAGTTAGAATGAGAGTTCAACCTTTTTATTTTCATGATTTTCAAACTTCTCTCAACTGCAAAGGAGTTGTCCCCAAGTGCAATTGTGTAATTAATTGTAAAACATGGAAATTAATGAAAAGCAAATCTTTCAACTGAATATTCAATTGACAAAGATCTGTCTTTTAACTTTAATTGCTACAATCTTTGGTTATAGTCATGTATGTAAAACCGATGAATTAGGGCAAGTTCACTGTGTAGCGAATAGGGAGAAAGCCAAGGACAATGCAATCGATTCGTGATTACAATTGTTACGTAATAGTTGATACGTTTGTTGAAACAGAAACTTATAGAATATAAAACAATCTATTAAATGAGAGCAAAATTATGTTTGTACCATACAGGGATGTGGAGTTGTTGTAAATTGAAATTAGAATATAGCCGCCACTGCCACTGCCCCCACCCCTGACTTTCGAAATATAATCAATCATATCTCAGCCAAACAGTTATAGAAATACCTGATTTATTCACACAATGTAGCTAGATAAACAGGCTTTTGAATGACACCTAAATCATAGCTCTACCACATTTAGTTGTTGCGTTAATAGAGAGAGATGAATGATTCGTCACCAAAAATGCAACGCCACTTACAAAACACATGGCCATATAGAATAGGTATTGACAATAAGGGTTTGTTTGTGTGTTGGAACAACAACTTGAACTATATTATCACTGGTATACCTTTCTTTTCATCTGAAATCAAATCATGATAACATAACACTACAGTGCCATTTACCAGGCATGAGAATTCTCAGGTTTAAACCAGAATTCAGGTTTTTTGTGCATCCAACTTTCTGCACTTTCTTTTAATTTCAGCATGTATTTGGCCCTTTTTAGCTCAATTTCACACACTTTTTCAGAGGTTTTCAGGTTGTTTTTTCAAATATGTTTATTCTCATGCTTGATTTACTGAACCACACTATTTTTGAACCCTAGAAAACATCTTTTCCTGTACAAAATGCGACTGACCCTTATTTTCCAATTTAAGGTAGCTAACTCGGCTCTTACACCACTACAGAAAAACTGCTGTAATACCAAATCAATTATATCTATACTCTTTATACTGAGACCACAGTAAAGATAAGTCTTTCCTCTACCTATTTCAGGACTTTTGGATCATTTTTGAAATTTCTTATGTTTTTCTTTATTTTTTGAAAATTCCCTAAATTTTCACCTTCTTGAATTTCTGTAGACCAAACGGAAAGTGCTATGGCCATGAAACTTTAAGAATAAATATATAAGCATATTACCTAAATCTCTCGTGAGTTTTTGCAAATACAGTGTTTACTTTTTGAAAAAAATATTTTTTTCAATTTCGATTTTAGGGAAATTTTCAAAAGGCTGTAAAAAGGTCTAGAAACACTTAATTAGTAAAAACTCACGAGATAACTTTCTAAACTTAATTACCTTTAATATGACATCTTGTTTGTGCAAATTGAACATGTAGTTTTTGCTGCAGAAATTCACAACATTCCCAGTAAAAAAAACATCCATCACCACTCGGTTTTGGTGGGAAAAAAATCGTGTTATACCTTGGTGTTTTGGCATCCAAATAAAATAAAAGTCTTATGCATACATTGATTTTAAAGAAGAGAATTTTTTTTTTACAAAACTATGTGTTTTCTGAAATTTGGCAGTATTTTGGAATTCGGCTACGCCTCCTGTATTGGCATATCATCTTTTCTTATCAATATACACATCCTCTGTTATTTTGAAGCAAATCATTGCCGGTCACCGTAGCCGAGTTAGCCACCTTAAGGGAAATATGTAAAACATCCTCGCATAAATAGGAACCGTTCTTTTCCCATGGTTTGGATTTCAATATTAGTAGTATACGGTATACACCTGAGCATATGCCTGGGTAGAGTAGACCAAGTGGTTTCAAGCATTATTTGTCTTACAACAAAGTAAATCTAATTTTGTGTGGAATCCTCAAGAGAAACTATTGAATAAAGACAGAAAATTCTTTTAAAACCTTAAAATGGATTCTTTCAACTTGGGCAGTATTGGCTGTTTGCACATCTGAGATATTTGATATTCTATATAACAGGTGAGCTGGTACGCTGTCAAATGCATTTAGGCTAAGGTGATTGTTCTCATGGCCTGAACAACCCATAATTTTGCAAATTACAGATTTGTTTATGGCTGATTTTTTTTGGACAGATTTTCTTTTTGTTTTATTCATCAACATTGATAAAACTTGGGAGAACCTTTTGAAAATTGCATATTTTGTTGTAATGAACATTCATTTTAGACCCATTTTGAAAGTTAAAGAAACCACGAATAAGAACCAAAAACCCACAACCTACCCCACACTCACATCCAAACCCTCATCCCACCCCAACTGACTTTATTTTGATGGTTCATCTGGCTGTAGACTATATGATTTCTTCCTGTTGTGTTGCAATGAAAAGGATTTAAAACACTCTGGTTGTTAAAAGGAAATCCACAACATTTTAAAACATTTAAACAGAGCATTTTAAAGAGAGATATCAATTTCATTAAATAATACAAATTATACAACTAAACCTCAAAACCCCATAACATAATAGCCATAATACCCGCATAATTATTAACTTATTTTATTATATTTAGTCAAATAACTAAAACTGTTATTGGAGTTTGACCTTCGTTTCACCTTTGTGATTATTAAATAATTAATTTCTAGTTGATTTAATAGTACAACAGAGACCTGTTAAAGCATTAAAATTGAGCGATGAAGTGTTAAATTATTTTATATTTTAAAAATATTTTGTTTAAATTTTAAATAGCAGCAGTCAAGTGCACTTTATAATATTTCAATACAACGATCTATTTAGAAGCATGCATGCCACAAATGTAGTGGCTTGGAAAATATTGCATCAAATTTGTATAGAGCTGTATAGCAAAATGAAGATTAATATCTAATTTTGTAAACATGTTATTTATATCTTCATAGATTCACAGATATTTATATCTTCATAGATTTGTGAAGATATAGTATGATGTTTAGTCAGATGGTACATAGCCTATATTTTGCATAACGTAATTTACCTCGTCAATTTGATGAACAGTTCAAAATAACAGTCTCATTCCCATTTGCAAAGTCCAATTATCTATTATCTTTGAAATTTTGGTCCCTGGATCAGAAATTTATTGTATTGTTTACAAATGTTGATTGGATAAGGTAAATTGTTTAGGAGTATGTGTATCGCGCATACTTTCATATTTGATTAAATCTGTTCCTATACTTTAACATGCAAATACTTTTTTCTTTTTCTTTTTCTTTTGCCTATAAATAAATGCATACACATTTTAATTCAACTTGTCATTGGTTTATTACCAACATGCGCTATAAAGACATCACCCTTGATGTTCAATTGGCCTATAGCTATTTATTTCCTGTGATGGGAAAATCCAAACAAATTGTTTGTAATCAACACTACACAAATGTTATAGCATCTGATATGTGTAAAGCTGCACATCAGCAATCCAAGTAGACCATGTCCCACATTTTGTCAACTGTGTGTAGTATGCAGTCATACTACACTGATGGTGCAGGCATGTAATGTATAAGGCTAGGGGAATAAAACAAGCTTGTTCTATTGGCCCCATTGACCTATATTTTTTCAAATTTCAGATTTTTTTGTTGTTATTGAATGTTTTACTTTTCTTTTTTTTAGAAAATAATGGAATTTTTGAAAATTTACTAAAATGTCAAGAAAAGTGAAAAAAGAAAATAATGGAATTATTGAAAATTTACTAAAATGTCAAGAAAATGTTAACCCCCCGCCCCCCCCCCCCCCCACACCAACCAACTGACCTTACCTGGGAGGTTTGCTCCCCGCTCCCCATGGAACTTTTCCAATGCCTTACCCATGAAATGCAATTTATAATCAATAGGAAAAACCTGTATAAGTCAAAATTGTTCAGGAAAGAGACACACTCCTGCGTGCTTACTGCTTGACAATGTTAAGTGATATTTTGATGAATTTTAGATAAGTAGGTTTTGAAAACACTTTGAAAATTATTCAGAAAACACACAAATGTGTATGTTTTGAGGGAAAAAAATCAAAAGTCTTAATTGAAGTTAAAGCTAAAGTTGTTTTCATGAAAGAAAAGTGATAACCACATCTTATAAATGCTTGCACTGATAAGGGAGTAAGGGACTACCTCTTTAATTCAATTATATATTCAAATTATTCCATTCTATAAATAGATCTTCTCTAAATACTATAAGGTACTTAGCATTTGACCCATTTGTAATTCATAGCACTTGATTTGAAGTACACAAGGGGTTCAGTGCATGATCCTACATGCAGGGATCTTCATGCAGTACCTGCCTATAGTTTAATCGGTTCAAAATTGGCAAGAAATATGCATTTTTATCTCTCTGTGTGCAAAAGTAATCCAAACGTACATGTGCTATTTTGGCATACCCATGTGTCACGCATACAATTCACTGTGCGCCATATTGCGTCATGCAAGCTTTTGCATGTCTACCCTCTTCTGTATTTCACTGCTGTAAGCAGGTTCGCCAATTTGGAACTGACAGTGTTATATTAGGTAGTCAATTTAGTAGTGTGCCATCAACATTGGTTGTTGCTTCTGTTTGCGTTGTGGCAGTGCATAAAAAAAGAAGACACCAAATTTAGTTGAAATGCAACTGTCATGTGTCATGTAGTGAATACTCCTATAAGACTCCAAGGCACAACATGAGAAGCCTATTGTAGGGCAAATTTCATCTGTCAGTGACAAATGTGTGGGTGTGAATCTGTGAATACAAGCTCCTATGTATGTGTTGTTATGCACTGACAATCAGCATTTGTATTCCCAAGTCATTTCAATCTCACCTTATTACCTGATTCAACAGGGAATTGTTTCTTCGTGCCCACACAATGAAAGCGGTCGTCCATCTTTGCTAGCATGTATTTAGGTCACATTGATTAATAGTTTGTCTTTAATGGGAACCAAAATGGAAGACTGTATCCAATTAGCTATCAATGTTAAGGTAGGAATTCATTATTTGAAATGCACTTCTTATGTCTGATGATGGGTACAATGGATTATTATTTAGGAAGAAAAAGGGGGAAAAATGAAAAATAACTTTTTAAAATGTTTTCAACATGGTGAGACGATGGCTGTAAACGGCTTGGCGAGATCATGTGACTTTTATCTTGTGACTTCTTATCTTTTATGGTGTCAAAAACCCTTCAGCAGCTATAATGCATAAAAGATAAATTTTGCAATCTTTAACACACCCAGAATAATCAGCAGTATCTGTAAAACTTACTCATATCATTAAAGTGCTCGAAACTGTCAATATTTCTTGATTTGGGGCAAAATTTATCTACTTTCCATCGGTGGCAGATGACAACACTAGACACCTAGGGCAGTGAATCACTGTGACAGATTTATCGTTTATGTACAAAAAGAGCTATAAAGCTTTTGGTCTTCGTGGGTTTGACCAGTGACGACCTGTGTGTTTGATTTACAATGCAAAGTACCAAAAATAAGGCGTAAGACATTACCCTAACCCTACCATATACCACAATATACCACGACTGGGCACGTTGGTACCACCCGGCGTGGAAGTTTTTCGATGAAAAAATGGACCCAATCCATATAGTTTGCGCAATACACTGTGCAGACTACCGTTGACAGTCGTGGTGTGGTGGGGAATCCTAAGCTCCACGTGCTGGAGGTCCCTGGATCAAATCCTGGGGGGATATTTTGGTCGATTTATTAAGTTGAAAAAAAAATTCTGAAAAAAGTGAGGGGTAGAGTTAGGGTTAATAAGTAAAAATGTGTGTGATGTAAATATTGTTAGAATATCTTTGGTTTAAAGTAAAATATTATATCTAAACTTCTCTTGTTGCCTTAAATACATCCCCTGCACCATCTGCATACAATGCAGAAATACGGATGTCAAAAAAGTGTTTAAAATTACAAACTTTCTGTCATGAAACGTTGACAGTGTGTAGATGAGATACTTCAGACGCTTCAGGCTGTTGCCAAATATGGTCACGGTTTCAGAAAAAAAGACTTCAAATTTGATTTAAAAATGAAACATATATTCATCAATAATTGAGTTTACAGGTGCTATTTGCATCAATAGCCGGATGCCTATCACATTGAATTGTATTTTTGCCCATACATGTAAATGTGTAGTTTAAGGTTTCGAACATAAAAACCCTTTACCTCTAAATTTGAGGATGATTTAATTTTGATAAGATGTATGGCTACAATATTTAAAACTATGTAAATGTTATTGTTATTTAACGTTTGATTGGCAATAATTAATTTCCTTTTTCCTGACATATGGAACAAATACCCTTTTTAGGGTATGCATTACAGCTCTTGCAGGTATTGATTTTCTACAAAACACTAGGCGTGTGTGCAGAAGGTCATATCTGCTGTAGCTATCCTGTGTTTGATGACGTTTATATCCCAGTTTCAGTATATAGGATTTAAAAAATGTGGTTGGCATTACAGATAGGATTTTGTCGCACTAAACCCTTGCTGGTGACAAGGCCATATTACCGATATGCTATCTTCAGTAGATAGTAATGTTTTTTAAAACATCTAAAATCTACAAGACTTAGAGGAGGGGTCCCGCAAGCACAATATTGAGCATTATTTGTTAGAAAAATAATTATTGATCTGACAAAACAAAACATCATACTAGTCACAAAAAGGAATAAAAACTGCCATCACTCAACATGCAATTTTGAAAATTCGCGGCGATGGAAAGTCCCGGTGTCGATGATGTCATGGGTATCGGTGCTCAAATATGCGCACATGCATTGTATAGCTATGTCTTCATCGACACCGGGACTTTCGATCGTCGCGAATTAAAAAAATTGCATGTTGAGAGATGGCGGTTTTTATTTGTTTTTATCATAAGTGTGGTGTTTTATTCTATATAATTACAAAAGTTGGGCTAGATAGTTATTTTTCTAACATATAATGCACAATTTTGTGCTTGCGGGACACCTCCTTTAACACATTGCCAAAGGTAGAATCATTACTGAAGCTTAGCCCTGGTGACGATTTTCTGGGTCATTTGGATCATGCCAAAGAATTCACCACTGTTATGCCTTTCGCTACAAGTCTGTACACATCTCATGTCTATGTTACTAGTGTTTCCAATGGGTCAAGGAGCCTCTCTGTGTGCTACTGGACACTTATTAATATTGAAGGAGGAGGAACAGTAAAGACACAGGGTGTACCAAAAGTGTTGATACCATTTTTAAAGCTTTATATCTCTATCATTTGCAGTATCGAGCTGAAAGCATGTTTGGATAGAGAAAACCTTTTGAATTATGATTCCTTTATTTATTTTAAATATCTGTGTTATTTTTGTGTGAAAGGGTACTTGTTGCAAAGTGTCTTAGAAGTAGTTAAGTAGTAAAGTCGTAAGTGTCTTAATCAGCAAAATGTCTTCAATTTTGTGCAAAAAGGAGAACCATATCCTAGCCAATTAGGGGATATTTTCCCTACTCTAACAATTTGAACTTATTAATTTATTTGCATAGATCTTTTTCATGCAAGCTCCTTTTACAAACCACTAGGCCAGTCTCCCCACCCCAAGAACACAATAAATAATGAACCACATATGCATGAAAATCAAATCAGCGTAAAGATTAGCAACTTTTGCAGTAACTTGATTTGAATCCTAGGAGAGTTCATTACTTGGTATACCTGCATGGTTATTTGGTTGATATTGATGTTATAGCGGAGGGACAGCGTGAGTTTGATTTCTATTTTGTTGACATGACACGGTACGTGCCATGAATACTTGTTCTAACCAGGTAGGATGATGCTACAGCAGTGTTGTCTTCAAGCTTCTGTTTAAAAAACACACTTTTGACTGAAATTCTTGAGAAAAAAACAACCTGCATACCACATTCGATTTTGGAACTTTCAGTAGAGGTATGATTTTGCATTTGATTATGTTATTAATCTTACCTATTTGATGGTTTGAGTCTGTCTCTGCGAAGCAGTAGATATGTTAGATGAACTCCCAGTACAATAAAAAAAAAATCTCTATTCAAAAGTGACAATTCTTTGAACATTCAAAATCAAAAACAAGTTCAGATTTTGAAATAATGAATTAGCCTCTTCCAGGTAGTGTTTTTCATAATACATTTTTCTAAGGTGATAACTCCTGTTAACCCCTTCTCTCATTCTATTGGGCTATTCCATTTGAAATCCACACACCCCCAATGGAAGACATGACCGTAATCTTCAACACAGGGAGTGGAAATTTCAAATGGAGTCACCCATGCAGGTAACCCCATTTGAAATTCATACTCCCTATGGGGTAGATTAAGGTCATGTCTTCTATAGGGTGTATGGATTTCAAATGGAATAGCCCAATGGACCTTTCATTCAGGGTTTCCACACTATTTATGGTATTTCCAAATCTAAAGTTCTGAAGAAGAAAAAAACATAATTATTTTTAATGTTGCAAAATTTTGGAAATATTCAGAGATTTGAAATTGAACCCCCCCCCCCCCCCCACAAAACACAAAACATGAAACAAACAACAGCACACACAAGCAAGCAAAACCTTTGACAGTCAGTTGTGCATAAAAACCAGGTTTTTTATACATCACATTCATTTAAATATTCCCAGACGATTGCCAGACAGGGGCTCATTCATATACATTCAAGGTTAAATTATGCGTCGTATGAGGTAACGTTATCAACCAAACGGAAAATGACAGATTAAATTCAAAAAATGATACTTACACTGCCACAACTCAAGCGGTTTTAGGATGAAATAATTTAGTTCAAACGTGTGATGAATTTTTTGAAAATCCATTTTTACGGTGAAACCATTGGGGATTCAACATTTACGACCAGTCACGTCTTCCGTCTGAATCTTCTGAAATGTAATCCACACCAATCATCACCATTTACTTATACATAGAACTCAACGTGTTCATTGTAATTAGAAATTCCTCTCGTTACATTTTACATGCACTTGTTAATTTGAGGTATAGTGTGTTTGTTTCACAGGTGCTTAATCATGGACTTCTCTTTCAACTCGGTATAATTTTTTATTTCACATGATATGATGTGATCAAACTAAATCAGTTAGGGAATAGTGATTTTTATGTAAGAACAAAAGAAAAATGGTTATGTTGTCCTCCACAACTTTCAGAGATGAGGGGCAGGCGGGCGGATTTTCTTTTTTTTAAATTTAATTTTACCAGCGGAAGCTCAAATTTCAGCCAACAAGAAGTTGAAATCACTCTAAGAGTCGAACATATATGTTATAAACACTTAATTTAATATTAAATGGCATTTAAACTGTTTAAAAAAAAATCTGAAAAAAAAAATCTGGAAACAAATAAAATAAATAAAATCTGATTTATTTTAAATAAAATAAATAAAATCTGATTTATTTTTTATTTTTAAAAATCTGAAAAAATCTGAAGAAAAATCGGAGCAACCCTAAATCTGACGAGCGGGCGGTCGAGGACAACATAACAATTTCTTTTTTTTTGCATAATTCTGTTATACCCTACACACCTACATCGGTAGTATGCGTCGTTCTTAAAAATCATGCAGTATGAATACCTCTGTGAAGGGTATAACAGAATTACTCCATTTTTTTTTGCCTAATGCTCAACAAAATGTCTGATGGTAGATGGCGAGTGATATTTTTCCAGTTATATCGCATATGCATTTCAAGATCTATCTTTTGCTATAGTAAATATCAGTTATGTTTGTTGAATTTAAAAGGATGTAATAACACTTGATCCCATTTCTCCAGCTTCTCTCAATATTTTGACAGTTCTCAGATTATATTGCTATCTACTGAAGATAGCACAAGTGCTGTTGTTACGTGTGTTGTTTTGCTTATAAATATTGATCACAATTGCAGGTTGTACGATTAATTACAACTAATTACAACTATTATTCACATTTTAAGGTTCTATTTTCAAATTAGGTGATGAAAAACAAACAAACAATCTGTTTTACAGGCAAACTGAGATAGGGTCGGTAGGTTGTTTTTTGGGGTTTTATTGTTGAAATTTGGTGTGAAAAATGTTGATGAATTTTAAACAATTTTCGATTTATTTAAAATAAATAAAAAATTATTTATTTTTCTTCTTCAAAATTGTGAAAAAAGTACAACAATGTTTTGACATTTAAAAAGAAGAAGAAAAAAAAATCACAATTTGTAAACAAAAATTTCAAATGTTTCCGTTGCCATATACAGACCATTTATCTCTCTTCACTACTATAGTTTCAAGACAAAAGACTTGCACTATATGAGTTGGTTAGAGCCAACATGACTGTTCTCTCCTGGGGTATTAGGTTGATAGCTTCAGGCCAATACTAATCTTATCTTTCCAATATCCTATAACTTGCATATATTTTGGTTTAAAAATTGTTTGCTAATATAACAACATGCCTGGGTAAAGTGTAAAACATGGAATTTTTCAGGGTCATTTAAATTTCGCAAATTTTGCAATTCTCAGATTCTTAATTTTGTTGTTAGGCCATTCAAAAAAATCCCATGAATTTGTACACACACACAAAAAACATGCTACAAAAATGTTGATTTTTACATGAAATGGCAAAAACTTGATGCCGCAAAAATATTGTACTGTAAAGCCCCTTTTTTCATCATCAAATGTTCATGATTGTAATTTTTGCAGGATGAGTATTAACTTTGCGCAAATTATTACATTCTGTGAATCTCTTAATGTTTAGAAATATTAAAATATTTATTTATTTCCACTTATAAAAGAAACTATTTGCAATATATTTGCAAATATTTATTTTCATGAATTTTTACCAATTACAAAATGTTCTTGCAATATCTTTACATGTTAGAATTGCTGATTTGATAATGACAATTCAAGGCTGCCTTGTGCTTTAAAATGACATTTTATTTATTCAGCTTTGCCTTATTTAAATAGTGTGTTTCTAAACTTAGTAGTTTGTGTTCTAGTAATATACTCAACAAATGTGTGTGTTGTTTTCACTACTTGCTGTAATTGCATAAACAAATTGAAATAGCTTTTAACTATTGCAATTTGAACAGCAAGTAACCTCATTTTTTTTTAACAATGACCTTGCAACTGCAAATAATGAACTAACTATACACTATAAGAAAAAAAATTGTTCTCAAACTGTCCTGTATATAGAACCTATAATGGTTCTCCATTGAACAAAAGTGTTCTAAAAAGGTAATAAAGAACCATATTTGGTCAATTTGGTTCATAAAGAGCCATATTTTGGTTCTTCTAAGAACCTTTTTGAGGCCTCAATTTTTAAGAACCATTTTTGTTCTATTCTTAAAGGTTCTCCATATAGAGGACAACAAGTTTTAAGTTGAACCATCTTTTCTGAGAGTGTAGCTTTTCTGAATTTGTCAACAAAGAAAGAATTGCAGCATTATCTTTTACTTTTAACAAGCAATATTATTTTCAGGAAGGAAATTCTTAAAATTAGATTATTGTATATCCATGAAGTTCAGTCTTCGATATAGAATTACCCGTCTCTTAAAGTTTGATGGTTTTGTTTTGACATATGAGATACATAATAGCTGTGTTGGCAGAAATGTATATGATGTATTGCATAGTAGAAATGGATGAGTAGGAATATGATACTGTCAGTGATGCGGGCTGGTTTGAATGTCGTTAACAAGGGTTTATGGAGGCAAAAAGTCTTGACTGGGTCATGTATTTATCATTTATGAGGATGAAAATAAGGAAAATTAGCATTGCATTAGAAGTATATTGTAATATGAGGCCGAAAGAAAAAGCAAGTTTGTTTCCAGTAGTAGGCACTGAGACCTTGATTCTTGCGCATTTAAAAAAGTGTATAGAAAAAACAGGGACAAATATTGTTAGGGCGCCATCTTTTGTCAAAATTGTGTCCAACATGTTTCAAGATGGCGATTGGCCATATACGGCACAACACAAAAGTGAAAATCCGCGGCGAATACCACATTTTCGCGAGCATAAGAGTAACAAAAATGCACAGATTTGACTAAATAAAACCAATTCAAGTGAATCTCCACTATGAATTTGAGCAAAAAAATTAAATTAAAAACTGCATTTCACATTTACCTTTCAGGCTTGCTACTGGAAACAAAACTTGGTGTGTTTTTGGCTTGACATTGCTTTTGTATAGCAGCCTTTGTGTTGGATTTGTTTGATAATGGATATGTGGATATACAAAATGCTAAAACAGTAACTGACCAAACAATATATATGCTCATAACTCCAAAACAATAGCTCATACATGGAATATTAAATTATAAAATTGAAAAGACATTTTTTCTCTTTATTATTATTTTAAATATAAGACGTGAAGATTGACTGATATTAACAAAGAAATGTGTCAAAAAGCAAAACAAAGTATGTTTTTCATTTTTCACTTTTTGTTTTTCTACACCCAGCCTTGGTATAGCTAGCAAACGGCAGATTATTGATTAACTGTTATTCAACAACTCCCCATACCTTAAGTACAGTAACAAAGCGTTGTTGATTTGAGATAAACCCACACTTCATATGCAAATTAATAGGATGGCGAACCTTATTTGAAAACCATGCATCGATGCAAAATTGTAAACAAACAACAAATGTTCGCAAAATGTGTTCATTCTTTCGCCCGTTTTTTTCGGCGTATAAATGCATTTCGCCATGCGATCCTTAAAGTTAGCAAACAGCTGTATATACCAAAAATGTAGCTATATCCCTGAGGAAAATATTTTTGGCGAGGGCCATATGTCACGGACCATTCCTAAAGCCACAATTTTAGCCGAAACGGTCGCTACCCAGCACAAGAGAATCGCCGTTTTGTATCATCGCGCGGTGAAATGACAACCCTCAGATCTATTTGGACCGTACCACTATTGAAATGGAGGGGTGTGTCTAATTTGATTCAAATATTCTGTAAACATATATCAAAATGTGTTATGTAAATTAAACGCATTCTTGATTTAATTTTTCTCTGAATGTTAAAGGTGGTGTGTGAATAAAATGCTATTTACAAAATATTTTAAATTCCACAATTACTTGCGCAATAATTTGTCTTCTCTAATGTTTACCTTTTGTAACCCATCCCATTCAGAAGTTCCCTCGCCCATTTACAGGGAACGGACGATGTCCAAATAAGGGCCTAATTATAATAACATTTTGTTCCGTTTTTTAAAGAGCAGCTATTTTTGTATGTCAAATTAAGCCTATTAAACCACGTTTTTTACTTGTTTTCATCCATTTTCCAAAACGCTATTCACATATGAATGATGTAAATATGTTTGGTCGTTGTTGAACAGGGTTCAACAAGGTCTTCGTCGTTGTTTATCTTGAATCGACAACAGTAAGACGGGTTTATTTTGCTCGGGCAAAATAAACCCGTCTTACCGTTGTCGATTCAAGATAAACAACTCCGAAACCTTATTGAACCCCTAAACTCACCGGTCATAGTAAGATGAGGATCAATGCAACCCATACACATACTATCTATCCTGTGCACTCAAAACTCAAATGTTAAAATGAAAACTGCACTTTGGTTCATTCTTTTCGGTGTAGTGTTCTTAATTGTTAACAGACATTCACAAACAATATCTCAAATCGAAGAGGAGAAATTAATACATAATTTTGTAATTTTATAGTTATTAATTTACTTGTAGTAATGGTGTTATGGCTTTGTTTTAGTTTTTAGCTATCTACTGAAGATAGCAATTTAAACAGTACAGTTACTCGTCTGTATTAATTTTTGCTTGTCTTTTTAAAAAAAATTATTAGAAAATATAAATAAATTCTGTCAATTTTGTCATACTTACTTTGAAAATAGTCAGTAAACAATAAAAATTGCAGTTAAAAACAATTCTAAGAGCTATTTAAAATAGGTCATTTAGTAGAGTGTGAAAAATGAGTGTGCATAAATAATAATGTTACCCACTACCAGCTGTTCAGTAAAATGCCCCACAAACCAAGCAAAACCAACTGCAATAATATTTAATATAATTTCAGTTAATACAAGAACAAAAAATATGTCAAATTAATGAATCTGAACTCCAGTCAGATCGATGACTCATAACATTACAAATGTATTTCTGTGATTTTGGTCCATAAAATCCTGCCCTTTGGTAATGAGAATCTGATTATATGTCATAATCCCGTACCATGAGAGGCGTAACTCCATCCCTGGAGTGTGTTGGGGCATGTTGTGGCATATTGTTTGGTAAGGAGGGGAGCGTGTGCGTAGGGATAGGGTCATTTGGTAGGCTTTTGTTGCATGTTAAAAGCTGTTAGATTGCTAGAGGCAAGATGTGATGTGTGATTTTATCAATGAAATAAGAAAAGAGCATGCAGGAATATATGGTAGGACATCTAGATATGAATTCATAGGAGATTGGGCATTTGGGAACAATCTCAAGATTTGTGTTAGTTGAGAAATAGTACAAGAACATTTGTAATATTACAACAATGACATCATAACAGTGAATTGTATCATATAAGTTTGGTAATGTACTGGCTACAGTAGAGAGCTAAACTGTCTTCCATTTATGCTATCTTCAGTAGATAGCTGAAGGTCTTTAAGTTGTATGTTATTGTTAATAGATGATTTAATGTCTATAGTTTTATGCTTTCTCCTTCTGATTGATAAATAGCCTCAAATTGTGTGCTGCCTTATGTAAGGTGAGTCAGAAAGAAGGCACTTTTTCACAAAGGCTTCACAAAAAATGTAGGCATACATAATCAAAACCAATTGTAGAGCTGTAATAGACACTTATAATTTGGCTTTCATTCAAAAGAAGAATTTTGAAAATCAACCATTGCATTATCATGTTACACTATTTTTTAGTAAAGTCCCACATTTTGAAGCAAATCCACAAATACCGAGTTCTACTAAAATAATTGTAACATTATGACGCAATGTTCGAATTCAAAAATTCCTTTTTTTGAATGAGAACCAAATATGTGGTCTTTCAGTGCTATTATTGGTTCTGAAATTTCTGTGGCACGTTCGCTAAAAAAGTGTCCATTCTTTCTGACTCACCCTGTAGCTAAGGTCTCTTGCTCTATCTTCAGTAGATAGCTAATAACCTGAATATGTTAGAGTAGTGATATTTATGTCTCTCACTCTAACCCAACAGAATAGTTAAGAGTATCATCTATTAAAAAAGAGAAAGTGAAAGACAAAGTGTTAGCCTTTTCGGAAATGAATTATACCTTATGCAGTTGACAACACTTTTCCTATCTTTGCCCTTTCGATAGTTCACTGTGTGAATGGACCATTGGCCCAATTGAAAACATGTGCTGGTTGGAGGGTATACAAAAAGAAATCATCTCTGATGAGGTAATAAATAAGACAAAGATAAGAGGAACATGTCTTAAATTATAGCCTCATCAACTAGGTAACTTGCTTCCTTTGTTCTCTCTTCCCCTTTCTTAAGATTGCTAACTCACCCTAATTAATTAGTAATATATCATGTACCAATTCATGCACAGCATTGCCAAGTGTTATAGAACTGTGACTAGCAAGCTGAAACAGATAGATGAGTGATGGTTACAGACATACACTATTACTATGCATATTTAAAACTCTTTCATTACTTATTTCTTTGTGATTTCTTAGAGATAACAAATAATAATCACTATTTTTTGTATTTTCAAAATGTTGTAAACGTTGTATGTTGCCATACCAAGGTTTAGTCAATGTGTTTGGGAATATTATTTGTCTAAGGTTCTCGATATTTGAATATTGATGTTTGGCAAGTGTATATAGTTTACTACATTCATTTGACGTGATGTGATCATTTTGCCACGGCGAAGAAAAAACCCTGTTCCATGAGCGAACGGACTTGTCAGGTTGGGTGAGACGGTCAGGTGTTATCTACTTCAAAATGACACAAATATCACACAAATTTGCCATTTTAGATGAACTGAAAAAACCCACTCAACAATTCCAAAATATGGGTCGGTATTCATTTGTACAAGAATTATTCCCTCTATTTTTTTTAAAAATCTGGTTCGTTCAGGCCCATAGAACTTTTGTTTTTACCTAATGGATAATTATTCATAGAAGAATAGTAGTGTAGATTGTGCACAAAAATTGAGGACAAAAGGCATTATTTTAGTATAAGTTGGAAGTTGAGGTACAAAATGCAAGAACAGGAGCAATGTTATTGAAATCCAAGTTAAAGGTATCGGTGAATTACAAAGGATTTAGGGTGTGAATCATGTCACAAACACTTTTGTCTTCAGTTCCAATTCTGTACATTGATATTATATCAAGAAGTTGTGTGTAAATAGTAGAGAAAGAGATCTATAGGCACTTGAAGTGAGTTTTCAGCTCTTTATGCTCCAGTTAACTTCACTTTAATCATTTTTACCATTTCCATTTCCCGCTCTCATAACGCTGTTTCTTTGCAAGTCGTGTAGTAGTTTGGATTCAGATAAGGAGGATACTATTTATAGCGCCCTTTAAAGATAACCTTGACACACCATCTAACCATCCATTGTTAAATGGCCTGTGTGTAATTTTAAAAAAGCCATCATATGTCAAGTAATTTCTTTGACATCAAAATTGCAAGATAGCAGAGGAGCCTACGTTTTTCTGGGACATTTTTTGCATCGCGATGTTCATAGATGAATACTTAACAGTATTGTCTTCAAAGGTGAAGGCAAAATTGGTAAGCATTTAAATTGTGTGATTCTTGTCATATGACAAATGGTAATGTACATGAAAATTATATTGACTTTTTTTTTCTCACTATAACCAAAATAAAAGTGTGCAAATATGTTTTTAGTATAGGTTGGTAAAAAAAGGACAAATAATATAGTTTTTGTTGCTTAGTGTTTCACTGATTCAAGTCTCACATAAAAAAGATGTTTTAGTGCTTTGAAATCAAATAGAATGACTTCATTTTGTGCACCTGCGGTCATTGAAGTTGCCGTAACTGAAACTCGGTCAAATAACTCAATATCACTGACTGTCTCTCTGATGCCAATCTTTAAGAGAAAATTGGGCTGCATTGAACTATGAAATGAAGAATTTGGGCCATATTTCTGGCAACATTTTGGTGTGATACAGTTGTGTCAGGTGTATAAGTAGACAGTGATAACGGGAGCGATGATAGCCCCCGTGGTGAGATTGGTGTGTACTCATCACGTCTTACGCCATGGTTACGCATCATCTTCTTTATCTTGTCATCTCGCCGTCACAATACTAGGAATGATATTTAGTTGATCCCCCGTGATGATTTGTCAGCATGAACGTGACTATTCAGGTTCAATGAGATCTATGTTTGGAACCTGACTATATTGGGGATATTGCGTAATGGTAACACTGAGCTGACTGATCGACTTAAGCATTAGGGGAATCCCCATGTGATAGGTGATATGGCAATGACACACAGAATTGTAATGGAATGATTTGATATGTTTGCAGTATTTTTCTTTGAACTGTTATAATGATGATGAGTAATGTTGATATTTACAAGTGTTATGGGGGATGGGGTGGGTAAAATCTATGAAAAAAAAGTTATGAGAACAAGGAAAGGTGGGACATAGGGCGAAAGCCTCCTCTGCTGCTGCCCTGCTAAATAGATGACTCCCTTTTTAGAAGTTGACTATAATTTTATATATCCAGAGATTGTCATTTTCCCAATAAATGTGTGTCAGAGGTGGGTCCTTGCTCCCATGTTTGGGACTCTTCAATTGAAAATATTCATTGAACAGTAATAAGTGTGGCTTACCTGTGCAAATTACCATACTATAAATATTATTAAAGCCTAAAGAATCGATTGCATAGATGGAGTTTTCACATCGTAATTGGTTAAATTATTCGGCAGAGCTAGGAAAGTGGAGCCAAGTAATTTTATATCCCATGACCTATTTATATTCGGTATGATGGCATAAAAGAATTTGGATCAGATGAAAATGTTAATAATATATTGTTATTGAATTTAGTGGCATACTTCAATCCCCTATCAAACATCTGCCTTCTTACTCCCATGGGGTAAGGGGCATGTTATCAATGTAAATAGATTTAAAAAAGAGTCAACATTTTGCTTTAAGCGATTAAGTTACGATGTACTGTAAAACAGTATAATTTTGCGGATACTTTATTTCACGAATTAATAATTACTTCTATTTTAGCGGGCATACAATTTTGCAAATCTGGAAATTTTACTGGTACTTTCAATGGAAAATTGTCAATTTCGCGTTGTCAATTTTGCGGGTATTTAATTTCGAGAATCCATGTATCTCGTGAAATTCGCAACAAAATTAGGTGGTTTTACAGTATATGTGGCATCGGCATAACCTCCTTGTATTACAAAACACTGCATGGGGATGACAGGAGAAAATGCATTAACCTTTTTATAAAAGTGCACTGCATTTTTAGTTCAGAAAGTGTCACTGTATATCGAAGCACAATAATAGCTTTTGATTGTATACACACTTACAACAATTGAACCAATTTTGACTTATTACTTTTTAAATAGTCACCAATCTGAAAAGGTTTTACAACTTAAATAGAAAAATGGGATCAAAAACAGGAGGATAACAGGGTAATTTGTGAGTGGATTCCTGGGTTTGGGTGGATTTTCATGACCAGAGGGTAATTTTCCTTGGTCATTAGAAAGGGACTGATTTAGCACAACTTCTTTTTTTCAACCCACAGTAAAATCCATTTGGGAATCCCCCCCGCCCAATGTAAACAAAGTTTATCATACACATTTGTAGTGCTAGACATCATTGTGACCATTTTACTGGACAATACTGAAAAATATTATTATGTGACTTATTTGTATGACTTTGGTTGACTTAAATTGAAAGAACCTTGCCCCCCCCTCGTTACGCCACTGACCCTTGAACAGGTATTGCTGTGGTCACCATTTAAAGGCATATTATGTGATCTTTTCCAGAGAGCGCCCTCATGTTATGATTTTTTTTTTAGAAAGTAGATTTTCTTGCAGATTTACATTTCTGATCATAAATCGTACATACATTCCAAGTTACAGAGCGATACGATTCCTAATTACCTCAAAATCATGGTTTTAGAGTGAATTTAGAGTGAAAATATAAACTGTCGGTGTTATCCGACAGTTTATTTTCACTCTAAAACCATGATTTTGAAGTAGTCAAGAATCGTATCGCCCTGTAACTTGGAATGTATGTACGATTTATGATCAGAAATGTAAATCTGCAAGAAAATCTTCTTTCAATTTTTTTTCGATGTTGAGGGCGTTCCCTGGAAAGATCACATAATATACCTTTAAGTTATGCATCAATCCAATTCTATCCTTTTTTAAGTGTGTAAGCTGCAACTCCTCCAAGACTCTGAATGCAATCACTCCAACCATGACTAATTTGGCATAATAGAGAACATTTCACCCAATTTTGGGAAAAACGATGACTGCATTGATCGGTCAATGTGCTATTAATGTCTCTCAAAAGTACAGTGAGTTCACCAATGTAAAACTAAATAGCCTGAGTAAGCACATATTCTACTCACACTGCTTAGTCAGGGTGTATTGTCATAATGCCCAAAGTGTTGTGTGATTTAGTTTCCTAAAAAAGCTATGAGTAAAGCACTTATAGGCATTCATTGTTCAGTCATTGTGTGAATGTCTGAATGTTCAATGAATTGTGTGATACGGTTTCAGAAATAGCTTGAGTATTGCATGAAGGACATTCACCACCGCTCAATCACTGTGATGTCTCAATGATGTGCAATACCATTTGACATATCGTACTTGTTCTGTCAATTATTTGGGCCCTTCAGCATGTATAAAGTAAAACTGCCCAATAGTTATGCATAGGAAGAGATTGCTTTATACATGTTCAGGGGCAAGAGCACTTGCAAGGTGTTGCTAGATGTATTTTGGCCCTTAAACATGTTTAGAGCAGACTGTCCAAAGGTTATACATAGGGTTATTACTTTATACATGCTGAAGGGCCAATGGAGATACGAGGTTTTGACAGGACAGCGACGATATAACATTCTTAGCCACCGAGTTAGCAATGTAGTGCAAGCATTCGTTGCTCAGTCAATGTAACATAATGTATTTAAAGTCTGAGTAATATAAAACCAGAAATGTTCGAGAGTTAAACATTTCATGAATCAGCAATACTGGCCTAATTCACGGCATGAATTTTGTGAATGTAAAACTTTGGAGTTACATTGTGTAACTTTGCAATACACTGCTGCAAGGTAGATAAAAATATTCACTGCATGTAAAGCAAGTGCTCTTCGTTAAATTTAAATGCACACGAACATTTCTGGTTCTACAGTTATTATCATGTAAGAATGGTATTCTTGAAATAAGATTCACCATGACCAGTAGGAAATGAGATGTGATATCATCCATGTATAATGTGATGTACCACTGTCAAATCCTTCACTCTGCTATGGGTAGTGAGTAGGAATGATGCCATATGGTACCAGTGTAAAAGTGTCTTAGCATCTACTGGTAGAGGCATGTGTCACATCCCCAACCCAGGGGAGTCAGAGGGAGATGGAGGCACCTATATTCAAGGTGGATAAAAGGGTCATTTTACGAATGGGTAGCATGTGGAAGTAAATTACTTTGAGAATCAGCAAATTGGGAAAAAGAGGATAAAAAGTATAGACAAAAATACAACCTGGTGGAATTTTTGTGTAAGACTTGTTTAAGGATCTGCGTATCACCATATAGTATTTGGTCTATGAAAGGCAGTATCTTAGAATGGTATCCATCTTTGTATTTGAATGACCCTAAGGATTCCAGAGGGCATTAGCTGGGTCGGATTCAGCCTCATTGTAAATATAGGTGCTCTCTCCAAAAATTTGAATATGGCGGGTACAAATATGAAGAAAAAAAATGGAAAAAAACCATTAAATTGTTAGATATTGGAAAACTATGGAACTTAGGGGGAAACACTACAGGGAAAACAACAAAAAGCAATACCAAAATTAAAAGTGGCTGAGAAATATTAAGTTGATTAATTAACTTAAAAGTGTGTGAAATGTTTTGAGGCTATATAATATATTATGTTGTTCCTATTGAACAACAACAGGTACAGAGAAGGGTTGTAGTAACTCTACCTTAGGCTTAACATATAAAAATTACCTCAGGTTAAAAGTTAGAAAAATACACATAAGTTTCAGTAATGAATTGATTCAAAGTTTTCAGGCTATTTATCATAACAGTATTTATTACGTTGTCCCTAATGAACCACAATTTCACTGCAGACTATTTATATAGACATGCAATAAATTAACTAATATCATTAAGATTTCATATTCCAAATGTACATAATATAATTGTTTTCCTCTATTCATCACATAATAAAACACACATTTTATTACAAGAATGGGTTACCATAGAAACAGCGTGGTGTTAAGTGTGATACAACAAAAGAGTAAGGTGGTGAATGATATCCTTGTTTGTTTGCCCAAGGCATTGTTTTATTTATCAACAATGCCCAATGGTGTCACATGGTTTCGTTTTGTGGTGTTTGACTTGACCTTCCATGGGATCTTTTGTGTCATAAAATTTTATGTAAGAAGGAGAAGTGTTCGAGTAAAAGGATATAGCCTCTCAGCACTTGTACACTATCATTTTATAAGGATGGGCTGATTCAGAATTTACTGTGTTCACTTTGAACTGACTAAAATCAAGTTCAATGAATTATCACTTTTGGGATCCAAATGACTTAAACTCATATACTGAATTACTTCTTCAAATACTACATTAACCCCCAACCCTAATCAGTGGATAGCTTACAGCTTTTGAAAGGGTTTTTGTTATGCAATTAAGAGTGTATGCTATTTTATATTTAAAGTTCTTTATATAAATCTCAAAAAGATTAAGAGTCGTTTTCTGGAAATATTCAAAACTATGTCAACACTGACTGCACCGTAAGATTTTAATAAATTGTGCTATCATCAGTAGATAGCACAAGTCATATTTTTGAAGATGGAAGTTTGTTCATTTATAATAAAAAAAAATTGAATAAATAAAAAAATATATATTTAAACAAAATTGAGATTATGAATTTAATAATAATTGGTTCAATAAGTGTAAAGTTGTTTATCCTTTTTAGGGTTTTAAAATGAAATCAGTGTATTATTTGTGATAGATATTGTTTAGTTTGTGTTGTGAGTTTTTTTGTTGCTATACTACAATACAAGTAATTTTCACTTTTGTGACTATGCAAAGTCTTTCGGGGGGAAATTAATGTACATTAAGGTTAGTATCAGCAACACTTACACAAAAGCTTCAACAAATCTTTTTTTACAGCATTTTTTCTCCATCTTTTTTAAAAAGTCAGAAAATAGAGAATTTGACTGTATCACATATACAGTAAAAAGAAATATGATACAGTGCAAAAATGCTTTGTTGGACGAAATAAGCTACAAAAAGAAAAGATCAATCATTTGTTTCTCTCATTCCACTACCTTGTTTTGTTCTACCAATAGTGAGATCCGTGTTATGGATTAGCTGCCATATAAACAGGCTTCGAACCCATGACCCTCCTCATTCAATACAAGCTGATGAATGCCTTCAAATTAGTAACGCCTTTACTCAAAATGTTAAGTTTACTTGAAAAATTAGACATACATTTTTAGACAATATATACTTTTTAATAGAGTTAAAGTGTTCCTTCCAAAATGGCCACTACTAATTGTAGGTTCAGATAAAAGATATACAAGATTGAAGTGCAGAATATGTGTTGTTGTTGACAGAAGTTAAAGGCGGTAGAAATAATTCCTGTTCAAAAGACACGATCAACCCATATTTTGATAATGTAAGCTATTTTTACTATTGTATTTTTTGAAAATGTTAAAAAAAATAGGAAGAAATGAAGAGTTGGCAAATTTAAACAAAAATATTTGGTGCTGTTCTTTTAAAAAACTTTGGTGATTATTTTAAAAAAGAAGTAGATATTGACCCTACTTGAGAGGTACCTCTGTCAATAGAACAGATTTGACACCTGATGCTTTCAACAAGTTTTTAAGCCTAATTGCAGTGTTTTAGACAAAATTCACTGAGACAAATGAGACCCCTTATTTGACTTAAACCAACCAACAGTCCACTCAAGATAAAATCAATCCTCTTCCTCGTCCAAAAACAACTACTTCCCTTCCTCTCTTTGGATCTAGTTGATCTCTTACACGTCCGTCTAGCATTCACCCCGGGGCTGACCGAGCGTTTACCGGACACAAACCGCAGCCAGACAAACCACAGGATTTGCATATCAATGCCCAAAAGTGGAAGAAAATTATTAGAATTTGAAGATGTTTTTTCATTAGTCATTTTTTTGATCAGAATAGGGATTTATTTTCTCCCTTTACATGCCTAGGGGGTACAATCTATAGACTTGACACGTGTCAAAGAAACAGGTGATAATTTGCATATGTTATAAATATTATAATAATATGGCATATTGAGATATTGGAATATTAACGGAGAAAGAAGCAAGGTTTTGAAGAAATTCAAATTTAATTTGATGCTATACCATGTTTTCTTTATTTTTTATTAACAGCCCAGGGGATATGCATTTTTAAAAGTGGAGGGGTGGGTTATTTGAGGGAAAACACACATATGTGTGTAAATATTTCACTTGGTATACACGAGAATACCAAAAAATGTAGAGTTTAGAGGAATTTGACACAACATTATGGCCATTATATTTTATGATTTGGCCAAAAGCTTTTGGTGCATAAAATAAATTGTACAATTTTAATTTATGTGCAATGCAAACCATTTGAGCAAAGGCCTCAATTCAAGAGAGGTTACTTTCGGGCAGTCCAAATATTTGTGTGTTGTTATTTTTTGAGACAAAAATATGTTCAATTTATTCTTGTGTATGCATTTTTTCTGAACATAGACATTGCAGTACAGTAGAAGTGGACATTTTCGAGCATGTTATTTTCGCTCTTTGCGCATTTTTGAACAATTTTGCTTGTTTTTATTTTCCCAAATTTGAACTTCCTTACAAAAGACCTACCTACAAAATGAATGTATTTGTGTATTTTTATTTTTGCCCGAAAATAAATGTAGTGCGAAAATGTCCACTTTGACAGTCATTTTTGTAATTATTGCCATGGTGCACGAAACACTTCTTTTACTTTGACCGAGTGTGACCCATCCCATCATCCAAATATCAATTTTCCCTGCATCTCAAACAGGGGTCGCATTCTGACGCGTCTGCGCGTCCTAGACCTCTCACTTTCTTATAGTGACGCGTTAGGTTTCAAATTGGAAAGACTTGCGGGTCCCGATCAAAATTGAAGGGACCCCTTACATTTGACGATCTATGGAAATGGAAACCTTAAAATATCCGGTAAATTACATATCCATCCTTTGCTCACAATATAAATTCATTATAACGGTCTGGAAAAAAGTCAAATTTTCAAATACCCAAACTTCAGGACCCCTCAATTTCTTGGTGGACCCCTTAAATTTGTTTTTTGAAGTCCTACGGGGTCCTGAAAAAATTTCATGGGACCTCTCACATTTTTGATCCAGTGCTATCCCTGATCTCAAATCTAACATTTGCCGGTTGTATTATAATTGTCGCCAAAATAGCACCGGTAACAGACATATTTTGTTAATAACGGATAACCGGATATATGTAATTTGAGAATCTAAGAGTATCTATCCTCAGGGTAGTCAGGCACCTAGTTTTACTCTCCATGAATACATTATGTGCGGCTTCTCTCGAGGAGGAGAAATTGTGTGTCCGTAAAGAATAATTCTACGCAAATAGAAATTGATCAAATTAGGAAAATAGCTGTTTTTTTGTTAGTTGAGAACAAATAGTGCAATATCAGATAAATTGGTGGTTTTCTTAGATTGGGTACAGCTTCCTGCATACATTATGTGCGGCTTCTCTCGAGGAGAAATTGTGTGTCCGTAAAGAATAATTCTCCGCAAATAGAAATTGATCAAATTAAGAAAATAGCTGTTTTTTGACAACTGAGAAAAAATAGTGCAATATCAGATAAATTGGTGATGTTTTCTTTGACTGGGTACAGCTTCCTGCATAGTACAATGGCAGAATATCAGATACGTTGATGCGTTTTATTTGACTGAGTACAGCTTCCTGCATGGTACAGTTTCCTGCATGGTCAGTTGTAATTGTATTGCTCTTTAGTAAATGGACGGTCAAATCAGACGTGGGATGTTGTTGGGAAAACAACAAAAGTGCACAGTATCTGGTTAGTATGTCTTCTAATATTAAATTTACACAAATGTTATATCTTTACGCAATAGCATAGTGACAAAGAAAATAAATCAGCTTGCCATTTGTATAGATTTTTAAAGATTTGCACAGCTGTTTCTTAACACGATTTGTTAACCATTTTAATTTTGCAAAAATGTTGAAAACTTACAACATTTCTTTTAATTTTTTTTTAAAAACCCACAACCAATCAAATTCCCCGAAAGTTACAATAAAATCACATAGTAAATAGCCTGAAGCTTTCCTTTATAAAATAAACAAGACTTTTGAAGAAGGAGCAATCGTGTGCTATCTTGCTATCTTCAGTAGATAGCAAGTAGATCCTATATCAGTTCCTGATAATTGTAGCCCCTTCTTTTATCAAATAAAGACAGTTTGAGAAATATGCCATTTAGATTAAATTTGAAATTTGTCCTACTGTAAAACACTATAATTTTGCGGATACTTTATTTCGTGATTTAGAATTACTGCTATTTTAGCGGGCATTTAATTTCGCGAATCTGGAGATTTTCCTGTACTTTCAATGGAAATGGTCAATTTCGCGGGTATTTAATTTTGCGAATCCACATCTCTCGCGAAATTAAATCCCTCACAAAATAAGTGGTTTTACAGTATTTTATCAAATCTGGTAATGTTAGATTTTACAATAAATTATAAAATAACATTTTGAGACTGACTACAAGATTGAAATTCACCCTGATCTGGTCAGCATTATAGGATAAGAGGAAAGTGTAATTAACAGTGAGTACTAAGGTAGCTCATATTACAGCCTGGGGCTATGTAAGGGTATGTATGTGTGCAAGCAAGCATTCAGTGAAGCAACATTGTTTTAACAGCTCTTCTGTAATATGATTTGCTAATTTGGCGTTTGCTTAGTTTTTCCCAATATATAATTTCAAGAGTTGACAATTTTGCACAAAAAACACCCCTGAAAACCATTCTTGAAATTTGCAAAATAAAAATCTGTACAAAAAATCCTCTGCGATTACGGTACTATGATTGTAAGTGACAATGATTGAGCATGTATGGTGTGTTTACTTGCATTGTATTGAGGACATTGACCAGCCATCTTAGTCATACAATAATAGTGCACTCTTAGTCTTAGAAAGGGTTTTGGTGTTAAAATAATAGCATTATGATTATGCAATTAGTACACATGATGAGAATGGGTTATTTTATGACGTGTTAATTTATCATGCATATTAAGAAGAAAAAGAATGGGTTTATTAGTTTGTTGTGAACATTTTGCTATCTACTGTAGATAGCATATCATTGTAGAAGCGGTTACAGATCGTCGTGGGATGCAAGGATGTCGTAAGTGATTTTTGGTCATTTAGCAGGAGAAACATTTTTGTGTTCAATTTTGTTAACTTATTTATTGTTTTAACAAGCTTAATTTTTTGACTAAAAATAATTAATTCCAATTTCATGACTGATAACAAGGCTCAACACGGCTGTTTGATCCCACATAATGTGTCCGTTTTATTCTGAGAACACCATAACTTGCTGGCCCGGTTCTGGTTTTATCTGATTCAAGTACCTGAATATACTGGCCATCTTTTGTAGAAATTTCAGAACATTTGTTGGTGCCAGTTCTGAGAAATAGAGCTTTGAATATTATTATTCACTATAATAGCGCCCTCATCGACCACATTTCCCATAGAGTTACATGTAAAATGTGTGTCAAGTAGAAAATGCTGATAATTTAAAAAGGGCTCGAACAATTTTCTTGAAATTTTCACTGTATACTCGTATTCATTAGCGCTACCAAAAAAATCAGGTCAAACCATAAATGGGCCACTATGTAATCTTTTTTTATCCCATAATTTTAATTATAAATCGGACAGTCAAACAGCCGTGTTAAAATGTGTGGATTTGCCTATATTTTCATAAATAACTAATAATTCCATTTGGCCGAAAATGTCACTTACTCCGTTCTTGCATTCTCACAATGAGATATAAGGCCAGATGCTATCTACAGTAGATAGCTTGATGGTCAATGTCTTTGTTTTATTTGATAATTCTATTTAATGATACTGTATATACTGTCTCTTTGACCTTTGACAGTCAATGACTTGAGTGCCATGCTGGAGACACTTTTCAGATTGAAAATTTAATTGGCCTAAATAGACCTACTGTAAACGTGGAAATGTTCGCGCTTTTTGTGCTCCAAGCAGCTATCGCGAAAATAAAAACATGTAAGTGAACATATTTATTTTGTGTATAAGTCTATGTAATGAACTTTTAAATCATGAATTTAAAAACAAGCAAAATAGCTGAAAGTCGGCAAAGCGCGAAAATTTAACAGCGCGAAAATCACCACTTTTACAGTATGCATTGTATCTACTCATACGTATTCTGACAATTTTCACAAACTCCCTCCTGTGGCTTATACTTATAAGAAACCAAATTACCTCATCATCCCCTACCGTAAACCATCTCCCTTTAGACTACACCACGTAAGGCCTACATTGCCTCTCCATGAACTTGTCATGTTCATACTGTTCTTGAATTTATTTTTAGGTAAAATGTGCGTGAACGTTGAAACAGATTTGTCAGAGATTAAATCAATCATCACAACGACTTGAATTAAAAACAGTTGACCTAACAAGTAACAAGTAAACTGAAAATGTATAAAGTATTTTCATTACTCTTTGGTGTAAATTGTTTTCAACACTCATGTGTTTTTCATTTTGTAGTTGTTCTGGTAGGCCCTACATACCCAAGCGGAAGTTCGTTTGAAGCACAGGCACCCTGCTAGTTATTCTAAAAAGCCATAAGGAATTTCACTGCCATATTCTTGAGAAGACAAATTCAGTTTTTAGCTTCATGGTCAATTTTTTGACAAGACAAATTATATTTTTCTAGAGTAGAGAATAATTCTTTACACAATAGCCAGGAGGAATTTTGCAGAGCCTTCTTACAGGTTTCGATATACTGGTCAGATTACTGACCTTTTTCACAGTTTAGATGTGATTGGCCTGAGTCGCTGACACCCCTTTTTCAGGATCCCCTCTAGGTGACATGCAATTGTAGTCATCATGTAGTGAGTGTCAATCTGCTATCTGATATATCTGTGGTGCTATCTACTATAGATAACAACAGCAAAATAGCCTGGTTTATTTGTTATATAGTCGTCTTATTTTGTTGAGGTCAGATCACCACAGATCATTTTAAAACTGCAAGCTCTTTTGATTTTTGATCTCATTCTTTTCTCATTCATATTCATACATTACATAAAAAATTACAAATAGTACAATACCAAATGTTGACAAGCAACTATGTAGTAATTTTATGCTAGAAAACTAAAACCCATATGTGGTTAAGGATATAAATACGTCAGGTTAGGCTACAAAAACTACCCTGTTCTACGGGCCTGACTGACCCATTTTTGATTAATAAAATAAAATATTGTTTACTAGGCGGTCACCTGGGTTTGGCGGTTCTCGGGTTTGGTGGTTTGTAGAATGCATGCATAAAGCCCGATCGGACAAACTTTGAAAATTCGACCCTTAGACGACCTTTGACCCCGGACGACCCAAGAAAAGCAAAGCCGTTTTATTTTGTCCACGCTGGACTCGTATCGGGCTTCCCGTCACAGAGTTTAAGCCTGATCGGACAAACTTTGAAAATTTGACCCCTAGACGACCTTTGACCCCGGAAGACCCGACAAACGCTAACCCGTTTCATTTTTGCCACTCTCGCCTCGCATCGAGCATTGTGATCACCGAGTTTAAGCACGATCCGACCAACTTCAAAAATTTGACCCCTAGATGACCTTTGACCTCGTATGCTCTAGTGAATACGAACTTGCTCTTGCGGGGACCGAACAAACAGATCACCGAGTTTCTCATCACCGAGTTTAAGCCCGATCGGACAAACTTTAAAAATTCGACCCCTAGATGACCTTTGACCCCGGACAACCCAAGAAAAGCAAAGCCGTTTTATTTTTTCCACGCTCGACTCGCATTTGGGCTTCCTGTCACTGAGTTTAAGCCCGATCGGACAAACTTTGAAAATTCGACCCCTAGACAACCTTTGACCCCGGAAGACCCGACAAACGCTAACCCGTTTTATTTTTGCCACTCTCGCCTCGCATCGAGCATTGTGATCACCGAGTTTAAGCACGTACCGAGTTTAAGCCCGATCGGACAAACTTTGAAAATTCGACCCCTAGACGACCTTTGACCCCGGAAGACCCGACAAACGCTAACCCGTTTTATTTTTGCCACGCTCGCCTCGCATCGAGCATTGTGATCACCGAGTTTAAGCACGATCCGACCAACTTCAAAAAGTTGACCCCTAGATGACCTTTGACCTCGTATGCTCTAGCGAATGCGAACAAACAGATCACCGAGTTTCTCATCACCGCGTTTAAGCCCGATCGGACAAACTTTAAAAATTCGACCCCTAGATGACCTTTGCCCCCGGACGACCCAAGAAAAGCAAAGGCGTTTTATTTTTTCCACGCTCGACTTGCATTCGGGCTTCCCGTCCCC
Source organism: Ophiura sarsii (assembly GCA_035610835.1). Classification (NCBI taxonomy): domain Eukaryota; kingdom Metazoa; phylum Echinodermata; class Ophiuroidea; order Amphilepidida; family Ophiuridae; genus Ophiura; species Ophiura sarsii. The sequence continues at coordinate 67,193,102 of CM069445.1, forward strand.
GAGTTTAAGCCCGATCGGACAAACTTTGAAAATTTGACCCTCAGACGACCTTTTACCCCGGACGACCCAAGAAAAGAAAAGCCGTTTTATTTTTTCCACGCTTGACTCGCATTCGGGCTTCCCGTCACCGAGTTTAAGCCCGATCGGATAAACTTTGAAAATTCGACCCCTAGACAACCTTTGACCCCGGAAGACCCGACAAACGCTAACCCGTTTTATTTTTGCCACTCTCGCCTCGCATCGAGCATTGTGATCACCGAGTTTAAGCACGTACCGAGTTTAAGCCCGATCGGACAAACTTTGAAAATTCGACCCCTAGACGACCTTTGACCCCGGAAGACCCGACAAACGCTAACCCGTTTTATTTTTGCCACGCTCGCCTCGCATCGAGCATTGTGATCACCGAGTTTAAGCACGATCCGACCAACTTCAAAAAGTTGACCCCTAGATGACCTTTGACCTCGTATGCTCTAGCGAATGCGAACAAACAGATCACCGAGTTTCTCATCACCGCGTTTAAGCCCGATCGGACAAACTTTAAAAATTCGACCCCTAGATGACCTTTGCCCCCGGACGACCCAAGAAAAGCAAAGGCGTTTTATTTTTTCCACGCTCGACTTGCATTCGGGCTTCCCGTCCCCGAGTTTAAGCCCGATCGGACAAACTTTGAAAATTTGACCCTCAGACGACCTTTTACCCCGGACGACCCAAGAAAAGAAAAGCCGTTTTATTTTTTCCACGCTTGACTCGCATTCGGGCTTCCCGTCACCGAGTTTAAGCCCGATCGGACAAACTTTGAAAATTCGACCCCTAGACGACCTTTGACCCAGGAAGACCCGACAAACGCTAACCCGTTTTATTTTCGCCGCGCTCGCCTTGCATCGAGCATCGCGATCACCGAGTTTAAGCACGATTCGACCAACTTCAAAAAGTTGACCCCTAGATGACCTTTGACCTCGTACGCTGTAGCGAATGCAAACTTGCTCTCGCGGGGACCGAGCCGCACCCACCCACCGAGTTTGAACGCCGCCCGACCCCGGGAAGGCGACAAAAAAGCACGCACAGACAGACAGACAAACACACTGACAAACAGACAGACAAACAGACAGACAGAGAGTAGCGTATTATAATATAGATACACATTCTTTTGACATTTGTTTTAAAAAAAATGATAATTCTATGGACTTTTTTTAAAATTTGTTCAAAAATTCTGAAAGTGATTGAAAATTCACTAAAATGTTCACAACATTTTTGAAGAAAAAAACCCTCACCAGCCAACCGACAATACCTGAGAGGTCCGTTTGCCAGTAGAGCAGGATTTGGTATCTGCCTTCAATAGGTGAAATATGTGTCTATTTGGCCTTGTGTATTTAAAGAAATTTAGACCTGTGCTCATTATCATTAGCAAATGTGTCATTATAAGACCCAAGTAAAAATATGAGATAATCAGTTGGGCAACTACTTTAGCATATTGCACAGTACATATTTGAACATAATAATATATACGTCTTTTGGGGAATAAGCCATGATTCTGTCTTTTGCTATTAATTATCTGTAATTGCCCCATGACGGGATGGATGAATCACACGCACATACTGATCATAAAAGCAGACCCATTTGACCACCATCACTATGATCTTTCATCTCATTTTCATGAAATCTCGGTACCGTGTGTAATTGCATTATAATGAGATGATGGGTTTAATATCTCACAGGAATTGATGGCATCTTTGACGGGTATTATTGGATATAATCATATCTTTGATGGGTAATATTAGATATAATCATAGATTTTAATTATAAATAAGATTCAGAAATGTGATGTGATCAAGCAAAATTAGTCGGAAGTCGGAAATGTTGATTTCGAGATATAACCAAAAAATAGGATAGAATTTCTTTTCTTTTCTTTGGTATTAAGGGTCCATTTGAGATAGGATTTCCTGCAAAATGAAGCTGTGCCAATAACCTATACAATACAATCAAGTAGAGAACTGAATATTAAAGGGGCATTGAAAGATACGTATGGGAGTGCGCCCTCAATTATCCTGGAAATCAGTTTTTTTGCATCAACGTAATACTTAAGCATATACGAACTACCATCTGAAACAGTTTACCAACATTCGCTGTTGATCATATAAAATTTCATGATTTTCTTAGTTTCGATATAATCATATTGAAACTAGGTGCTGAATTCGAAAGTTAGCTATCGTTTTACATGCGGCCTTATTGCAGCAAATCTCAAACTGGAAGTGCCGTTATTTGCTTATTTGGCATGAAGGCGATGTCGGAATTGTATGACATTTTGGATTTGGGCTATATTGATGATTATCTTTACGTTATTTGCTCATTTAGTATATCAATACATCTCTCAATGCCCTTTAAATATGTTTGACTTCAGACTGATTTTGCTCAATCACATTAATCTGTAGCAAAGTTGTTTGTTTTTTAATCCAGTATTCTAATATTATCTTTTGGGTAAACTATATAAATGTGGTTATTTATAGCAACCGTTATATAAATTGCCAAGGATTCATTTAATTTATTGTTTTTGATATCTTCTTCTTCTTCCGTATCCTTTAAACTACTTCAGTCCGCCGCTGAACACATTTCTGTGCCCACTGAGTGTTCTGTGCCCAATCTTTAGTTGTGCAGGCCTCCTCCAGGAGTGGGTATTGCAACATATGCTGCATTGTTGGAGGTTCCTGGCCAATCACGTAAAGTTGAATCTACGGTATTGATGGTTCTTGATATAATTCAGCCAAATTATTGGCATAAGCTGTTCTATAAAGAGGACTACCTAAATAATATATTCATCTAAATTTGAGAGGATAAGAACTGAAACAGGGAGCAGACAAAATTGTGCAAACTAGATTGATCCCTTTGAGTCTCATTAAAAATCATTTTGATTGGTTACAAAGCAACCGTTATATATATTGATCCAATCAAGGAATTTGTAACACAAAAGTATTAGGTCTGGAGGAAAATTTGGTTTGAACATGTGGAATATATTAAAACTTTAATTTAAAATTGCTTATCATTTAAACATTGATTGCATTTGCGTTTAAATGCTTTTGGCGGAAAATCATCCTGAAATTGGAAGCACATGTCTCTAATAGTTGCCAAATCTGTCAACAAAATAAATAATAGGAATACATTTGAGAACAAAAATCCATCTTTACATCTAAATCTAAACTCTTTACCTAGCTGATCAAGAAAAAACTACCCTTTTCAAACATTGAGTTCCCCAGGGGCATTTACACTTTCATCGTATTATGAAGCACTTGAATAATAATCAGACAAATGCCATCCCATGTCTAGTTTTAATGCCAGTCAGATTACAGATAGATAGGCATTACCATGTCATGTTGATCCAAAAACATATCATCGGATTATATTGTAAGAAACGTCCCATACGCTGTAGCTGCCGTGTGTTGAATTCAATCTGACTTTGTTTTGTTCCCTTTACCTTAACTCCCCAGGTATGTTTTGGGGAGAAAAATGGGCTCAAATTTGGGGGGGGGGGGAAAATCAGGCTGCTCCAGTGCCAGGGATCAAACCCAGGCCGCCCGCGTGGAAGTTCGAAACCTAAATGTTTGCAACACGGAGTCGGCTTGAAAATCTTAATCCCCTGGGCACTACCTGTCTATCTAACAGCGCTTCTGATTGGTTAATTACAAGGTATACTCATTTGAATAACCAATTATGATACAGCTTCTAAACTATTTCACCCCGATCTTTATCAGGGATACAATTATTTTAACAATGTCTCTGATTGGTACAATAAATGATGTATCCATCTTTCTGACCAATCGGCCGGTAGTTCTCAGGGGGTTAAGATTGTCTTCACCATTTGATAGCCCGTCTGATCGTGCCACAAGATAGAAAGGGGAAGTGGGCGCTACCAGCACCTAGCAGTGTAGTGATTTGTAGTGTTGAGGAAGGTTAGGGTTAAGATGAACTCACTTTTCCAGTTGAGGTGTTAATTCTAGCCTGGCTCAATGTTTTATTTCTGGAGTCTGGTCCCATCATGACCCAAGCGTGTGTCTTGTCCGCGAGGATCTACGGGTTAAACAAACCAAACAAACAAACGCTGTGTTTCGGGCCTTCAATATCAAAGTTGCAAAGAGCAGCCAATGCAGTACCTGAAAATTGCGGCACAGAACAAAGTATTGTTTTAGTATGCATAGCAATGTCAGATCATCCACATTGGATTTTACTGCTTATAGTTTAGAGGGATGCATTTGTGGTCAGTATATTAGGGGTAATTTTGTTATGTTGGATATGCTTGCTCTGGACTGATTTTGTGTATTAGTTTAGATGAGGGCAGGCTCATGTTTATGTATCATGACATAATCCAGATAGGTAAACATTCTCATATCACAAAACTGAAGACTAGTTGGACGTTCTCTTTAACACTTTCCACAAGGCTATTAGTTTTGCCATATACAAAACAGATTTTTCAGAAACCTTTCCCAACTTTCAAAGCCTATCTCAAGAATGACTGAACCAATACTAGGAAAATTGTACTTATTTTAATGCATTTCTCGTGGTGATTCCAAATATGGTGATGAAATTAAATAATTTTGACATTTTTGAATCATTTTGTGGAATTTTGGAACGTCGTCTGTAGACACCTGCTCCGTGGAAAGTGTTTTAACACTTTCCACGGAGCAGGTCAAGTGGTCATTTAAAAAAAGTACCACTTTCTTTTAGTAAATGGTGGGCCCTCCCAAAACATCTCTTCACTTATATCACCTTAACGATCAGACCAAATAATGACTGAAATGGTATTTTAAAAATAATTTACACACAAAAAATCATACCCTCTAAATGTGGCATCAAACTTTTTTCTCTCAATCTAAACAACATAGGTAGACAATTGTTGAAAATAACCCCACTTACTCTATGTGTAAAGTAGTTATGTACGTCACATGAATATGTGTGTGATGTGTGAAACCAGACAGGCCTGAAGCGATGGACCCCAATGGAAATATAAGCTTGCATTTGAGGTTTTTGTAGGGTTATCATTTATTATTATCTATGGATATTTACAGAACACAATCTACTGAAGGACCCCAATGGAGATATAAGCTTGGGTTTGATGTTTTTGCAGAGTTAGATTGACCCAAATTTTGCTCTAAGTTTGTCATGTTTGGTGTCAAATGAAAGAAAATTTAATTTAAAATGCAGAGATTGAGGTTTATTTTGTCAGATTATCATCCTGTGAAAGGTTACACTTTATTGAAGACGGGGTGCTGGTTAACAAGGAATCAGCAAGCTCATTACAGTTTCTAATGTAAAGAAAACCTTAAGAGCTATCATAATACGTTACTTATGTATCTATTAAAGTGTATCACATTCTTTTTAGGCTGATCTTCACATGGTTCATGGCACTACATAAATAATATAACAATTGGTTATATATATCTTTGTAGGAAGCACAAACAAACCTGATGAACAAGAACCTTCTTAACGATGTCATGTTGAAGGAAATTTAATTTTTAAGTAATAAGATTATGGTTGAATTGATCAACCATATTGAGAAAATATTGATGCACCTGGTAATCATAATTCTATCTGATACAATTAATATTTTATGTACTAACTTGATTTATTTTAGCCTTATAGAATAAAAGCATTCTGCTCAATTTGACTGACATGTGTTTCCTCTTTCATTGCAGAACCCTCCAACTCCACACATCTACTTTACTACACTCTTAAAACAATGTGGTCAAAATATGCATACAAAAATGTTGACCTCGTTTTTAAGGTTGTGTGCATATTTGATATATATATTTGTGCGTCCTTAGTCAATTTTGACCCATTTTTTAAGAGTGTAAGAAAATGGTGGAGGTAAAATTATATGAATCCAACATTCAGGAGCGGAGTAATGTGATGTCACAATGGCTGGCTCCTAATTTTAAATACGATTTATTCCATCAAAATAAATACTCTGGTCCCAAGGCGTCAGCAATAACTATTTTTCTTTCATCTTTACGCTTCCGAAAGTGAGATTCAAATTATATATATGTCACTCATGTATTTCTCTCTTTTATACTTACTACTATCTACTATAGATAACAACAGCAAAATAGCCTGGTTTCTTTGTTATTCGTATTATTTTGTTGAGGTCAGATCACCATAGATATTTTAAAACTGCTATATAGTGTGCTCTTTTGATTTTTGATTTCATTCTTTTCCTCAATCATTATACATACATTACATACAAGCAACTATGTTGTAATTTTATGCTAGTAAACTATCACCCGATATGTGGTTAAGGATACAAATATGTCAGGTTAGGCTACACAAACCACCCTGTTCTACGACCCATTTTTGATTAATTAAATAAAATATTGTTTATACAAATTCTTTTGACATTTGTATTATAAAAAATGATAATTCTATGGAAATATTTTGAAATTTGTTCATAAATTTTGAAAGTGATTGAGAATTCCTCAAAATGTTTACAACAATTTTGAAGAAAAAACCCTTCACCGGACGACCGACATTACCTGAGAGGTCCGTTTGCAAGTAGAGCAGGATTTTATATCTGCCTTCAATAGGTGAAATATTGTCTATTTGGGCTTGATAATTAAAACCTGTGCTCATTATCAAAAGTGTCTATATAAGACGCAAGTAAAAATATGAGATAATCAGTTGGGCAACTACTTTACCATATTGCACAGTACAGATTTGAACATAATAATATATACGTCTTTTGGGGAATAAGCTATGATTCTGTCTTTTGCTATTAATTATCTGTAATTGTCCCATGACGGGATGGATGAATCATACACACATACTGATCATAAAAGCAGACTGATTTGACCACCATCACTATGATCTTTCATCTCATTTTCATGAAATCTCGGTAACGTGTGTAATTGCATTATAATGAGATGATGGGTTTAATATCTCACAGGAATTGATGGCATCTTTGACGGGTATTATTGGATATAATCATATCTTTGGTGGGTAATATTAGATATAATCATAGATTTTAATTATAAATAAGATTCACAAATGTGTGATGTGATCAAGCAAAATTAATCGGATGTTGGAAATGTTGATTTTGAGATACAGGAATATAGGATAGAATTTCTTTTCTTTTCTTTGGTATTAAGGGTCCATTTGAGATAGGATTTCCTGCAAAATGAAGCTGTGCCAATAACCTATACAATACAATCAAGTAGAGAACTGAATATTAAAGGGGCATTGAGAGATACATATGGGAGTACGCCCTCAATTATCCTGGAAATCAGTTTTTTTGCATCAACGTAATACTTAAGCATATACGAACTACCATCTGAATCAGTTTACCAACATTCGCTGTTGATCATATAAAATTTCATGATGTTCTTAGTTTTGATATAATCATATTGAAACTAGGTGCTGAATTCGAAAGTTAGCTATCGTTTTACATGCGGCCTTATTGCAGCAAATCTCAAACTGGAAGTGCCGTTATTTGCTTATTTGGCATGAAGGCGATGTCGGAATTGTATGACATTTTGGATTTGGGCTATATTGATGATTATCTTTACGTTATTTGCTCATTTAGTATATCAATACATCTCTCAATGCCCTTTAAATATGTTTGACTTCAGACTGATTTTGCTCAATCACATTAATCTGTAGCAAAGTTGTTTGTTTTTTAATCCAGTATTCTAATATTATCTTTTGGGTAAACTATATAAATGTGGTTATTTATGTAGGATTAAATTGCCAAGGATTCATTTAATTTATTGTTTTTGATATCTTCTTCTTCTTCCGTATCCTTTAAACTACTTCAGTCCGCCGCTGAACACATTTCTGTGCCCACTGAGTGTTCTGTGCCCAATCTTTAGTTGTGCAGGCCTCCTCCAGGAGTGGGTATTGCAACATATGCTGCATTGTTGGAGGTTCCTGGCCAATCACGTAAAGTTGAATCTACGGTATTGATGGTTCTTGATATAATTCAGTCAAATTATTGGCATAAGCTGTTCTATAAAGAGGACTACCTAAATAATATATTCATCTAAATTTGAGAGGATAAGAACTGAAACAGGGAGCAGACAAAATTGTGCAAACTAGATTGATCCCTTTGAGTCTCATTAAAAATCATTTTAATTGGTTACAAAGCAACCGTTATATATATTGATCCAATCAAGGAATTTGTAACACAAAAGTATTAGGTCTGGAGGAAAATTTGGTTTGAACATGTGGAATATATTAAAACTTTAATTTAAAATTGCTTATCATTTAAACATTGATTGCATTTGCGTTTAAATGCTTTTGGCGGAAAATCATCCTGAAATTGGAAGCACATGTCTCTAATAGTTGCCAAATCTGTCAACAAAATAAATAATAGGAATACATTTGAGAACAAAAATCCATCTTTACATCTAAATCTAAACTCTTTACCTAGCTGATCAAGAAAAAACTACCCTTTTCAAACATTGAGTTCCCCAGGGGCATTTACACTTTCATCGTATTATGAAGCACTTGAATAATAATCAGACAAATGCCATCCCATGTCTAGTTTTAATGCCAGTCAGATTACAGATAGATAGGCATTACCATGTCATGTTGATCCAAAAACATATCATCGGATTATATTGTAAGAAACGTCCCATACGCTGTAGCTGCCGTGTGTTGAATTCAATCTGACTTTGTTTTGTTCCCTTTACCTTAACTCCCCAGGTATGTTTTGGGGAGAAAAATGGGCTCAAATTTGGGGGGGGGGGGAAATCAGGCTGCTCCAGTGCCAGGGATCAAACCCAGGCCGCCCGCGTGGAAGTTCGAAACCTAAATGTTTGCAACACGGAGTCGGCTTGAAAATCTTAATCCCCTGGGCACTACCTGTCTATCTAACAGCGCTTCTGATTGGTTAATTACAAGGTATACTCATTTGAATAACCAATTATGATACAGCTTCTAAACTATTTCACCCCGATCTTTATCAGGGATACAATTATTTTAACAATGTCTCTGATTGGTACAATAAATGATGTATCCATCTTTCTGACCAATCGGCCGGTAGTTCTCAGGGGGTTAAGATTGTCTTCACCATTTGATAGCCCGTCTGATCGTGCCACAAGATAGAAAGGGGAAGTGGGCACTACCAGCACCTAGCAGTGTAGTGATTTGTAGTGTTGAGGAAGGTTAGGGTTAAGATCAACTCACTTTTCCAGTTGAGGTGTTAATTCTAGCCTGGCTCAATGTTTAATTTCTGGAGTCTGGTCCCATCATGACCCAAGCGTGTGTCTTGTCTGCGAGGATCTACGGGTTAAACAAACTAACAAACAAACAAATAAATGCTGTGTTTCGGGCCTTCAATATCAAATTTGCAAAGAGCAGCCAATGCAGTACCTGAAAATTGCGGCACTGAACAAAGGATTGTTTTTGTATGCATAGCAATGTCAGATCATCCGCAGTGGATTTTACAGCTTATATATAGTTTAGAAGGAAGCATTTGTGGTCAGTGTAGTATATTAGGGGTAATTTTGTCATGTTGGATATGCTTGTTCTGGACTGATTTTGTGTATTAGATTAGATGAGGGCAGGCTCATGTTTATTTATTATGACATAATCCAGATAGGTAAACATTCTCATATCACCAAAAGTGAAGACTAGTTGGATGTTCTCTTTAACACTTTCCACATGCACGGCTATTAATTTTGCCACATACAAAACAGATTTTTCAGAAACCTTTCCCAACTTTCAAAGCCTATCTCAAGAATAACTGAACCAATACTAGAAATATTTGTACTTATTTTAATGCATTTCTCGTGTTGATTCCAAATATGGTGATATAATTAGATAATGTTGACATTTTTGAATCATTTTGTGGAATTTTGGAATTGTCGTCTGCAGACACCTGCCCCGTGGAAGGTGTTAAAATGACCACTTTCTTTTAGTAAATGGTAGGCCCTCCCAAAACATCTCTTCACTTATTAGTTATATCATCTTAACGATCAGACCAAATAATGACTGAAATGGTATTTTAAACATAATTTACACCAAAAAAAATCATACCCTCTAAATGTGGCATCAAACTTTTTTCCCTCAATCTAAACAACATAGGTAGACAATTGTTGAAAATAACCCCACTTACTCTATGTGTAAAGTAGTTATGTACGTCACATGAATATGTGTGTGATGTGCAAAACCAGACAGGCCTGAAGCGATGGATCCCAATGGAAATATAAGCTTGCATTTGAGGTTTTTGTAGGGTTGTCATTTATTATATCTACTAGCGGCACGCCCGTCCTGCGGACGGGCTCTCCCGCTAGGGAGTAGGGCCTACCAGATAGACACCTACAAAAATAAAGTGTTGAAAATTTATAACGAAACACATAGGAATAGAACAATATTTAAAACATTTTTGTTTTAAATCAAAAGGTTTTGCAGCCTAATTCAAAAGTTTTTAAATTTCAATTTAAAAAAAATCGAAAATTACCCCCCGCCCGCACACGCCCCGTGGCATATTTCAACACCAAGGCCTAAACCTTAACCATCTCCCGTACCCCACCCGTCCCTCCCCTCCCTGTCCCCTCCCGGCCCGCCCCCGTCCAGTGGCATATCCGTTACGCAATTTAGCATCACATTTTTTCATTAACCCCCTGTCTCCCAAACCACATTACATCATTACACACAACCCCCATTCGTCACCGCCCCGCCCGCCAGCTCCCCGTGGCATACCTCAAGCCCAAAGCCCAAAGTTCCCCGCCCGCAATTTATCTCAACGCCAAGGCCTAACCTTAACTATCTCCCGTAGCGCGGCGTACTTCTCCAATATTTGTCCGCCCGCGTGTCACATACAGTATCAAATCCCACATCTGACACCATCGTTACGCAATTTAATAATACATTTCTTTATTAACCCCATCCCAAACTACATAACCATAACATAACATAGGCCCTAAAGGGATCATTACACACAACCCCTAACCGCCCCGCCCCCGCCCCGTGGCTTATGCAACCCCAAGGCCTAAACCGAAACCAACTCCCGTGGCGCAGCGTATTTCTCCAATATTTTCCCGCCCGCGTGTGTAGGGGTGCGTGGGTGTAGTGCGTGTGCGCGTTTACTTTGCATGGCGCACTGCGCGCTATGTGTAACGCGCGCCGACTGCATGGTTACAGTGTACGCAGAGAAAAACAAACATGGCCCGTAAAAAATAGTCTCAAAAGCCGGGCTGAAAAGGCCCTAAATTGCCATAATTTTGCTCATATCTCGGTCAATTCTTAACGGTTTTCAGCCATTTATAGCTTATAACACTCACATTATAATCATCTTTTATCAGTGCAAAGTTCACGGCATATAGTTGCAAACTGAGAAAGCCTTTATGGATACATACATACATACATACATACATACATACATACACCATAAGACAAATTATAGTAAGATGGATATTTACAGAACACAATCTACTGAAGCACCCCAATGGAGATATAAGCTTGGATTTGATGTTTTTGCAGAGTTAGATTGACCCAAATTTTGCTCTAAGTTTGTCATGTTTGGTGTCAAATGAAAGAAAATTTAATAATTTAAAACACTGAGATTGAGGTTTATTTTGTCAGATTATCATCCTGTGAAAGGTTACACTTTATTGAAGATGGGGTGCTGGTTAAGGGAAGTGTCAACCCTAAATATATGAAATTTATCAAGCACTGTAACTTTTAAACTAATAATGTAATGTACATAAAAGTATACAATTTTTCAAATGAAATGAGTCGGAGAATCCATTTTTGGTATTAAATTTTGCCAAAAATAGTGATTTCTACATTTTTGCCCAAAAATCACTTTTTTGGCGCCAAAAATTTACGGACAACCTAACAAAACCAGTTTTTTATTCAATATTTCAAAATTTCACCAAAATCATTTAAAGTCAATTATCTAGGAAGCATTATTTTTTGGCTTGAAAATTTTTAGTTTTGAAAATATTGACCAAAAAGTGCCAAAAATGTGATTTTTGAGATAAAAAACATTTTATTGGCACTTTTTGGTCAATATTTTCAAAACTAAAAAATGTAAGCCAAAAAAAAAAAGGTGCTTCCTAGATAATTGACTAAAGATGATTTTTGTGAAATTTTGACATTTTTAATAAAAAACTTATTTTGTTAGGTTGTCCGTAAATTTTTGGCGCCAAAAAAGTGATTTTTGGGCAAAAATGTAGAAATCACTATTTTTGGCGAAATTTCATACCAAAAATGGATTCTCCGACTCATTTCATTTGAAAAATTGTATACTTTTATGTACATTACATTATTAGTTTAAAAGTTACAGTGCTTGATAAATTTCATATATTTAGGGTTGACACTTCCCTTAACAAGGAATCAGCAAGCTCATAATACTTTCTAATGTAAAGAAAACCTTATAGAGCTATAAATACATTACTATGTTTCTAGTAAAGTGTATCACATTCTTTTTAGGCTGATCTCCACATGGTTCATGGCACTACATAAAAATTATAACAATTGGTTATATATATCTTTGTAGGAAGCACAAACAAAGCTGATGTGAGATGAACAAGAACCTTCTTAACGATGTCATGTTGAAGGAAATTGAATTTTGAAGTAATAAGATATGGTTGAATTGATCAACCAAGTTGTGAAAATATTGATGCACCTGTTATTCATAATTCTATCATATACAATTAATTTTGTATGTTACTAACTTGATTTATTTTAGCCTCATAGAATAAAAACATTCTGCTCCATTTGACTGACATGTGTTTCCTCTTTCATTGCAGAACCCTCCAACTCCACACATCTACTTTACTACACTCTTAAAACAATGTGGTCAAAATATGCATACAAAAATGTTGACCTCGTTTTTAAGGTTGTATGCATATTTGATGCCGTCCTTAGTCAATTTTGACCCCATTTTTTAAGAGAGTAAGAAAATGGTGGAGGTAAAATTATATGAATCTAACCTTCAGGAGCGGAGTAATGTGACGTCACAATGGCTGGCTCCTAATTTTAAATACGATTTATTCCATCAAAATTAATACTCGGGTCCCAAGGCGTCGGCAATAACTGTTTTTCTTTCATCTTTACGCTTCCGAAAGTGAGATTCAAATTATGTATATGTCACTCATGTATTTCTCTCTCTTTTATAATTACAGAATCCACCACCTCCGCCAATAGACTACAACATCTATTCCACAAAGAAGACAGTAGCAGAGGTATTACTGGATGTGTCTCTACTCATGGCCAATGCATCACAACTCCGTTCCATTATTATACAAGGCAAACACTACCAATTCTATCGATTTGTAACCTCTATGCTAGTCATTGCAATTACCTTAGAACTTATCACAGGAGTCGTCTTATTACTTATCGGACGAGATAATTTGAACGATCCGTACAGACAACGTAGGGTGGATAAGCTGAACAATGCCGCAACGGCGCTTATCTTTTCTATTGTGATCGTCAATGTATTCATTGCTGCATTTGGGCTAGGAGCTACTATGAATGGTACTGTGAATGACCTTTGACCCTCATTGACTAAGATGGGTAAAGGTTATTCAATTCATTGCCAAATATGGGGTCAAGTTTGTGATTCACCTTTGCATTTTTATACAGAAATAATGATATAAAGTGCATGATTCAACCATCAGACCTAAGATCAAAGGTCAAGATTCAACCATCATACCTCAGGTCAAAGGTCAGGATGCAATCATCAGACCTTAGGTTAGAGTTGCAATATGAACTTTTTATATTTGGTTGCTATGCAACCATGATTTAACATCACATCGTAATGTTCCACGCAACGACTTCCCAACATCGTTAGCTGTGCCTGATAGATGATCCTTGATCAGATTTTCCATCATCGCTAGCTGTGCCTGCCGGATGATCCTTGGTGTGTAATATTTCTAATCATCCGTCCAATGAGCTGAGACATAGAAGTCAAGGGGACCTTTTTCTTACACAATTTTATGTCGTCAGCATGGAGGAACTTCAATCCAACTATTTCATCCTTACGAATCTCTCATCTTCAGCTCTATAGGTCAAAAGTCAACGTGGGATCAATGGATGATTCTTCAAACCATCAGTTATTAAGTATAGTTTTTCCTAATATAGACAGAACGGCAGATCTATGGAGACTCTTTTTATCTGAATATTCAAAAGTCCTAAAGATATCTGAACAGACACTGGCAAACTTAACACTTTCCACGCGGCAGGCATCTGCAGACGACATTCCAAAATGTCACAAAATGTTTCAAAAATGTCAACATTGTTGAATTTCATTACCATATTTGGAATCACCATATGAAATGCATTGAAATAAGTACAAACATGCCTAGTATAGATTCAGTAATACTTTGGCTAGACCTTGAAAGTTAAGAAAGGTTTCTGAAAAATTAGTTTTGGTATGGTAAAACCAATAGCCGCGTGGAAAGTGTTAAGATAGCACATGGGTGAAATATTTTACAATCTCAGACAGGGTAAAGTTAGAACACCTATGTATTTGAGTTCCACACACATTTTAAGTTCATACATTTTAAAGCAATTCTGCTGATTTCAGATTGAACCAGATGTTGATCAGGTTTAAGGAATTTGTAATAATGTAGTGAGTATGCTTTATACGTTAAGTTGATGTATGTAGAAAAGATTTGAAAGAGCCTCTTTTTGTTCTAAAGGGGTCTCGCAAAACAGGGTGTTTAGAAACATAAATAATCTTTAAGTGAGAACCTTAACATTTACAGAAACCTTTTATTGAGGGTTACACTACAGAGCAATCAACAACCATTTTTCTTAATAAAGTTATATAGTTGCAACACAATTGAGAAGACTTTCTCTCATACTGTATTACGTCATAAATTGAGAGTCTTTTAATTTGTGAGATTCATGGTAAAAGTCTAGTAATCAAATTTCAATTTCAAAGTTTTTTTTCTTCCAGCAAAACAAGAATTTTTAACCAAGATATTTGTCTTGAGTAATTTTAACAACTTGCATATATTCATGAATCTAATCCTCTTTACAAAATAACATAGGGCTGTATTCTCATACTAAACATGTTTTTATTCTTAACCGTTGCTAACTGAACTCATGTTTAAGTTAAACGAAGTTTATCTTTTATACAGGACGTTTAACAGAAGGTTTTAAAACATGATGAATATCGTGCCCAAAAGTTTGTTATTTAATAATCAGCAATTCAAATGGGTTACCCTAGCAATAAAAGAAATGCATGAAATGTACGTCTATATTGTTCAACTAGAAATGTACTCAACAAAATGCGCAAAGGAAAATCATGATGTGTACTTGGTGCAAATGTTTAGTTAAGCACGCGTTAAACTACCCTCATACCCATGTTTAAAGTTTGACACTTTTCAGCGGAGTTAGACAAATGTTTAAATTGAACAAATTCTTAAGAATTGCGTTTAGTTAAACACATGATTAGCTTAAAACTATGTTTAAATACGTACAAGAATACACCCCATAATGTTTACTAAAAGTATATATACTTTCAGTGAGAAATATTAATCTTTTTAAATTCTAATTCTCAAACAAAATAAAGAAACATGGTGTTAAAAAGTAATGGATTTCAGATTTTTGTGAGGTTTATTTTTAGTGATTGTTTTTCAATTAATCTAGCAATGCATTGTTAATATGAATTAGGCAGAAAAAGAATATATTTGGCCTGTAATTGATAATACCATATACTTTCCAGCATATCTTTTGACCTCATAATTCTTGAACATCTCAAAAATTATGTTTGCGAAAATAATGGATTTTACAGCAAGTCAATGGATATTGATATATAGTAAATGCCTTATGGGATATTAGATCATCTTTCTTGGTATTTATCTCAGCAGTCAATGAACCTACGTAATCAGTATGCATTAAAGGTAACTCTGATACCGATGTAGATATTGCGTTGGTGAATTCATCCTCATACTCGATTCAACCATCTACCATTACTATTTCAATTATTTTTATTGAACCTGATGAACGGTTTCATGTAATAGTATACCAAAGAATATTGGCATTTACTAAAACATCTTGATATGGTAAAGTATCGTTTTTATCATGAAGGGGTATCTTTTCTATTTAATCTTTTGCTCTGCTTAAAAGCATTCCAACTGCTAACTTTTACCTACTAAATGTAACGTGTTTGGTTTGCTTATCCATTTGTGTGCATTTATATCATAGGTAATTTAAGACCTTGCAAAAGATGATCATATTGATAGTACTAACATGACTGCCTATAGCAGGAATAACATCCATTACAGTACTGAATTAGCAAACTACTGCCTATTTATAACAGTGTACTGTTTTATCTTAAGTGTTCATTATCGTTACTTATACTATCCTGACCAAATGTATGTACATTCCAACTAAGATAAATAGATCATATTGTCTTGCTTAAATGTCTAGAAACACCAACTTATAAAAACCAAAAGTTTATGTTTTATTAGAGTAAAAAGGTTTGTTCACAATAGGCGATATTTGCAGTGTGATGCGGTGCGGCAGCCTTACTTCTGCCACAGTGTACGGCAATTCATCGCAGGTCACGCTGGGTCACTGCAAGTCACCGCATTCAATGGCAGCCAGTGCCGTGTGGCAAAATAGGAGAACGTCAACATTAATGCAATGCGTCACAGCCTGCTGCAATAGCAGTTGTATACTTGTTTAACTCCATTGCAATAACGCACCGCAACGCACGATAAATAACGTCTAGGGTGAACGGAGCTTAAAAACCAAAAATTGCCGCATATGGAAACATCTCAATTAGTAAAAAAGAAAAACATCTAAGGATATTATCGGGTATGTTGTTGTCTGCTTCCTGTTTACCTGAAAAGATATGTTGGGTATGTTGTCTACTTTCTATGTACCTGTTACAGATTATATGGGTCATGAGGTAATAGGGTATTTTAACACTTTCCACGCTGTAGGTGTCTGCAGACGACATTCCAAAGTTTCACAAAATGTTTAAAAAATGTCAAAATTATTGAACTTCATTGCCATTTTTGGAATCACCATGAGAAATGCATTGACATAGTACAAGCATGACTAGTATTGGTTCCAGTAATCCTTGAGATAGACTTGATAGAAAATTGAGAAAGGTTTCTGAAAAATCTGTTTTGTATGAAAAACTAATACTAATAGTCACATGGAAAGTGTTAATGTTTAACCCAGTGAACTAATGATAATAACTAAGCAAACATATACATCTTGGGTAGTAACTCTTCCTCTATTTAAACCTTGCACTGGATCAACATGTTTTGAGATGATCTTTCCCATACTTTGTCTTCAATACAGGACACCTCTGTTCTTGTTTTATGACAGTCAATCAAGTATTGGATAACTGTGTTTGGTCTATAATTTGACTCTTGCTCATTATAATATCACTTCAGTTTTATGTTGAAATTGAACAACTCATATCTTCAATAGATAGCAGGATATGTACAATCTAAATTAAAGCATAACAAGTTGTATGTTGAATGTCAATTCAAAACCTGTGCTAGTGTGCTAGTTCATGGAGGTAATAGGAAGCTAATTTAAATAAACCCACGAATCAAATTCTGCATGACGAATATGGATAGATTTTATGTTAGTTTGTTAAAACCAAAGAAAACTTGAGTTTTGAATGACTTCGAAATTGGGGCAATTATCAAATTAAAGTCGCAAACAGATATAAAATGATATATCATATGCTGATAACTTAACTAGCACACAAGAAATAGTAATTTGCCTCATTCTGCTATGCTCACAAGGGGAAGGTAAACTATAGCCCTATATACCTTTTGACATCTGAAATGATCCCTGTTATATTCAATATCTATTGCTTGTTTGATTATTGAAAAGCTGCATCTGTTATCTATCTTGGTTGGAAAAAGTCCAATCCTCTTTCATAGCGAAGATGGCTGTACAGAACATCCAAAAACTTGGACCAACTAATTTGTTTATGACAAGCAATGTAAAGATAACAAACACGGTATAGCCAGAAATGTCTCCAAAGTCACAAAGTCTGTTATTTGTTTAATTGAGGTATCTACCGTCATAGCAATTAAAGCATTGCTATTGAGATATTACTATCTTCGGTAGATAGTAATTAAGCATCTAACTAGCCCCCAGTCAAAGTCTCCTATTGATAGTTTTACATTGAACTGATTGACTGTCTAGACAAGTAATCTATTCTATTTTCAGACTATTGGCATTTCTTCACTTCATGCAACTCGGTATTTAAAAACAGGTGTGCTAAATTTATGTTATGTTATTTTATGGGATCTGCGTTAAAGGTAGATGTTCCGATTTTCAACTTGAAGTTTTCTATCCTACATGAAAGGTCATCCTTAAAAACGCCGTGTCCCAAAATTTGAGATGCATAGCTATTATGGTTCTTATTTTAGATGCACAAGATGCTGTGAACTGTACCCATTGAGTAGTACACAAACTATATCGGTGGTAACCACCATTCGCGGTAATTCAACGCTATTTCGTCGATTTCTCTGTCATTATACCGAATTAGGCCGTCAAATTTCAGTATGATGATGAGAAAAATACGAGCTTTCATGTGATATGAAAATCTCTGTATGTTTGAAATAATTCTGTGTTACGAAAATGTGATCGGGTCATCTACCTTTAATACAAGAAAATTGAAAAAACTTGTACTTATTGCAATCAGACAAGAGTATGCATGTCGACCCGTTGCGATTGATAATTCAGGTTAGTTTTGGTCTGCCTTGTATCAATTACCATTGTTATTAGGCCAAGTAACAAAAATAATGTGTTTCTCGTCCGGACTTTTTTTAAATCAGTGAGGGCGGCCCTTACTATTTGTTATTTTTGGATTTTTGTGTTATTTTTCAGAAGCCAAATAACAAGCTTTTTGCAAGAATTGTTTCGAATTCGTATCACTATCTATGCCAACGAGTGTTTCTCTTTCATTGAAATATAGTTGAAAATGATGGACACACTCACACACAACTAAGACAGGTATGATTTTTGATTTTTGTTCGATCTTTTTTTGGAATCTTGAAGGAATTTTTGAAAATAACAAATAACAAAAATATTGGAGCGGCGTCAAAAAAACAGTGCGGGCGGGGATGTGAAACACGTAATCTTTGTTACTTTGCCTTATAGCTGCCATATTTCAAAATAAAATGATTACAAAAGCTTTAGGGTACGACACTGTCTTGTATGGTAACCTGTGATGTCATAAAGTGGAATTAACATTATACTTCTTCACAGCTTGATGCTTATTCCATTGTGCAATGGTTCACCAAACAACATATTACCCATTACATTAGGCTTCGAAAAAACCGCCCTGTTCTACAAGCCTGACCGACTCCTTTTTTTGTTGAGAACAATTCTCTCCAAATTAAGATTTTTTTACAGTTTGTAAGTTTTTGAAAATGGTTGAAAATTCACCAACATATTGAAAAAAACCATCCAAAGCCCCCTGATCTACCTGAAAGGTCCATTTGCCTGTAGAACAGGGCTTTTTCTGTAGCCTTATATAGTGTTTAATGTAACACAAGACAGCTACAGCTTACTAGACAGCATAGTACAATGTTGATGCCCCACTGGGTGTTACATTAGTAACATTGTCAATTACAAAGGGGCCAAACAGTTCAAAGCCAGCTAATACGAGTTGTAAATTATGGCTGTTGTACTGTATGTAAAACAATGTAAAACAATGTAAATGGCTATCTATAGTTTGATCAGTTCCAAATTAGCGAAAACTCCTTACAATTGCGCAAGTATGATTGGATTATTTTTGCGTGCGGAGAGTTAAAAAACAAATATTTCTCTCCAATTTGGAACTGATCAAACTATAGGTAATTTAGACCTAATTTGGCTGTTGGTGTTGGGTTGCATCTGTAGATCGCTGTTTTCATGAGTTATTAATGTGTAACTAGCCAACAGCGGAAGGATGGATTGCTAGTATGTGTTATTAATGTATGCTATAGCAGACGACAACGGATGGATACAAAGTGGCCATAAATGTGTAACTAGCAGACAACAGAAGTATTGAAATAGGATTGTATGTGAAACTATTACTCAATGTCATCTCAAATTGGGGATATTGTACAGATGCAGCATTTTCCCACCAGACATGATCGAACGCTTGCACATGCCAGTAATGCGCTGATGTCGCCCAACTTAACCCTTTCCATGTGGTAGTCGTCTGCAGATGACAGTTCCAAAATGTCACAAAATGTTTCGGAAATGCCAACATTATTGAATTCCATCACCATATTTGGAATCACCATGAGAAATGCATTATAATAAGTACAAACATGCCTAGTATCGGTTCAGTTATCGTTGAGATAGACTTTGAATATTGGGAAAGGTTTCTGAAAATCTATTTTGTATATGGTAAAATTAATAGCTGCGTGGACAGTGTTAAGATGGCACTATAGCAGTTGAAGTATGGTGTAAATTAGATGGCTTATAAATATGTAACTAGCAGACAACATAGGACATGCAGGATTGCTGTAAAATGTGAAACTTTTCACGTCATCTCAAGTTGAAAAGTGACGTCAGTCAGTGTGTATGCTAGTCATAAATGCTGCATTTCCACATTAGGGCTGACATTTTCTCGGATTGAATGCTTGCAAATATCGTTGTATTATCAGAATATGTGCTCTGAAGTCAACCCCAACTTAAGGTAAAAGCGGTAAAGGCGGATATGAGATTGCTTTAAATGTATAACTATATAGCTCAACTTTGGTGAAAATGAGATTGTTATAAATGTTGAAGTATATTCCATTTCACCTCAAGTGAGGATGAGATCAGCATATATTCAAGTCATAGGTATAGCATTTCCACACACGGCTGACATTTTCATTTGTGCAGCATGATTTTATGATGTAATCACTAGAAAATGTGATTACCCCCTGCAATGTACCCCCAACTTCAGGTGATATGGATTATAGTTGACTTATATCAGAAATGAGATTATTATAATCCATTATACTTGCACCAACACATGTATATTGTCAACGGGTAGAAATGTGTCGCACAAATATGGACCAATTTGCCGTCGTCCTTTAGTACCAGCGTGTAAATCGAGGACTTTTGTGTTAGTGATTGAAAATGAAATATACAGAGATTTGGTGACGAAAAAATCAACCCTGTTTCTAAGGGCAAACAGATTTCTCAAGTAGGGTCGGTTGGGCAGGCATTTTGTTTTTCCATAACGTTTTGGGAATCTTTTGTGAAAACATCAACTTTCAAAAGATTTCAAAATTTGTCAATTTTAAAAAATAAAATTGTTTGGGTTATTTTGTGTGCAAATTTGGAGGAAAAAATGGGTCTGTCAGGCCCGTATAATGGGGTGTTTTTTCATCGTCTAAGCCTATACATATAATTTGTGAAATAAACAGGTGACATACAAAATGTGTATTGCTACTTCTATCTACAGCAGCTTTACCTTCAGAAACAAAACCCTATTATTACATACATACATACATACATACAATAAGTATTTGTGATGCGCTATTCCCAGGAGGTTCAAAACGTTTACAAAAAAATACAAATAATATAAGTTAACATAATAATATATAGAGAACATGATTAGATGGGGAACAAATATGTCTTGAGGGCCTTCTTGAAGGCAATAACAGAAACAGACTGCCGAATATATACAGGTAGATTGTTCCATAACTTGGATGCACAAACAGTATAAGTCCTGTCTACAGCTTTAACTCTTGTCATAGGACTTGTCATGTTATTGTTATGTTGTCTTGTCATGTTATTGCCATAACATTCGGCAATAAACAACTCAAATCCAGCGCACAGCTTTATTCCATGTGCATAGTGACATCATGGGTTAAAGAAGCAAGATAATGCCCAACTGTCAATCATCCACGATTCAGGTTATACTCCCCTTCCCACTTTCCTTTAATCTATGCAGGTAGCTAACCAGGTGAACAGACTGACTTTAATTATATTAGCAATCCCACACTCGGCTATAAATAGTACACGGTTTGAGTATCATTCCCGCCCGCGATGGCAAAGATAGAAAGACTGGAGTTCTAGATCTCCTGTGAGGTACTATTTAAATAAACCATGTGTACCATCCATTCCTATTTCAACTGTATCTCTCATTGATCCAATATATAGAATGGAAAGGATTCAAGATGCAATATGCTAATGCCAAGTGGTTTCAGTAGGGACTTTAGACCAGGAAAGAAAACTTGTTCTACAGATGCAATTTTCAAATCTAAGTTATTTTGTTTTGTTTAATTTTTTTTACATTTAAAAAATTAAAAATTAAAAAAATTAAATTAAAAAAAAAATTGAAGGAAAAAAAAGATTAAAATAATTGAGAACATTTAGGCCTAAACATTTTTTTAAAAAATTGATTGATTGACTCATTTTTTGGAAAATCTTAACAAACAATTTGAAAATGTTTGAAATATTCTAAAATTTTACACACAAAATTCAAGTAAATTTTGAAAATGGTAATTCTAACAAACATTCAACTATGTATTCATTAGAAGCTGAGTCAAACCTTGGGCCCAATGAAATCATGCTTTTGTTATGGTATTTGAGCTATATTCTTTAACAATCATTACAAAAGTCAATGTCGGTTCCAGTATATATTATTTTACAAGGTTATAAAGCCAGTGGAAATTATGTAATTTATTGTACAAAAATTGAATCCTGTAATTATTTGCTTTGTATTATTGCTTT
Organism: Ophiura sarsii; assembly: GCA_035610835.1. Classification (NCBI taxonomy): domain Eukaryota; kingdom Metazoa; phylum Echinodermata; class Ophiuroidea; order Amphilepidida; family Ophiuridae; genus Ophiura; species Ophiura sarsii. The sequence continues at coordinate 67,215,740 of CM069445.1, forward strand.
TATTATTGTTTTGTCTATAGTTTGTAGTATACAATATATTTGATGTTGAAATAATCACATGATCAAAAGTAAATTAGAGGATACTGTAAAAGCGTGAATTTCAAAAGCATTTGAAATTCTGAGTTTTTTGGTTTCATACATTTTTTCATTCTCACAAATTCTTTCAATTGGAAAGGAAAAGAAATGTATTGATTTTGATATAGTAAGCTCCCAAAATGTTGGTTTAACAGATATTGTGAAAAGTGTTTGTTGCAAAAATATTGTGAAAAATGTTTGTTGCAAAAATATTGTGTTACGACTTATATTTTTCAGGTCATGGAAAATAGGGGTAAAATAAAAATTCAGCTGTGCAAGATTGAGGAAACACATACATACTACCACATATTTGTAACACAAATAGTGCACATCTTACATGTCTGAGTACAGCAATAAAAAAATACACTCTGTTCTACAGGCAAACGGACCTCTCGGTTGGTCGTTTTTTTGTTTTTATAAATAAACAATTCTGGAATTTTGAAGAATTTGCAACAATTGTCGACATTTAAAAAAATTCAAAAAAAATTCCAAAATGTTTCTTAATTTTTTTTCTTCTAAAATCTAACATTTGAAGAAAAAATGGGTTGGTCGGGCCTGCAGAACAGGGTTTATTCCTGTAGTCTAAGAAACTATTTTGTGTGTGTAAATGAGTGTAAAATTGTGTTGTATATTGTGCTGACAGTCCTAGAATTGCTCATAATATTGCCAGATCCAGATTTCTTCTTTTACACGCTTGGTCAAAGTCAGAGTAATTAGGCACGATATTGAAAATTCAAAATTTAATATCGTGCTACATGTGACTCACTTCCTCTAATCGTGTCATAATTGTGAATAATTGAACAAAATGGCAAAAGTATTAGGTTATTTGACAAAGATTGGTAAGAGAATAGGCTATTTCATTTGACATCCATACACCCCCTATGGAAGACTTGACCTTAATTTTCCCCACAGGGAGTGTGAATTTCTAATGGAAATACCTGCATGGGTGACTCTATTTGAAATCTCCACTATCTGTGTGGAAGTTTCAGGTCATGTCTTGTGTGTATGGATTTTGACTGGAATAGCCCAATGACTCCGATTTAGACAATATTTTAGGGAATGATTAGATATATGTGGCCATATTCTCATACTAAACACGGTTTTAGCTTAACACGGTTTTAGCTTAACACGGTTTTAGCTTAAAACCGTGTCTAACTAAACTTGTGTCTAAAATAAACGCGAGTTTATCTTTTAAACGAAGTGTTTTACAAAACCTGATTTTAAACGCTGCAAATCTTGTCCCCAGAGTGGGGGTGTGTTCACTGTATATGGTTATTCAATTTATTATGGCCCAAATGTGTTACAATAGATATGGTTATTCAATTTATTGTGTCCCAAATGGGTTACAATAGATATGGTTATTCAATTTATTGTGTCCCAAATGGGTTACAATAGATATGGTTATTCAATTTATTTTGGCCCAAATGTGTTACAATAGATATGGTTATTCAATTTATTGTGGCCCAAATGGGTTACAATAGATATGGTTATTCAATTTATTGTGGCCCAAATGAGTTACAATAGATATGGTTATTCAATTTATTGTGGCCCAAATGGGTTTCAATAGATATGGTTATTCAATTTATTGTGTCCCAAATGGGTTACAATAGATATGGTTATTCAATTTATTTTGGCCCAAATGTGTTACAATAGATATGGTTATTCAATTTATTGTGGCCCAAATGGGTTACAATAGATATGGTTATTCAATTTATTGTGGCCCAAATGAGTTACAATAGATATGGTTATTCAATTTATTGTGGCCCAAATGGGTTTCAATAGATATGGTTATTCAATTTATTGTGGCCCAAATGGGTTACAATAGATATGGTTATTCAATTTATTGTGGCCCAAATGGGTTTCAATAGATATGGTTATTCAATTTATTGTGGCCCAAATGGGTTACAATAGATATGGTTATTCAATTTATTGTGGCCCAAATGGGTTTCAATAGATATCGTCCAAATTCCTCAAATGCATGTGTACTTTTAAGACTACACGATCTTCACGTCACCTTGTACCGGGCACGGTTGAGTACTCATTCAGGGCGTACAGTTGGTGCAGTGTTTCAAGTCAAAGTTAAACGTGTGTTTTAAACTGTGTTTAAATATGTACAAGAATACGGCCCACAGTGTCTGTGAAAAGAGAAACGATCTCTCAGTCACTTAAATATTGATTGTGGATGAAAATGAAGTTGGAAATTGTGACCCAATATTTGGTGATCTAATGGATTTGTTTATAATTTAAGCCTCTAAAGATGTGTATTCACCTCAAATATCCAAGATAGTTGTATTATATTTTTAAATATTTTTGAGTAATTTCACAATTACTTTACCAGCATTCAAATACACTGCCAAAGACATCCAGATGTTAGAATACATGGGTTTTAAGTAAACAAGTATAAATTAAGTGTTTCTGTGCTATTACGAGATTTTGATATGGATGATGTATAAAATATGCATAATTGTGTGTGTGTTTTGGACCAAATTGATAAGATTTTTGCAGGTGAATCTATGTTTGTTGTATGAATTCAATGCATACTGACATTTGAGGATCTCAATACCAGGCACATTCCTGTTAAAGTTGTGTGACAGTAAAACCATGGGGCTATTCCCGTTGAAATCCATACACCCCCTATGGAAGCCTTTACCTTAATCTTCCACACAGGGAGTGTAGATTTCAAATGGCGTAGTCATCCATGCAGGTAACCCCATTTGAAATTCACACTCCCTATGTAGAAGATTAAAGTGATGTCTTCCATAGGGGGTGTATGGGTTTCAAGTGGAATAGCCCATTAAAACTCTTAACCCGCATGGCTATCTTCTGTAAAGCCTTTCACATAATCTTATCTAACATTGCACAAAAACCTGTACACTTTAAGAAAACCTTTTTCAAATCTTACTTTAATCTACAGAAAATGTGAAACAAAATGGCATATTGTTGCCTCATGTCACGTGTCATGTTCTGGATGTTTGTATTTTACCATAACAAGTTATGGTACTCTGGGTACATGTATAAGAGAACAAGCAACATTAGTCTGAAGTCGAAAATACTGTGATTGGATGCTACTTTTTGCAGAAATCTCTATTTTAAACGAACGCTTACTTCCAAAAGTATTAGCAATTAAAGGGTATTCAAAACAATATAAAACAAAAGAATTTCTACACATTGTTTGGTTATATCTCAATATTGGCAACTTCCGACTTATTTTGCTTAATCACATCACATCACATATTTTGCTTGTGGCGCAAAGTGTAACTAATGTAAAACTCCATATTCAATGTCATCTACATAGTGATATGGCATAATAATGTTCCCCCTATGTATTGCTGAGTATGAATATATTTATGAAACACGCAATACTGCTCCATTTATATCCAAGTTTACTTAAGAAATCTGCATGTTAATTATTCATAGGATGATTGCGTGACTTGAATACTATGCGAGTTGCTAAGGGTATACCATATTACCATAACCTATATATAACTTTTGTAACACTTTCAATCTGGTTGCCAGAGGAGTATCATAACCTATTTTGGGAATGTGAGGAAAAGTACCAAGGGAATATAGTAACCTAAATTATGTTGAACAGAGGCAGCTATGTTGAATATTTAAAAAAAAAAAGCATGGAGCAGCCGATCCTGTATATGACATAGGAAACTGATGGAATACTAGAATTGTATTTCAATAGCTGCTGTGTGTATACTTTGCATGGCCATATGACAAACAAAGTATCAGTATTGTTGGGTAGACTCGATCCTCATGTCTTCCCTATTTCAAACACTGCCCCTGCGAGGGTGCTCAAATGTCAAAAAATACAGTCCCAAAAGTGTGCGCTGATAAACTCGTGAATAAACATGAGTGTATTCACGCCACAGTGCGCAGGTATTTTCACGCGGCTTTGTACACCGCGTGACGCAATAGGGCGCACGATCATGCCTCCCCGTGGCGCAGCGTGACGATCATTCGATGCACTGCCTTTGAATTGGACCAATCGGGTGGTATTTCTGTTGTTGCTGTGTACAAATGCGCATGCTCGGTATTGGTATGCATATTCATATATGCAAAGTTCACATGGAATTCCATGTGAAAACCACACACTTTTTGGACGTAATATTTTCCCAGTCCCTCTTTTTGGTCCGCCATTTTTAAAGATGGTGGCCATATAGAGGGGCGCGGGGACCCAGTCTAATTGTTTGGTAAGAAAGCCTATTCTCCATTCTTTTAAATATAGGAATGAGATGTCAGTACATATTTCAGTGATAGATACATCTTTGTTAAGAGTAAACAAATTGCCAAGTAGTAAGTAGGCCTACATAATTATACCAGCACATTAGAAAGATGTGTCCGATTATAATGGCAAGTTTCGCTCACTGGTATTACAGTCACTGTCATAATGCTATGGACGAAATTCAAGCTATTTCATGCGAGCGTGTTTTGTTGTTGTTCGGGTAGTTGTGTCCAGATGCATGAAAAGCGCGAACAACTATGCATGCATGTGCGTGACGAATTCACAATTTTATGCAAATTAACTATGGATAGATAATGTGTAGCATGGATAGATTCTACAGCAGAGCATGTGCTGATGTTATTTGGAATTATGTTACATTGTTCCAATATCAAGTAACCTAGGTAACCTAAATAATGTGCAATTTTTGTGAATATTATCTTTTTATTATTATTATCATTATTATTATTACTTATATGCATGTTTTGTGCCCATGTTTTGTTGTTTTATATCATTGTTTGTACAAAGATGATAGTGGTTAGAAGACGGCAGGGCAGCAGGGTAGTAGCACTGTACAGTGACTAGATGGTACAAGAATGAAAAAGACTAGACAAATAGAAGAAAAAAAGCAGAATAGTTATAGATTAACAACAAAAAGGTCATTTTGTACATTGGTAATGTGACCGAATCATGATTATGGAAATTATGTACAGAATGTATGGTAAGGCAAAATGAAGAAGGAGTTTTGTCTCAACTACTTCTCATCCAACGTTTTCACTTTTTGGGTTCTCTCTCTTTCCTCATGTTGATACAATGTGGTGATAAGGCGATGACAAAATCAAATAATGTTCTATGGAGACAACCGACCCATTCTTTTTAGAAATTGGTGAAAAAAGTTCACATGCAAATGATTACCGACCAACAAAAAGGCAATATGTTTACAAATTTCTGGGTTTTTTTACAGTCATTTTGTAGGGAAAAAAGAAAAAAGAAACCTGACTAAACCCGAGAAGTCCGTTTGCCCGTAGAACAGTTTTTTTCCTGTTGCTTAAAGGGAATTCTTTAGTTTTAGTTTTTTAAAAATCACAACTTTATGAAATTTTTGAGATTTGCGAGAAAATATTTGTTAAAGCTACATAACTAAACCTGAGACAAAACTCTTTTATTTCAAGATGAAAACAAAGTATAGCCAACTATACACAAATCTAACAGACAGCAAAATTGCTGCGATGTTCCAGGATATCCTGAATAGGGATATATATACTACATCAGTTCAAATCCTGCATGGAAATTTAAAAAAAAAGCTAAATTAGAGATGCTAAAAATATTGAAATCTGTGCACTGTATTGTGTCCAAATATATAGGTGTACAGCTACAGAGAGACCAAATTATTGAAATTCCCACCAATATAATATGTTAAGAATACCTCATCATTAGACCAGATAGGTCGCAGTAGTGTGTATCTCAAAAAATAAATCATCTATAAATTATAAGAATATATAAAACCTTAGGGTATAATATGAATACCAGTATTGTTGGACGCTGAATCAAAAAATGTAAATGTTAAATAAAAAAAATCATGTTTAAAAAGTGTTAAAATGAGCTAGATTGTATTAAAGGCCATTTGCTGTATTCGGTGATTGATTCAACTGTATTCTGAAATAGCAAGGCACAGTTTTATGTAAATAAAATCAGTGATGAAAATACCAAGACTTCTCTTTTATTTGAAATATGTAATTGTACTAATTGTAAAAGTATCGAATTAAAGGACATCAGAAATGCATTTGAAGAACTAACATGTCTCAAGCATAGGGTTAATATTTATTGTATTGTTTTCATTCAGCTAGGTACATAACAATTTTGCAAAATAAAGTTGTTAGATCGGTAATTCGCTGTATTAGTAAATGGTTGTCTTTCCAATGAGTTGACTGACTTATGTCGGGTGATTTTCCCGAACCATGATGCTTCTCCAACATAGCTGTCTTGATTTCTTCTACCTGAAATCCTGTGTCACGCTTTAGTATGTCAATGTAGGTTAGGGCTGGTCTACCACGCCCTCTTACTCCCATGTTTTGGAATCCAATGTATGAGTTTGGAGACAAGCTCATTGGACCTTTGAAGCAGTGTCCGGCAAAATCTTGCTCTACATTCTCTGATCTTACCCGAGACTTTAGGCATATCCGCGTACAGGTCCTCATTTGTCACTTGCTGTCTCCAGTTGATGTTGAACATGGTTCTTAGCATTCTAGAAGCAATCAAACCAATTTGCCATATCGCATGCGCGCTGTGCTTGTACCAGGTATGAACGCAGTGAAATCCAAAAATATGCACAAGTAAAACGCAGTCAAGTGCGTACTTGACTGTGTTTGACTGCGTTTTACTTGTGCATATTTTTGAGGTGCGTGTTGATGAGAATTAGTTGGTTTTGCTTGTAGTAGTATTACCAATGGGAGGGCAACAAGGGGTTAATGAAATCATCAAGAGACTTCATGATTTGGCATAAATGATAAGTGAGGGGAAATCCCAATCCACCTATCAGGAAGAAGCCCAAATTTTCATTCCACTATTAACAGCAATTATGTTCAGGCCTGGAAATAGCACCCGCCCGTCTGCCCATAGCACCCGCCCACCCGCCCATAGCGGGTAACTTTTGCACCGGGCGGTGAAGATGCAAAAGTACCTGCCCACTGGCTGGTAAAAAAAATCACAGTGAGCGTGTTTCTACAGAGAGTCATTAGCCGGTTGATCACGGGGGGTAGACGTCTAACAGCTCTGTAGAAACAGGTCCTGACGCCGTTAGCCGGCTAATCTACCACGGGCAAATTATCCTAGAAAATCAAGGATAGCGGTGGTAGGTTAGCCTGCTAATTGCCCGCCAGAGCTCTGTAGAAACAGACCGCCGCCCGATTAGCCGTCTAACCGGAAATTGCTTTGTTTGTTTATTGCCAAGATATTTGTTTGTTGTGTTGTTATATAATTAATCCGTGTCATTTCGAAATCAGCCGTTCCTCTACGCACACACCCCCACAAAGTGATTAGTCGTCTTTTACGTCGTCTGTAGAAACAGCCCAGTACTTCTACCACCGCCTTTTTAGCAGGCTAAGTTACCACCGGCAAAAGGCGGAGGCTCTGTAGAAACACACTCAGTGTAAATAAGTTACACTGGCTGGTGGAATTTCTGCTGGGCAGGTATTTTTGTGAGTTACCTACCCAACTGGCTGGTTGAATAAAATCTGAAGTTCCAGCCCTGATTATGTTAGTACAGTAATCACTTTGTATTCAAGAGACACATAGTAATTCAAATTTATTGTCAAAATGATATCAGTATTTTGCTATGCATTATAATGGTGCATGTTTCAATGTGATTTCTTACTCTGTGGGGAAATAAGGTGAAATCATGTTGATGAATATTTGTGATCACATTTCAGAATATTTTGAGAGGTTAATAGATGTCTTTTAAACATTCCTGAATGTATCTATTAATACAAAAGTGTGTTGGGGATATATCCCATAATTGCAGATTTTTGTTTGAAGATTGTCACTAATATCTCAGTTTGGTACATACAGATCGACATTGCTAAGACAATTCATGTAAAATAACAATTTCTCAAAATTAATTAGAATAAACTCAAGTATGACAATTTAATTCAGGATATTTGAATATTGTATACTATTTCTGAAATTACACAGTTCCACTACAACTCCGTAGGCAATTTGTCAACTGCGTAGGCAATTTGTGAATCGCCGTATAAGATGAACTGTGTTGACAGTGATAAATGAGTGTATCGTGATATCTCAATACGACTTATTGATCGTCTGCGTTATCAGACGGTTAATTAACAGCATTTATTGAGATGACAGGTGCATGTATTCATACAACAAGTGCATGACAATATCTTCCCTATAGTTCAGTCAGTTTAAAATGGGCGAACCTGCTTACTGCGAATGAATTCAGAAGAGCATGGGCACACAAAACGCTCGCATGGCGCAATATGGCGAAGTGTGAACCGTATGCATGACGTATGCCAAAAATACTTATGCGCGTGGAGAGATAAAAACCTCACTTTTCTATGCCAATTTGGAACTGATTAATCTATAGTACTTTGTATTTGAACTCATTTTGCATCATAAAGTATCCCATTGTACAATTTCCTCAAAAATTGAATAAAGTACAAGACAGCTGCCAGGTACAATGTAAAACAAAAACAACTCTAACAACATTTGCTGTCTTAGGCTAAAAAAAAGAAGGTCTGTCTCACATACATTTCGGGAAATAGAGCCATTTTTTTTTTTTAGAGCCAATTTTTTTCGGACAACCCGCCCCCCCCCCCAAATTGCTCATTGCGTAGGATTATGCGGCAAAATTATACTAAGTGATCAATAGAAAATGTGAAAAAAATTATATGTCTTCTCCTTTTTTCCTCCACTTTTTTCCTCCACTCCACGGATTTATATATGACATTCTTTGAATAATGTTGGTAAGAGCTTGCAGTCTCGTGAAATTAATTTTATATAAAACCAGTATAATTGTTGTGTGGAATGAATTGAATTTGATTTCCAATTTGTCAGCATGAATAGATATCACCCTGGATACCATAACAATTATGACGTATTTACTGATTCAAAAAAATTGTACAAAGAACTAAAATGTTCGTCTTATTTTGTATATCAATAAGAATTTAAATTCAGTAATTTCATAATTACGTTATGTAAGATGTTATGAAATCTACACTATGATTGGATGGCTATTCCAGTTAATTTACATCCACCCCCTATGGAAAGTATAACCTTAACCTTCTACACATATTATGGTCATGTCTTCCATAGGGGGTGGGGGAGGGGGTATGGGGTTCAACTGGAATAGCCTATGGGTACAAGGTTAGAAAGTGCTGCAATTATGGGTAGGGCTAGGAGCAAATATAGCGACTCTCTTTGCTTCATTTTCCCATCTAGTGAAGAACCTTTTCTAACTGACTGTTGATGATTAAAAATATAAAAACATAAAATAAAATGTTATAAAATCAATTTCCTGAACCCTATAGCAAATAAATTGGTGGTACTGCTTCAGCACGGTCCCACTCCTTGGTCAGGTAGCTTCTAACAATCTGACAAAAATTGACCTGCCCAAAATGTGTTGCTCAATTCACAAGCAGATTGAGGAATTTCTTGTATCAGAACTATCACTTTGAATTTGGAAAAAGGGTACCTAACTGTCAAGCAGGTACTTATGCACTTTTAATTTACCCGCCCATAAGTAGGCGGGCAGGTGCTGAAGTCTAGCCCTGAAATGCAATCATGGGAATATAAGAGCTGATTTGATAGGCATTCACAGTGGAGCAAATGCTCCCCCAGTCACAATGCCGGCCCCGGCTGAAGCCCCACTTTTTTTGTTGACTTTTAATGTCAAACGTATCTAAAATTAGCTTAAAATAAGCTAATTTCATGCAATTTTGACATTTAATACCAACAATCTTTGCACAAATCTTAACCTCTGGTTTTATTTTCTTACCCCTCCCCCCTCCACTTATTTTTCTCCCCCCCCCCCCCCCTGAAAAAAAGGTTGATGCTGGCGCAAACATTGCAAATGAGTTGCTCAACCTCTACAGGGTTATTTGGAGAGTATAATGCCCTCTCAAAAACAGGCTTGTCCTGCTGCACAACTTATTTTAAAAATCTATGTAATACATCACTGGGCTATCCAAATGATAAACCTTTCATTGCAGCTCATTGCAGAAGGAGATTCTTTTCTTCTCTTCATTTTCCTTGGACAACATGCTTAACGTTTACCACGCGGCAGTCGTCTGCAGATGACAGTTCCAAAAGTTCACAAAATGTTTAAAAAAATGACAAAATTATTGAATTTCATCACCATATTTTGTATTAGTAAAACTAACAGCCGTGTGGAAAGTGCTAAACTAAACGAGCCCATTGTCCTGCAAAAGATGCACCACTTTAGCTGGCACTAAACCACTAACATGTCATAAGTCATTATCTATAAATGCCGGAACTTGTTTTGAACTTTCGACATCAGCGGCGGCTCTGGTCCCTCTTATAAAGTGATCAAGCTGATCTGTGATTTGATGCGAGACCTCATTATAGCCTGTAATGACGCATGTTTATAAATGGTGCAAGGGTGTACTAGAGGATAAAACCATGTAAGAAGATAATGCTAGATGGTATGATGGACTACATTAGGCTGGCTACCTTGCCCCACCTGAGGGCTTAGCTCTATGACATGTTATCTTGCCCCATAAAACTTGATATAGACTACTGACATTTGTATGTTGATGGCATTATGATTGGAAGTGCAAGGCAAATCAAAAACAGCATGGGAATTAGATTTATATTGATGTTGTGGGATGGCCATCAGTATTCTGTTATTTCCTTGATTTTCTAAGAAATAAAGAGTTAAAGGAAGAGAAAAAGTTGAGAAACCGTGATGTCTTTTTTAAGGACAGTTCTTGTTTACCACAAATATCCATTAATAGCATCAACATGGAGGGAGAGGTGTGGGGGGTGGTGTAGGCATACCCGCTGAATGTAATATACATCCACAGAAATTAGGCTAGACTTTAAGCAACAACAATGTAAAATACTCAATGAATAAAGCACAACATCACTGAGAGATGCGTATGGGAGTGCACCCTCAATTTTCCTACATGTACGTATACTATAAACTAACTACCATCTGAAATCGTTTACCTTATTCACCGTCTATTGTGTAAAATGTCACAATTTGGTCATCAGCATCACTCGCCACATAAATCGCTTCAACTCTATATATCTAGGGCCATCATTCAACCCTTTTCCCATAAATTATTACACTTCCTACATAACTCATCTATTGCAAAATGCATTTTTTCCAAATTTCATTTTTCTTTTCAATCTCTCAGTGCCCCTTTAAACAAGACTTGTAATTGGACTACTTTGAAAATTACATTCAACATCTGCATGCTTTCAACTATGCACTGACAAAAAATACTAATGATGGCGCTACTGCAACTAACCTAGTAGTAACATAATAATGTTGACACAGCCGGCCTTGTAACGAACCAGCCTAGATGTAAGAAGAAACTTGGCACGTTTACCATCGCTAATTAAGATCATCACTCATGGAGTGTAAGTTGAATGTTTTCAATACATATGATATGATCAATTGACTGACTAGTCACGCTTCTATCACATCCTATGTGCATGATTACCAGGGATCACAGATGTCGTTCGGTAGATAGAACTGGTTCATGATCTTACGTTTTTCAAAGATACTCTATGTTTACTACATTTTGTCTGGGTGGCCAATCAACTATTACGGGCGTAAGTATGCACAACCAAAACATGTAATAAAGGTGTTTTTTGAGATTGAGTGTGTTACCCCTGGGGTGTTACCACATTAAGGGGTCTAAAATTGACTATTTTTAAAAAAAAGGGCACTTTTTTCAAAATCCTGTTGATTTCATATTTGTTTTAGGGTGGGTGTCCAATTGATAAGCAAAACACAAAATAGTGAATTTTGACTTCAGAGGAAATACACGTTTAGGTGGTGTCTTGAAAATCTTTGGTCGCACATGCTTACAGCGTGATATTTGACTGGGCCCTTGGACATTTGCTACCAAAGATGGTATACTATTATTGTTCAAGATTCTCAACAACATATCGTCAGCCTGCTTCGATAATTGCTTAACTCATTTTTTCTAGTTCTTAGAAAACAACAAAAGTATGAAAAGTGGGTTAGGCAATTATCGAAGCAGGCTGACGATATGTTGAAAAGCAACATAGTGCAGGTGAATTCCAACAGGAGCCGTAACTGTTGGATAGAATTAGGTTGGGGATATACCTTCAAGTGAAATGTGGCTTGTTATATGCCTAATACGAGTTAATATGACCCATTTTAAACAATTTTCATCATTAGTACAATCTGCCTAACTCACAATGCCGACTTAGGCAGAATTGCAATTGTGCATTTATCAACACTTTTGATTGGTCAATGACTTAGGTATTATAACAGCATGTGCATAATGTAATGAAGTCATGATTTATGCAAAAAACTCAATTTCGCTGAAAAGTGAGTTAGGCAATTATCGAAGCAGGCTGAAAATATGAAGAATGATGTAGTTTCATATCAGACAAATGGCAAGATAACACACATTCCAATCCATGCATATGTAGGTACTAAATATCAATTCCACATTGCCAGCATTGCATGGGATGAGCACCAAGCGCACAGGTGGGATTGGATTCCGATCTCGGCATCCATGCTTTGAAACATGCATTCTTTAATTTGTCACATTTTTCATAAGCGTTTGTCAATCGTGTACAATTGACTAATTTTGGTAGCACACAGAATATCAAAATGAAGTAATCAACATTTCCCAAAAGGTCTAATGTATCATCTCATACTATAAGATGATCAGAAAGTTTTGACCACTTAAAAGCATGGATCAGAGGGGACAGGATTAATACTAAAGAAAAGAAGCATGCTATAATGTGTCAGAAATGGCTAAATTCTAAACATACCCTACAGATTATGAAAGAGCAAGACACAATCATATGGTGATACATTTATATATACACATTGAAAAAAGTATCGCACCGCTGGTTGAAAAGTGCAAATGTGGCCTCAAATTTTGCCACCATGGTGTGATATTAAGGATCATTTGTTTGCGAAAACTGTCCAGCAAAATGTTATGCAATAAAAGGGCCACATTTGAGTTTGTGACGTAATCGATGTAATGTTTTTCAAGGCCAAGGGGAAAATGCATAAAACAAGTTTGGGTATAACGCGATATTGAGAGGCCCAATGATTAATCTCTATAGTTGTAATCCTTGGTAACACATTCAAGTCTTCCAAGGTCAAAGGTCATCTGGGGTCAAATTTCAAAAGTTGCCCGATTGTCCTCAAACATGAAAAAACTCCCTTTTTCGTACACCCAACGGTTATGGGGGCAAAGGTCAAAATAGGTCAAATTTTAAATAAGTTCAAATGACAAAAGCAATATTGCGGAAGTGTTGACCTAGGTCAAATAAACAAAACAAAATCAACGGTGACCTTCGTATATGCTGAATTTATGAGCAACAAAAAAAATGGCATGTTTGGACTAATTCACTGCATTGTAGCCTATAACGTCTAAATGGAACATATCTTGCGCCAAATACAGAACTAATATAATGACTAGTTTTTAAAGTCTATTCAATATCGCGTTATACCCAAACGTGTTTCATGCATGCTTTTGGACAAAAACATGCATTTTCCCCTTGGCCTTGAAAAACATTACATCGATTACGTCACAAACTAATATGTGGCCCTTTTATTGCATACAATTTTGTTGGACAGCTTACGCAAACAAATGATCCTTAATATCACACCATGGTGGCAAAATTCGAGGCGAAATTTGCACTTTTCAACAAAAAAAGCAGTGGTGCGATATTTTTTTCAATGTGTATAGTAGCCTATGCTTATCATACAATAGGACTTCTGGGCCTATAAAGATTGTGATCCACTAACTGTACTCCATGAACAAGCCAGCCTTCAGTTAGGAGTCATATTTTGGAGTTCTTATTCAGAACTAATTGACGCAGGCAATCATGAGCGATCACATTCCAAGCAGCCCAAGAGTTCATAACTAAACATCAACACGAGAAAAGGTGATATGACCCACTATGTCATCCAACTCTCTAGCCTACTAAATACTAATCATTCTTTATAGGACAACACCAACCTCATCCATTATGGCAAAGTACAGTAATCCAATTCAGTTGCCTACAAATGCTAGTTACTCTTTATGGAACAACAACAACCTCATCTCTCAAGGCAAAGTTCATTCATACAACTCATAGTTTCCATGTTAGCTCAAGTTGGGAGGTGATGTTAGCGTTTCATCTAGTAAGGGACCGTTCATTATTTATGGTGGAGGGGGGGTTGGGACAATTTCGAGATTCGTATGTCAAAATTACCTAACCCCCCCTACAGCTGAAACTGAAAATTACATGACCCCCCCTGCTAACCAGTAGCTTTTTACACAACCCCCCCCCAAAAAAAAAAATCAACTTGCCACATCTTAGGGGCTGTTTTTTTCTTCTCTTTTGTCCATGGATTCGTTGGTAAGTTCTGTTTGTGCCCTCTGAACGGCCAATAATTTAATGATACTCCCTCTTGATCTTTTGATTGTGTGAAATTATACTAATTACATTGCGAGCGTAGCGAGGTAGAAAATTTGTCATATATTTATACATTTTGGGTGGTTTTGTGAGTCTTTATAACCCTAAAAAGTTAGAACATCCTGACAAAAACGTATGTCCAACATTCTACTTTTGTGAGCTTAGTAGCAGTGCTGAGAGTGAGACGAGGTGAAAAGCATGCAAGAATTTACCGTTTCTAATCATATAATTGTTGGATTTTGGAACATAGGCCTATAGGCTAATTAACATGTTTTTATACACCCCATGGCTGTAATGTTTTCATCAGTTGATGATTATATAGGTGTTTTTTCAACAGATCGTCCGATGAGGGCGTGTAAAAAAAAATGTGCTGTCCGAAAGTCGACTCATCATAAGTACATGTTTTGAAGTTGATAGGTCGTAAGAAAATGTGCGCGAAGCGCCGAATTTTTTTTGCATCTACACTCCAAAATAGCCTCTAAAATCACCCCAATCACCACCATCTTTATAGTTAAAAAAGTTACATAACCCCCCCTGTTTAAGAATAAAAAGTTACATAGCCCCCCCTATTTCAACATATGAAAGTTACATGACCCCCCCTATATTTTACCCAACCCCCCCCCCCCCTCCACCATAAATAATGAACGGTCCCTAATAGGTGCAGCACTTTCTGCACCACAGCTGATATTCTTCTTTGATCATGAGGATGCAAACGCTGTTTGCATTGGAGTTACATGCGCAATATCATGATGCCTTGCGACTAAGATATGTGCTGATGTCACCTCCTATCTTGAGGGTTACACAAAGTGTTGTACTGCTAATTCCTTGTTTTGGGCAACACAATGCTCATCAAATTATGGCAGAGTTCATTCTTCAGTGTTTCCACCGCCAACTTTTATTTTATTAATAATATACAAAACAAGAGCATATTTGTAGTTTTTATTCATTTATCAAGTGAAAAAACATGCCATTGGTAAGTTCTTAGACATTATTTGACACTCGTTTAATTTGACACCACATTGCCTGGCTGCCTTCCCCTTCTTTGTGAGAGATGTGTAGATGCAAACCACATTGCCTGGCTGCCTTCCCCTTCTTTGTGAGAGATGTGTAGATGCGTTTGAACTGTAACTGGAGGAAAACCAAACAAACAATTCTTTTGACCTAATTGATGTAACAGTCAACAAACAGATGTTCTGTCTTGTTTAGAGATGCACCATTACATATCAGGGGTAGGGATAACAAGTTTTTTTTAAATAGTCATAACTCAAATGGGTTAGAAAAATATCAACTGGAGAGTTGACGGTGGCACCTCAGTACAAAGGTCACAGTTTTGCATACACTGTTATTGGGGGCGGGGGGGGGGGGGGGGGGGGGGGGGGGGGGGGGAGGGATAGGAAAAAACACCCAACATAAATCCAGCATTTCCAACCCCCTTACTAGATTTCTAATGGTATGTCCCTTACTATACTATGTGACTGATAGTAACCTGGATGTATGCAGACGTCATACCTTTACTTCTGCCAAGAATCCCATCTGGAATTCTTGTCTAAACATGTTGAGGGGGCAAAGCAGGCAAGATTTCCGTCGCCACAAAGGTCTGCAACAGACAGGACTCTGGATGAACGAGCTTGAAAAAGTAATTCCCCCCCCCCCTAAAATTTGATTACGTTTGTTTGCATAACTCCACACACAAATGTACCTTTTGAAAAATTGATACGTTTATCAAAAGAAAAAACGCTTGGCTACCCATTGCAAGTTTTCATTTTTCAATAGCATCTTTAATTCTTCCAAAACATTCACATTTCTCCAAAATAATGTTTTCAGAAAAAGTCACACTTTTCAAAATCTTATGCAAGAAAGTTACAAAAATGTTTCCAGCGCTGTTTAAAATTAATTTGAATTGTCTTTATTTTCAATTAAATGAAAGTCTTCTTTTTTGAGCAGGTCCTCATTTGAAATTAAAAATAAAATGATTTTATTTCATTTCATTCATGATTAAAAATAAAATGATTTTATTTCATTCATGACTAGCCCGTATAGAGTCTTGAAGGTGCCACTTTTTTTAAAACAATTTTTTGGGGAAATACAACTTTTTTTTGGAAAAGTAATAATGATATTGAAATTGAGACACTTTCTAAGGGTAGCCAAGGGTTTTTGCTTTTCATTCAAAATGTCTAATTATGTGTAGAGTTATGCAAACAAACGTGATCAAATTTTAAGGGGGGACTTACCTAGTTTGACCCCTTTAAATGTATGAGGCTCCATTGGGCTATTTGGGCTACTAGATTCAGCAACACTGATGGGTTCAATGTAAATGTTAACCATTTTATAGGGGGAATTCCCTTGTAACCAGCATACAAATATGAATCTGTCAAATTAGCAAGTCATTAATGCAGATATGCACATTGCCTATCTGATATTCAATACAAACCTGCAAATCTAAGGGGTCTATTATTATAGCGGTAGTAAGGATAGAGGATGGGCATTGCATTGGTACCATAGGCTCAATTGGGCTACCTGGGTTACAAGATTGTGGATTTAGCATCACTGTAGGTTCAAGGTAAATGTTAACTTTTGTGTCACTGCCAGTCAGGGAATTCCCCTTGAAATCACCATACAGTATGAACCCGTCAATTAGCGAGTCATTAAGCTGCACACTGGGATGATTTGATATTCAACACAATAACTTGCCAATTTACAAAGTCTAAAATTAGAAGATTTGAGTTGAATTGAGTTCAGTTGTAGACGAAGCCTTCTCTAGATCAATATATTACATAATAGATTTTTGTCACAACAAATTATTTGTTTTGCGAGAGTGGGGAGAACTACCCTACTATCTGCCAGATGGCAAGGACATTTGAAGCAAGGCGATGAAAAAACAACCCTATTCTACGGGCCTGACCAACTCATTTTGAAGAAAAAAAAATCCCAATTTGTTTTTTCTTTAGATTTATTTTAAAAAATGTTAGCAATTTCTTTGAAATTTTGAAGAAGAAAAATAAACATTTCAAAATTGTTTGGGACCTCCCCCCTCCCCCCTACTTGAGGTCTGTTTGCCCGTAGAACAGGGTGCGGTTTTTGTAACAAATGATGTCCTCTTTTTCGTACAGAGTGTCCCAAAAGTGTTGATACCTTTTTAATCTTTACATCTCAGCTAACATATTTTGTAGTGTAAAACTGAAGCATATTTAGATACATAAAACATGTAGAATTATTTTTATACCAAACATGGACTTACCTGTGTTGAAAGAAAGTTGTCCGAACTGTAAAACTGAACTTTCATAATGCGTCTTGCAATTTGAACAATGTGTGGTATTGTGCGTTACAAGACCATACCTTTCAGCTCAAGACTAATTTAGATATCTTTTTCAAGGCATTATTCTTGAGCTCCATATCTTTCAGCTCATGTTATATATATATATATTGAGGGCCTCAAAAAATTAGGTATTACAAATAATTCTACCAGTTTTCACTATCCAACTATTGAAAAGCGACATAAAGTGTTAAAAAAGGTATTGACATTTTGGGACACCTTGTATTTGTCAATAACAAATCGTCAGCCTGCTTCGACAATTGCCTTTTAAAACTAACTTTTCAGCAAAATTGAATTTTTTGCATAAATCATGATTTCATTACATTATGCACATGCTGTAATAATACCTAAGTCATTGACCAATCAAAAGTGTTGATACATGCACAATTTCAATTCTGCCTAAGTCAGCCTTGTGAGTTAGGCAGATTGTAATAATGATGGAAAATTTTCTAAATGGGTTTTATTAACTCGTATTAGGCCTATAACAAGCCACCTTTCACTTAAATGCTCCAATAAATGCCTAAATGCTCCAATAAATGCCTAACTCACTTTTCATATTTTTGTTGTTTTCTAAAAACTATGAGGGTCATTCAATAAGTTCTACCTCCTCACTCATAACATCGCTAATATGAATGTCAGCCTTATGACATTTGTCATGATTATAGCTCTGAATCATAGCTACACTTTTATAGTAAATGCTAATTGATACCTATTTCACTTTTGTCATGATGCAATCAAAGCCAGAGATAGATTTTGGACAACAGACACGGAAAATTACCCCAAAGATAAATACATGTCTTTTCGTTTTCTCTCCGTATTGTATATTAGTTATAACCGCCCGATTTAAATACTGAAAATAGAAAACAATGGATGATTTCTGAATATAATGCTATACATGTATAAATCAGATTGTAGGCAATACTAACCTTTGTAGCTTGCAAATAGTATATTATCAACTCGAATGTATTGACCCCTGCCTGCGTATCTAAATAGTTTCTCTTACCTATTGCTTAGTGTTGGTCATTGTCTTTATCAACATTTTTTCCCCTTCCCAGTCGATTAGTGTTGGGCCATATCCAAAAGTATGTCAAACATACTGGAAAACTGATATTCAGTCAAATGTTCGTTGTTACAAATCAAGCCACAGTGATGCCTCCAATGTTAAATCTTACCATGATAGTAACTTTACCCGTTTTCCTTATATGCAACATTTAGAATAGTTAATCAGGTAGTCAGTGATAGAAAAATATATCTGTGAGAGACTTGAAATATATCCATTTAGTCCTGTATAATGAAAATCTCTTATTTCCTATGAAAAGCAAATATGACTTTTGCAGCAGTTCTCTAGGGTAGGGTTAAAATTGATGGCTGTCCTGGTCTGGTTCTGGCTAATTAGAGGGCATTTTCCACCAAGAAATCAGTCACTTGTATTGTTTAAAGCTGGTTCAAGAGATATTTGTAACTTAGAACGATTGTAATTGACCGATTATGTACATTTTGTCTCTTAGAATTGGCCAAATGAATAACACTGGGATGTAAGTCTTCCGGATTTATCCGGATTTCCCGATGGAGCAAAATCCGGAAAAATCCGGATTTTAAAAACTTAGGATTTTTTTTATTTTTTTATTTTTTATTTATTTTTATTTTTATTTTTTTCTTCTTCCTGCACTTAATAATGATTTGAAAGCTATTAACTGGTGGACATGTAATAACTTTAAATTTTAAATTATAATGGAGTTAAACATTTGACTAAGGAATTAATACCAAGAATAGGTAAGCCTATGTACAATGTATATGTTTTTCAAATTATCAAACACATTTATTAACTGCTTTTTAACATGTCTTTTATGTTGAAAATAGCAAAGAAATTGCTTCATTTAAAGTGCTAAATCCCCAAAAAAATTCGAAGGGGGCGCTGCCCCCTTCACACCCGCCAAGGGGCGCTCCGCCCCCTGGACCCCCGGCACGCGCTTCGCGCTCGGGGTTCGGTCGCTTCGCTCCCTCACATATGGCATTTGTAGGATTTTTTTATAGGAGCCACTTACATCCCTGTAGGAGACATTTGGCTGTTTTTACCCGTTTCCGTCGCACTAAATGGAAGTTTGGGTTTTACTGCATATCCAGAAAAGTACAATGAGTATTCAAAACAATTTACTATGATTTTGTAGCTGAGTTTCAAAGCTTCAATTGTGGAGTATTTCAGATGACTGGCATGTATAATAGCAAAGGTATGAGGTAGGAGGTAGAACTTATTGAATGACCCTCGTAGATAAAATGAGTAAAGCAATTATCGAAGCAGGCTGACAAAATGTAGGGTTGGTGGACGAACAAATAGGAATATAGACAATCAATAGCAATTATTGTGTTTAACCATTTGTTTTTATTCTTATTTCAGGTACATGAAAACAACCTGAGTCTTAAGCACTAACTTAGAAAATAAATAACAAAATAGTTTTATATTCATTGCAAAAATATGCAATTTTAAA
The DNA here is from genome assembly GCA_035610835.1 of Ophiura sarsii. Classification (NCBI taxonomy): domain Eukaryota; kingdom Metazoa; phylum Echinodermata; class Ophiuroidea; order Amphilepidida; family Ophiuridae; genus Ophiura; species Ophiura sarsii. The sequence continues at coordinate 67,235,997 of CM069445.1, forward strand.
TAAGATTTAGTGAGACTACAGAAAAATCAATTATCTTTAGGAAGACTATTTACGCAGTCTTTCATTTTTGCAGTCTTGGAATATACATTAAAGTAATAATTAATCAACAGATTTGATTAAATTATTTTGATTGATCAAGCGATATGATAGAATTATGTGACCAAACCATCAATCCATCAGCCACTCAACCACCAATCTACTATTTGATTGACCAACAAATTAAAATGATTGCATTGATCAATCAATTCATTGATCGATCGATTAATCAATTAATGGATCGATCGATCAATCGACCAACTGATCAATCCATTGATCGATTGATCAATCAATATAAAAAAATTAAAACAAAAATCAACCAACTGACCAATCGATCAATCAATCAATCGATCAATGAGGCTAAGATCTTATCAGGAAGACAATGACAATATGAATATGGTTGACACACCCAACAACAAAATTGTTAAATGTTTTATGTTTACTTTAGAAAGAATGTGTTCAGCCTTATTCTTTACATAATATTAAGATAATAATAATAATAGTAATAATAATAATAACAACAATAACAATAATATTCATTTTCTTACAAAATGTTAATAGCAATGATTTCTACATGGTCCTCACAGAGAATAATACAATTTTATTAAAACATAATTACTGAAGACCATGACACGCTTTTGCATCTATTAGCAAAATATCAAAAATAGTTGTTTTCTTGCTCAAATGTTTGTTTTAAGTATGAAAAATAACATATTAATAATTATTGTATTTATTGATACAATATAAGAACACGATACGAAGGCACTCGTTTTGATTGCGCTGTTAATGCCAAACAAAACATATACATTTTATATAATTTACAAAAATTATGTTTACTCTTGCTAGCCATCCTGTTTGCAATGTGAAAGTAAAACATACAGGAAATGCTGAAACTGTCGAAAATCGCAATAAAATTGACCAAAATAAACCAAATATGGGCCACGTCACAGTGTCAAAATTGGAGAACTGAAATTCTTCTCATAACTGTTATTGAGACGATAGTTGGTAGACCCAATCAAAACATGAAAATAATCCTTCGGGAAATAGTGTACTTAAGGTCCCAGCTATGCATCAAGTCTTTGATGGAATAAAGTACACCATTGGTTAAACAAGACAATTGTTATTATACAGTGTACTTGATGCATAGCTGGTAATCAAAGTACACTTGCCTAACTAAACTGACCTGGTATTGGAAATAACAAAACACCAACCCTAAATCATACAATTTCAGCACACATAGGTAATATCATTACATGTCTAGCTTTACATAACAAGAGCAATAAAGAAATAGGATTTTCTTGATAAGAAAAAAAAATCTGTCTCACATACCTGCACGCAAAAGTATGTGGAGTCACTTTTGCCGAATAACCATACGCGATTAGCTCAATTTTGGGATTTTTATTTTTATTTGTCTGAAAAATAATAAACCAAACACCAAATTAATTGGCTCCAAAAGGAGGGCTGAAAAATGAAAAAATAGACCAAAAACACAATAAAAAAGAATTTCCTCATTTAGCATAGCTATTTTTTCTAAAAAAATAAAACCAAAAACCAAAAAACACACCAGCGTATGGCAAAGCTATTTACCCAAATGTATATGAGACAGGCATTCTTTTTTGGGGAGCCTAAGGAAACTTATAAGGAACACAATATATGAATGTGATAACAACATCTGTCTCCAGGGGCCTGTACCATTATCCCAATGTATAAAATGAAAGCCCATCTTATATGAAACATACTATAGACCCCAATAGATCAATGCGATTATGTCTCGGCGTCTCCAGGCACCTGGATGATTGCCGAGCACAGAGCATAAGCGGCATGTCACAAAAGAAGTAATTATCCCTAAATATCCAGCAAGAGTGCTAATGTCAAATCTTTTGACCTCTGGATTAGCAAACCCAATTATGACTTGATACAAGGTAATTCTAACACGATTTAAATGGATAGTAGTAGTGCAATCTGCACTGAGATTATAGAGTTCACTACCGATTCTCATTTAATGTAAATAGTATATGGAGCTGTATTGTCTCATTTAGTGTAAATAGCAGTGTAGGGAGTTGTACACATATATTTACATTCGTTCATTATAATGAGGTTCTGGGGAAGGGGCTTGGTACAAAAGTGCTCACAGTGATGAACCACACTTAGTAAACAGATTATTTATCCAGTTCAGTACAAGACACATTTCTGTCCTTCAACCTTTATATGGAGGTTGGAAGAACATTATTCATGGCATAACAATTTTGTGATCTACAGTGACTGTGAAAATCATGAAAAATAATTGAAATAATGTAACTCAATTTATTCAATAACTCAATAAATGCATTTTGAAGGGTTATTCTAAACTTTTGCTTCATACAGAACCCCCATAAAATGGCTAGTTATAAAGAAATTTACAATAGATAGAAAATGCATAGTGTTATATTTGGTAATGTCGGTGGGTAGGCATCGTTAGATTGAATAATACATATGGTAAGGGGTATTTAGTTATTGCACATTGATTCATTTGTACAGGTTAGTATGTATATAATACAACAGTAGCCAAGTTATAATTTGTGAAAAGGAATTATAACATTTCTACTTCAGAGAAAAGATAATGTATCATATAGACAATAGATAGTGTGTTACACTGTGATAATATTTCCCCCAACACTATACATAAGTTTTATATTACTAGTCTAAGTGTGGGATGATGAGCAAACTGCCTAAATATGGCACAAAATAACACCTTGTTTTTGTGTACAAATTGTTTGATTTTTTAAAAATCTTTAAACAATTTTGATATTTTTGGGGGATATTTGTGAACTCTTTTGAAAATCTGGGGAAATTGTTCAAATGTCACCAAAATATTCATGAAAATTTTGAAAAAATCCCCAAACAAACCCATCAGCAACTGCCAAGAAAGTGCTTGACACAAATATTTGCAATGGTTTGGTCAAAAGATACAAAAGTTGCGGGATGAAGCCAAATTGATCACCTTCTTTGGTATGCATAATTGGGTGGAACTTTTCATCCACCTAATTACAAGATATTTAACTTTTTAAAACTTACATTAAAGAAATTAAATTGACAATAATAATATTTTTATCCCCATATATACTTGGGGCAAAATTATGAAAGATGGGTCGAATTCTGCACATTTTGCCCAATAATTCAGTCTGTGATTCAAACCGTTAAAAAAAATGAAGAAAAGAAAAGGTCAATGACTTTAAATTATCAAAACATCTTTGAAATACATCCCCACCCCTCAAAACAAATAAAATGCAGCAACCTTAAATTCAACTTAGCTTTCAATTAATGAGAGCTGTACATTAACATAATTAATTAATCTCATGAACTCTTTGCAAATTTTGCATCAGATAAACAAACAGAAATGAATTGATATGGAAATGATCTCTATTCTAAAACAATGAAATAATGGCCTAAAATGTATAATACAAAAATAACAAAAAAATTGAGAGAGCAAAATTATCACATCATTCGTTTAGAGTTTGTTATCAGCAAAATAAGAGACAAAATTCTCTTTCTAAAATTAAGCACTACAATTTTGCATATCTTTCACTGGTAAAGGTGTTCAAAATGTACATTCAAAAAATATATAAATGTTTGTTTTACAAGGCATAAATAAAAATGCCAAATAGAAATTTAGAAAGCGTCATATCAAAACATGATAAAAGACCATCTTTAAACTTTCTTTACATCACTTCACCAGCATAGTTTATAATACTAGCTTTAACTTGACACCAAAAGGGGGATAAATCACGTTTTGTAATGAAGATCATAAGACAAGGTAAAATACTAGTTTCTCATCCTCATCTTTTTTGAAGAATGCTGTCATGTTCTTATTGCTTGTCAGTTTAATAAAACTTTTTAATTAAGTCCACCAGAACTATCACATCAAAAGACCAATCATGCAATAACATGCTGGTATAGTAATGTCGAATTTGCACTGCTAATTAAGAAAGTGCCCTTCTCCTACTTTTTAAAAAGTTGCGACAAGAAACTAGGATTTTCCTTACTTGGCCTTATTTTGTTTACAAAAGTTGTCAATCTTTTAGACTCTTCCCCATCATACTTCACATGAATATTGCTAACATCCCAATTACAGTGTCCTTGATGATGTGTCACTCAACATGCCATTCTCTTGTTCTTTATTTAGCCTCTCTGGAGTTACGTAATGCTGAACACCAAGCTGGAGTCCGCCTCCATTCTGTGATGTCTGGTTACGACTAAGCACCATCTCTAGCTTGTTACCGGACTCAGCGATGAGAGGTACCACCATGCAACAGTCAAAGTCTCTGGTTCGAGTCTGGTTAATCTGGAAGGAAAATAGAGGTGAAATTTAATATTTAGCTCATATGATTTCACTATTAAATGTTTTAAAAATAAAAGGGGCAAGATTTTTTTTTTAATAACAGTTATGGTTTTATCTTATAGTTTGTATAAATATTGTGGAGGACCATACGGCCAAGCGCCAACAATTAACAGAAATATTACTGCGACAATGTCTGGCTAAAAACATTAATTATGATTTTTAAAAATAACAGGATTTGCAAAGAATACAAGCAAGATGTACCAACTTGGTGTGGGGAAACTTGCAACTTATAATAATAATAGGAGTTGCAACATGCCAAATTACCTAAGGGATGCTAGATAGGTATAGGGAAATGAAAAAGAGTAAAAAAAGAAAGAAAAAGAAAGGCGGATAGAATGGTAGAAGAAAATCCAGCTACAGAACAGGAAAAAAAACCCTTTTTGGTAGGAACTTGACAGGTTCAACTCTGGCAGCCTGCATAATGGTTATCTTCCAGGGCTGAGATACAATTATTTACCTTTCACCAAAGTAGGCCAGTGCACACAACTGTCGACCAGATTCGAACCGACAACCTTTGTATTATAATGATCTGTCTTGGTTTTTCCCCAACAGTTATGTGCATTGGCCTATTCTGGAGGAAGGGAAATGATTGTGTCTTCACGGACTTTCTCAGTACTGGGGCAACAATATAAAGATCTGATCACTAACTTGCTTGTAGGATCTATGTGCATTATAACATTTGGCAGCATTGTAGCACAAGGAATGTGTAGATTCTTGAATCAAATTATGCAAGGTTTGTTTGAAACAGTGCACTAATATAAGTTAACAAAGGAGATCATTAATAAACCATAACACTTTAGAGGGCTTATGGGATTAAAACTATCAGGAAAATAATGAGATCATAGAGCCTGTTAAGATATGGTTCCGACTACTAAATACCCTAGAATACCACAACAGCTCTGTGCATGTAACCTCCATTTTATCAGTCTATTTTATCGCGCAATCTTTGCAGGCTATAAATGGTGACAATAAATATGTTTTCGGAGTGCTACTGATGTGGTGTAGTGGTGTTTCACTTAGTTTCTCACCCCATGACACCGTTTTGATCCATAGTTGGGCCATTTTCCAGTCCTGATAGTTTCATTCCCACCAAACCCCCATTGTGTGTTATGGTTAATAGTCCTCTTCAAGTTTGACTATTGTTGATATAGCAGTGAGAATTAATTAATAGTTGATTAATAATAATAAATATTAAACAACATTTCTTTATAAATATTTTAAACAGGTTCGCCGTCGTGGATAGAAAAGAGACAATTATGGGAAAACGATCTCGCCCGAGAATCGAACCCAGGATCTGTTGCTTGCTTGGCAACTGCCTTATCCATTGGGCCACAAGACCTTGCATGTTAAAGCATCTGAAATTCAAACCTAAGCGATCTCGTTTCCCAGTCTCCTGCCACAAGTATTACCCGGAGTAGCTCGGGCCTATACAAGTGTAATAATCTATCCACGACGGCGAACCTGTTTAAAATATTTATAATTTGTTTAATACCCGTCGTATATGCCTATTATTTCTAAACATTTCTTTGTTATTACAGACAATACATTTGGATAAGACAAAAAAGTGGTTTAGTCAAGGAAACCTATGTGCATTAAGAATAATCTTGTTACGGTTATGGTTGATTAATGTGGTAAAAAGAAAGAAATTGTGTCATAAATTTATAATTTGAAGATATTAAAATGTTAAAATAGGACTTGTCACCTGGTATTTTTCTCACAAAAAGTATTAGAAATAGTTGCATGGATTTGCGAACAGGAATATAATTAGTTTCTAGAAAGACATAAAAATACAATGGGGAGGGAGGAACAACGTTGTGGTCTAACATGTGACGTTAACATTTAACCTTTGACCTTTTAGTGCACAGGTTTCCATGACAACCATCCTTTATTTGTCTTACCCAAAAATGTTCGCATTCGTCTTGGGTGTCTGCCTTTCTGCAACTGACCAAAGTGGATTCACAAATATCTTTAGATCAAGAAAATTCTTGATAATACCACTCATACTTAATCAACACCTGATGATCAGTGTTGGAGAAACAGGACATTAAATTTCATTCCACACAAATATGTTTCTTGGGGTTTAAATAAAAGAATACAGACTTTATTATCAACCAAAATTGTTTAAATTTGGCAAGATGCTAATGATTAGATGCATAAAAACAACCACGTTTACAGAAATTCATTACGGACACAAACTGCCAAGGGAAAGTAAAAAGTAGGTTATCATTGCTGTTCTGTCAAAAACCTTGTATGTTTTTCCAGCCCTTCAGCATGTATAAAGTAAAACTGCCCAAACGGTTATGCATAGGAAGTGTTGCTTTATACATGTTTGGGGGCAAGAGCACTTACAAGGTTTTGATAGATGTGTTTTTGGCCCTTGAACATGTTTAGAGCAGACTGCTCAAAGGTTATACATAGGAAGTATTACTTTATACATGCTGAAGGGCCAGATGGAGATACAATGTTTTGACAGAACAGCGACGGTATGTTTTTGAATGAAATATGAAATGTTTCATTGAATGAGGTGGGGCCAAGTTTATTGAGTTTTGAGTTTTAGCCCAAATTGCATATGTATGTAGCATTATTGTGTTGAGAAACTCACAAATTGGCAGATTGAACTAAAAACAGTAAAACAAGTTACTTCCTGCACCATGTGCAATCTTGCTTTTGGAGCCAATTCAGACACATGGATTTAAAAAAAAATTCAGAGAACATATATAATTTTAACCTCAAGAGTATTTTTGTTTTTGTTTTGTTTTTACATGGACATTTTAGATTTGTATGGGTAAAGAAAAAGAGAGTGGGCATTTCTCCACCCTTCCCTTTACATCCTTTTTAGTTGAATCCAAAATATTATAAACAGTTGTTTCATGATATAAATAGCAATTTGAATTATAACAATTGATTAGCATATTCTTGCTTGAGAGCTTTAATAAGCACATTGATATAAAATGTCCGAGTACCTTCATTATTACCTACAATATACATCTATCAATTAAATGCAATTGTGTCTATTTTTACTCTTTAGGCAACTACTTAGCGTGGTGATAATTCATAGTACACAAACTGCCATGCCACATCTTCAATATTTTTTTTAAATGCCAGGTTCATTTATAATGTGTTCATGAATGTGTTTTGGCTAATTTGCATATTTGGTGGGACTTTTTTCACACAATTTGACAAGTTTATCATAGTGTGCCTAGACAGTATGAATCATTATCCCATTCTGTGGCAAACCTTGGTAAACACATAATCAATTAATCAATCAATCAATCAATCAATCAATCAATCAATCAATCAATCAATCAATCAATCAATCAATCAATCAATCAATCAATCAATCAATCAATCAATCAATCAATCAATCAATCAATCAATTAATTGATCAACCACATAAATTAATCAATTTACCTGCAATATTCTGTCAAATGGTTTGATGTTGCTATTCCTTGCCGCTGGTCCCCCTGGTCTTGCCGTATTGACGTACACACCCTTATCATAGACCCCATCAGACACACTGAACCCAAAGTCCTCAACATCAGAGTCTTTATACACCACCACACGATGCAACTCTTGGTGATTACCAGAGAACATGTCGCTAACCTCCTCGAGACTCTTGATCTGTAAGCTGCTGGTTTTCGTCTCCAAGGATGAGCGCATACTTCTTTGACTCACAATGTCGCCATTGTTTGTCTTGTGCTGCTCTACACCATTGGATGTGCCATTGTATAGAGGGCTATTCTCATCGTCATCTTGCAAGAAAGTGGCTTCGATTTGTTTCAGGAAGTCTCTATGTCTGTTCATTGGGGATTTGTTATGTGGCTGCTGCTGCTGCTGGTGGTGGGGAGGAGTAAGCATGCGCTCTTCTTCATGGTCCGAGCTGAGAGCGTCTGCGCTGCTATAAGCACGGTGGTATGTAGAATGTGACAAAGGTCCCTCGTCAATATCTTCATCACTGGCGTCGTTTGGCGACGTGGAATGCGACGACGATCGGATACGTCTCGATCTGTGCTGACGACGAGGTGAGCCGCCGGCGCTACTGCGGCGAGCTCTGTTGGCAGGCAGTGACATGGAGCGGGAGTAGTGAGTATGGTTGCTTTGGTAACCGGTATCCATACCAGAGTTGCCATCCCATGAGTCCCCAGTGCTTGTTGAATGACCAATAGGTGTGCTGTGCACCTGGTTATTTATCAGACCAGCGCTGATTGGACGGAAATAACCGGAACCATTTGTGTAGTTTCCTCCTTCATCAGAACTCTGTGAGAAATTAGAAAAATAGAGAGAAAATACAGAAATGATGGTCAAAAGGAATTGTTTATTTAATCCGAAATTATCATTCTATTCCATATTCAAAATCATTTGAAATATGGCTCATTCTTTTAATGTAGGCATACATTATTCTATACATCTTGAAAAAGGGTTGTTAAAAGTTATCAAAAATACAAAGGGTCACCACCTATTAATTAATCCATTGGTTTCTGTATAAATTTGTTTCCATTCAAGTTAGTTGATGGTATGTCTGCACATATTCAGTCATACACTAGCAGTTTGCATCAATGCTGAAACCTGTGTGAGGAACATTGCGGGTCAACAATTGCCAGCCTACAATATAAGTGTCTAGCATAGGAACTGATACTTTGACTGGCACTGATTCAGCTTATAAACATGTGGTTTAAGAAGTAGAGGTAATTCACAATTAAATGACTTTATAGCAGGCACTGAAATGTTTAATCAGTGGATTGACAGTAATTATAAATATATAAATGAGTATTTATACAGTGCTCTTACACATATAAAGTGAGTGAGTTCATGCATGACGAATGTTATTCTGAGATTGATAATGTAACTTTTCTTCATGTATGCGCAGTGATATCAGAGAGTATTCCAGTGAATGCTGCAGCATTTACATGCGAGTACCGCAACTCATCTTTGAATGCATGAGTATAAATGCCAGCGCATTAGAAGACTTGTGTATGATATGATCATATTCTCTGACTTCACCGCACAGAAGATGAATGGAGTATATGTCCAACATTGAAGAAAAGTTCAAAAATAAATTGAAATTAAGAAAATCTCCTATATACATCATGGTTTCATGAAAAATTTAACTATTTGAAAGTATGGTCTCAAAAGCTAACAATCAAGCGTCAACACTACAAATGATAAACAAACATTACTTTCCCTCGCTTCCATTGAAAATGTTGACTTCAAGAATCATAGTTTACTTTGCAACAATTTCAGATGGGACAATACACATTTTATAATCTCAGAATGAGGGTCATTCAAAAATTCTTTTTTTGCCTATACAACACAAACATCCAAAAATTATTCACATAACTAAATCCACACAAACCCACACAACAACCATCAAATTATTCAAACTGTTTAAGCACAACAATTATGCTAACAATGGTAACTGGCAAATCATCAAAAGCATGTAGCACTCTGCATTTTAAGCACAACAATCCAATCGGTGCTTATTCCTCTTGAACTAGGAGCACCAATTGGTCCAAGATGACTAAACATAGCTCTGAGCTACAATACCTCTCTGACACCACATCGCAAAACAGAAATGTAAATGGCATATACAATACATAAAGTGTCCAAAAAGCATAAGAATATAATCTTTGGCTCAGACATAGTATTCAAATGGGTAAATAAAGGTAAACAAGATTACTCTGCTGTCACTATGTTACTGCAATTAGAGACAATCAGCATTTGAGAATAGCAACCATCTTTTGGGTACTATTACTATACCATATTTGGCTTCCTCTCAACAGTGACGGAAATTAACAGGCGCAGCTTTTACACACGTGTATGTAACTTCCGTCTTTCAACGCTTGGGGGTATATTATGCCCGCGCTTCGAGTAGGTGCGCGCATTATGTGCTGCAATTAGTAGAATACACAGTTACGTCACTGTCTCGTGATGGCCAAATAGACTATAGTAACTTTTTTTTAGAATTATTTTTGAAAATGTTGGGAAAATTAAAATTTGCCAACAATTTCCGACATCTTTGGAAAAAAGAAAAGAAAAAAAGAAAAAGAAATGCTCGACCGACACTACCTATGAAGTCTGTTTGCCTGTAGAACATGTTTTTTTGTGCCTCAGAGGTGACATAACTTGCAAGCTAATCAGCAGGAGTGTGAAGGTACGAATCCTGTTAACAAAATCATTGTTTGGGCCCATGGCTGATGGCCTCTGTTGGCTGATATGTTTCTTTAATGGTGTGACCGCATAATAACACAGTTTACGTAGGTGAACAGGGATTGAGAATGGGTCTAATCTACATTACTGATATAACTTTCATGTATGGCATAGATACAACATGCAAATGTTTTATTAAATGGTTACATGGTCAGATGTTTGTTGGGCATCTAATGGTAATAGGATGCAATGTCATTCAACACTATACATAATACTTAGGTTTCCACAAAGAAACTCATTTTACTGCACTTTTAAGCTTTTAAAAAAAACTTGTTTAAAATTCTGAATGATATATCGTCACTGTTCTGTCAAAACCTTGTATGTTTTTCTGGCCCTTTAGCATGTATAAAGTAAAACTGCCCAATGGTTATATAGGAAGTGTTGCTTTAGACATGTTCAGGGGGCAAGAGCACTTACAAGGTTTTACATATGTATTTTTGGCCCTGTAACATGTTTAAAGCAGAATGTATATACATAGGAAGTATTACTTTAATACATGCTGATGGGCCGGATGGAGATACAAGGTTTTGACAGAACAGCGATGATATAGCTTCCTAACCTAACTCTAACAGTAATAACCTAGCTGGCCACATTTAATTGGGTGTTTTTTTGGTAAGACCCATTTATAACCCGTTTATTTATCAGCTTTAAATTGTTTTGCTATCCCCCTCCCCTTCCCTTTCTGGATAGGTCCATTCATAGAAATAAACTCTAGACACCAGACTCTCTATACTTGGTCAAGGCTTGGTCTTTGTCCAAGGGTAATTAAAATAGTGTAACTTTGGAGAAAACAAAAGTTGATGAAAAATCATAACTCAACTTCTCAAAACAATGCATCTCAAACTATGGTATTCCAGCCAATACAGTAGGTATCGTGAATTGTGTGTAGGCAAGGTATCTGCATATATCATGTTATTTCGCATACTTCATTTAATATACATTCATACCAATGGAAACCAAATGCATTTGATATGCCCAAGGCATGGCAGAGGTACACTATTTCAGACCCAGTTAACAACAGTAATGGCTGCCAAGTTTGGTCTCTAGAGTTTATTTCTATGAGTCCATTACACATGCAAGTGACATCAACATTTTGACACAAGTGTATAACTTTTTATTGCATCTTTCAACAGGTAAGAATATTTGCATCCAGGTCCACAATAAGCTCTGTCATATGTTTGTATAAAACTGTTGATATCATTCAATATTTGAGATTGTGTCACATAATTCTGAAACAAAAGTTGTTTAGTTGTCAATTTTAATGAACAAAAAGGGTACCAACCCTAATTTTCGTAATCAAGAAAAATATTCCACCTTGAAAATGTTGACACTCTTGTAAGCCTTAAGAAATATTATTGCTTGTTATGTAAGTGTTGCTTTCTGATTCCTGGTTCAATTGCAAAAAGATATTAAGAAAACATACTTACAAAAACCAAGATCCAGCATAATCAAAACAAAAAGCCAAAAAGAAAGATATTAGTTGGGTCGTCTTCAGTGATTCCATGACCGTGAAAGCAAAGGTTCTTTTCTCAGTGGATTCGTCTTCTAAGAAGGTTATTTAACACATTTAGCAGGGGTGTTCCTCCCATAAGTGTGGGATCCCTGTATGGCGGCCATTTTGCATTTTGGGGGCCTCACAGGTTCCACCCACACTTTCGCGAGGGACACCCCAGCAAAATGTGTTAATTAACCTTCCTATAAGACAAATCCACTTAGAAACAAACCTTCCCTCTTACGGTCACAGAATCAGTGCACTTTCTTCAGGATCGATGACACATCTCAAATATTTTATTGCATGATATGGACCGGGCCCCACCCTTGTCTGATCATGCCGAAGTAAAGCATGCAATGGAGATTGCACACTCACCCCCGCCTGCTTTGATTTGCAACAATTCAGTAGCTGACATGACCTAGTAGAAGATTGCCTACTCTTGGGAGGTTGCCTATGGTAACGGTGATGGGCGGTCTAACAAAACACAACAAGGAGGAGAATTTTGGTAAGGAAACACAAAGACAGACACAGACAAGGGGAGGCGGGGTGAGTGAGCATCTACCAAAGATGGATGGTGGTAAGTAATATCTGACTAATACTAGTTAACAGTCATGCGGTTCAGTTATATTTCAACCAAGGTTGGGATAAACCAGCCAACGTCATCTATCTTAGCTAACACTATCAGTTTTTGTGTTGTTACATCCCAAAGAGGTTTTCAACTTCACAATACATTTAACCTGATTGGTCAATTTAAGGGGCCTTTGTATCTTTACTGACATATCTTACAAGTTAGGAACCATGTGTGAGCAGCGGCTTCCTAAGTTATGGTTGTTTGGCAGTTCAAAAACCACATCAGAAATGGACAACTTGGTTAGCGATCAAAAGTGTGCTCACTTATCACACCTCTAGTGAAACACGAGTGACCATGAGGAAACATCAGGTACTCTTATGCAACCAATCTTTATCCTGAGTTTATTTGCAATTGCAATGATACTTAAATTTTTCATCACTTATATTTTAGTTTGTTATGTGCATGCTTTATAAATGATAATCTGCTTTCCATACATTGGACTTTATTACTTAACAGCTATAGATATTACCTAGAGAATAAATAAAGGGGTCCTATAATAGTGCCCTAAGTATTATCATCCTTTAATGTCTAAAATTAAGTCCACAGATGATACAAGAATGGTTGAAAGCCTGCCCTCTTCTATTTCAGTACACAGCACACCAAGGGATATCTAATCTGTTATAACCAGCATGCAATATGTTAAATGATAATCAAACTGGGAACATACTAAATATAAATTGTGACAAATGGAAGCCTGATTATATATATATACAGTAGTAGAAATACCCACATGACTTTCCACCCGGGTTTGATACTCATGCGTGTCGCAGCTCTATTAATAATAATGTACTGATCATTAAAATCATGTCTTGGCCAGTTCATCCCTTGCTAGTCTAGTGGTTGAGTTACATGCTTTACAATGCAGAGGTCCATGGTTCGATTCCCCTAGGATAACTTTTTTAACTCATTTATTTCCTTTTGTAATAGTTGGGTTAGAACATTTGGAAATATTCTATGTCCACAAAGTGTGTAGTTCCTAGTCAACCCCGGGTGAAAAGTCATGTGGTTTTTTTCCATCGCTGCATATATACAACTAAGTATAATGAATCAGTTGTTTTATGGTATTGTAAAACATAGAGATTATTGTTTCATGTATTATCTATTCACAAACAAGTACTAATATATAGTGCCATGTTGTCAACATTGGAGATATATGTGACCAAACATGAGTAGATGAGGCAAAATGCGGCAGCTTTGGTTAGGAATGTGACATAACATTGACTTTGGTACCAAAATGTCCCATAACTTATACATATTATCATGATATAGATAACTCAATTTTCACATGTCACTCATTGTGCCTCATTTACTCGCGTTGGGTCACATATTGTTAAAATTGGTTAGTATATAAAAATAAAGATAACGTTAATAATAATAATAATAGTTATGCAAAATAAAGATAACGTTAATAATAATAATAATAGTTATGTGGATAATAATGATCTAGACATAACAATGGATAATGGGGGATAACTAAAACATGATGACTGCTACCGGCACACTGAATATTGCAATGATGATAATGATATACATACCCGTATCATTGGTAACCGATGCTTTAAAATGGCGTAATCACGAACCTAAATCAATTAAATATTGGGATGATTTGATGAGTAAGCCTAACTAACTATTTGGTAATTCCAAACAAATGTTACCAAATACCAAGAGAAATGGTTTGAAAAGGGGTTTGTTTATGTGGCTTTACTCCACTGATATTTCTTTTAACAACTTTTAAACAAAGTTCAACAGAATTTTTTTAAATGTCTTCTCAATGTTTGTTCATCACTACAAATTGTTCCATTTCCCTCAGTCTCATCCTAAGAGTCAGGGAGAGGTATAACAAAACAAATACTACATGGTTTTTCCCTCAGCACTGGTTATGGACTTATCGCCCCTTAGGCGGCAAGAAAAATCCTGTTGTATGGGCCCGGCCAACCCATTTTTCCCCTTCAAATTTTCAAAAGAATTTAAAGAAAAATGTGTTGACACTTTTTTTAACATTTAGAAAATTGTTAAAATGTTTTTGGGGAAAATGCTCGACCGACCGACCCTACCTGAGAGGTCTGTATGCCTGTAAAAAGAATGACATATTTTATGATCTTCAAGCACCTAAATAACTCTTTACCTAAATATCTGTAGCCAGTGCCTTGAGAAATATAGTTTGCCCATGTTACCCTCTAACCATGTAGCATTGTTATTATGCTTCTCACAATAAAACATGTATACTCTACAGTGTGAAACACAATGTGCCTATACACCTGGTAATTGCCATCATTTATAGCATTCACTATGAAAATGAATATCATGAATCATACGACATTTCACAGGTCAAACATGTCTTATGGTGTGAATTTCCAGACCAGAATTTTTTTTAATTACAATAAGTCATATCTTATCGACCTTCACAACCTGTTGAAAAACCAACACTTTTGTGTTTAGAAATAGGTTTCAATAATTAGCAAATTGAGTGCATAAGCTAGCAATGTTAACAACATATTGTTTAAACACTTTGTCAGTGTAATGTGAAGTGTTCCCCTTCTCCCTTGGTCAATGTTGAATCCCACAATGTGTCCACCATCAGCACATGGCCTCGCAACATTGAACAGTGGGGAAGAGAGAGGGAAATGAGGAAGGGGATTTTTCAAGCTACATTAAACCATTTTCTATTTTCACATTACTGAAATAGTGTGATTTTTTTTGGTGCAAACAGCAATTCTAAGATTGTAGAACAGAATTGCTTAAATTATATTTTCCTTTAGATTTTCAGAGGCATCAGTGCATATTCAAGTGATTGTCGCTTCACTCTTGTCAGAACTGTACAACAATGGTTTGTAACCTTGCGATCAAAGACCAAACCTGGGACTGAAGCGACAATTCTGCATCTATAACGGAAGCAAGCATTGACATAGCTGTATGGAGAAAGGTAAATGTAAATGGTTGCTGGTTCGACTCTGGTCAGAAGCACATGGTTATTGATCAAATGACAAATTTTTACTTGTTTATTGGCAAGCATCATCCCCTTACCCTAAAGCAAGCATTGACATAGCTGTATGGAGAAAGGTAAATGTAAATGGTTGCTGGTTCGACTCTGGTCAGAAGCACATGGTTATTGATCAAATGACAAATTTTTACTTGTTTATTGGCAAGCATCATCCCCTTACCCTAACCAATACATTGCAGTTGCTTAC
This sequence comes from Ophiura sarsii, assembly GCA_035610835.1. NCBI lineage: Eukaryota > Metazoa > Echinodermata > Ophiuroidea > Amphilepidida > Ophiuridae > Ophiura > Ophiura sarsii. The sequence continues at coordinate 67,251,929 of CM069445.1, forward strand.
CTCTCTTGAATTTGGCTCACTCTTACAGCGATTTTCTCGTTTGCTGATTCTGATAGATACAGTGTCCCCAGCAGACTGCAGGAGTCTGATGGCTTCTGAGAGTGTCTTGCCGCGTAAAGTAGCACCATTGATGGCAAGAATTCTATCACCTACATGCAGAGCTCCAGTTCTGAAACCAGCAAAAACATTGTTGGATTATTTACTACCAGTAAAACCATCTGTTGCTTTATTATTATATATTGCCTGCCCAATTTCTTGAAATAATGGCGAGTATACACATTATGAGAAGATCATGAAAGAAGTCACTGTTTGTTTTCAACACCAGCATATTATTTGTGCTTGTGGTGTACTTAAGGTTATAAGATTACTGAGTTTTGACTAACTACCATTTACATGTATGCTGTTTCATGTCACAATTTCTGGTTGGTGTAGATGGATTAAAAGGAATACTAAAATGTGTATAGCAGTGGGGAAATGGTTTTAAGTATGTTCTTTGAAAATTGCAGACTTTCTTAATTGAGAACTTATGTTCAATTTTTACAGCTGATAACTGGAAATCCAAATAAATTCAGAACATTTTAGAACCAAAATCTGCTATGGTTTGGTGTTTTGTCAGATGTCATACAACCTGTTTTAGGATGCTTTCAAAGTGCTACTGCTATCATGAATCATTAAGAGCTTCCACGTGTGTCTCCCTCACACATATTGATAATGTAAGCTATATCTGATTCATTTACAAAGCCAAGAGGGCGCCCTTACTCTTACCTCTCTGCTAAGCCTCCACTTGTAAGACCTGAGATAAGTATGGGATCAAATGGTTCCTCTGTCCCAGATATCGTGATACCTAGTGGTCCCCCGTGTCTGACCAGCTCTACTGAATATGTTATAGCACCACTAACTTCAGGTTCATCTAAAAAGACAAGAAAAACATAAACAGCATGGTTACAAAAGCAAGGCTATATATACAAGTAATCAAACTCAACTGAACTGGGACTATGTTTTGGGCTTGACAATCTCGTTTGCTTGTCTCAGAATATGTCAGGTGTCCTCTACTGAATTATTGTCCTAATGTTATGTCATAGCATGACATGAGATATCCATGGGACCATGTTTTGGGCTTGACAATCTCGTTTGCTTGTCTCAGAATATGTCAGGTGTCCTCTACTGAATTATTGTCCTAATGTTATGTCATAGCATTATGTCATAGCATGACATGAGATAACATAACATAACATAACATAACATAACAATTAATATTTATATAGCGCTATTCCATCTAGATCATAGCGCATGTAACACATCAGTACACAAAATACATTTAGCATGGAAAAAGGTGAGTCTTTAGACTACAACGAAAATGAGAGATATTGTCAGTTTCTCTTATGGTACGAGGGAGATTGTTCCATGCCCGTGGACCAGCTACACTGAAAGATTTCTGACCCAAGACCTTATTTGTCCTAGGAACATTTAGGCGAGTAATGTCATTTGCAGAACGAAGAGCTCTTCGAGGAACATATGGTGACAGTAAATTGCATAAATATCCAGGTGCAGTATTGTTCATGCTTTTGAAGACAAAAAGACAGAGTTTGAATTGAATCCTTTCCCGTATGGGCAGCCAGTGGAGTTCTTTAAGCGTGGGAGTAATATGGTCACGCATGGATATGGAACATATCAACCGAGCGGCATTGTTCTGCAATCTTTGAACTCTGTTCAATTCATGTTCCGTAGCACCAAAGAGAAGAAGATTACCATAGTCAAGACGAGAGATAACTAAAGCTCTAACAACATGATGAAGAGTGTCTTTATCGAGATATCCATGGGACCTACATGTGACACCCATGCAATGCCCATGTAAAAAAAATCTGGTGTTTCAAAACAGAGCATGTCTATACAAATAATTTATCTTCATCTGCTTGTCTCAGAATATGTCAGGATATATGTACCTCTACCGAACAATTGTCTAGGTGTATGTCATCGATAGTATGGCATGAGACATCCATGTGAAATCCCAATAGCAACCAATCAATCTCGTCTGCTTGTCTCAGAATATGTCAGGCTACCTCTACTGAATTATTGTCCTGATGTATGTCATCCATAGCATGATATGTGATATCCATGTAAAATCCATGGGACAACCATGCAAAATTCATGTAAAAACCATATGGCGTGTCAATGAAATGTCTATCCAAATTATTCACCTAAAAGACTTCATTCATCTTTCCCAACTCTAAGCTTGGCATAGGACCTTAATAAAACTCCATGAGACAATCACATGGAATCCATGTGACACCCATGTAAACCCCAAAATGATGTTCTGATTAAAAATTATGTCTACCCTTAATGACTTACCTGAGAAGGCTTCATCTTTCCTGACTCTAAGCTTAACAATCTCATCTGATTGTCTCAGAATGTGTGAGGCTTCCTCTACTGAATAATTGTCCAGATGTATGTCATCGATAGCTAGCAGATGGTCACCGGGTTCAAAAGTACCAGTTCTGCGCAAGGGAATAAACAAAACAGTATTTGTGGTCATACTGATATTCAAATCAATCACCAAGCCCGGACACAGAAGTTTTATAAAATTTGGAAACAATTTTCAAATCCTACAGAACAGGTAACAATGAACCTTCCTCCATAATTTTGGATGAGGATGCTTGCTATTTTTGCGGATTATAGAAATAAATAAACAGAGAACAAAGAGGCAAAAAGAGTTAGGAAAAAATGGTTTCACCTGTTATATATATAAAGTTATTAAGTTAAGCCATTTGTAATACACCAGACAATAAGGATACACTTGTCTATCTAGTCTGTATAGTCATGGATTACAGTACAGACATATGAATATCATTATCAATGTGATCTGGTATAACATGATATAGCACCACATTGTCCACATTATGTGAAAAATGATTAACCCAATACATATCAAAATTCACCATGGCAACCATAAGGCGTATTGATATGATTAAGACTTACCTATGTGCAACACTACCTTTCTTGAGATGTGAAATGAGCAGACAATCCCCTTGTTTACGATTCCTTGGAGCTGAATATCAAACAGATAAGAAATACAAATGATTCAGTATACAGTCTACAGACCTGCCAACCTTGGAAAGCCGGAAAGAGGGACACACCACGTCCAGGGTCCAGAGGCTACTCAAAGTTTATGAAATTGGACCACTTATCCAACCTGGGAAATGATCATGATGAACACTTTGATATACATCACCAAAAGTAAGTCCCCCTCTCAACAGTTCATCATAGCATCGTAAGGTAACACGTTTTACCAATACAACTTAGTTAGAAATAATCCTATGATTGTTTCCTAAGTGTTGTTTGAAAATAAAAGATGTCCATGAATTCATGGCTGAATGAGCTGAAATGGAAGACAAAAACTGCCCTTCTCAAAAGTCAGTCACTCAGTCAGTATGTCTTTATGTTTCTATTTAGTGAAAATTTAACTTTTGTATTGTATGAGTCAAATGAACCAGTATATCAATATTTAGGGGCATATTGCCTTAGTTCCTAACCACTTAATCCTGATTCCATAATAGGTAACTTTACATTAAATACTCTACTAGGTACGACAGAATCCAGTACATCAAACTCTAGTGTATGTCATTTTTAGAGGTAACATTTATAGGCATATTGCCTTAGGCAAAGAAAAAACAAATCTGTCTCACATACCGCACCAAAAGGTATGTGGAGTCACTTTTGCCGCATAACCCTAAGCGATGAGCCCAACTTTGGGGGCGGGAGTGGGCCAAAAACACAATAAAAAAGAAGTTCCACATTTAGCATAGTTCTTTTTTCTAAAAAACCAACAACAACAAAAGCCAGCATATAGCATAGCTATTTCCCCAAATGTATGGGTTCCTTACCACTTAATGTAATACCAAGTCCTGATTCTGTAATAGGTAACTTGACATTGAACACCCCACTACTAGGTACAACAGAATCCGCCACATCAAATTCCACCTCTAAGGTACACTGTTGGTGACTTTCTCTCAGCAGATGGTTGACTTCTTCCAGACTTAGATCCTCTGTATAGGTGCCATTGATTGAGATGATACGATCACCAACTTGCATGTTTCCACATCTGAGAAAAGGATGTAAATAAATTCATTTATATAAAGGCAACATCAGGTCAATAACGAAAGTGTGATGATTTCAATATCTGTTATTTTTAATTCAGTCAAAACCCTAATTAGTTCTTAATCAAGATGCCTAAATATAATGAGGATTGAAGTTTCTCAAAGGGGAAGGACTACTTTCTGGAATTCTGAAAAACAGAAAGGAGGTGACAATGTTTAAAGGCATATTATGCTATTTTTTCGTGGAATGTCCTCTATCTGTGATTTTTTCCTAAAATGCATTTTTTTGGTGAAATTACATTTATAACCATGAAACTAAAATATCTTATACGTTACAGAGCAATGCATTTCCTAATTATTGTTGAAATAGGTTGTCCTGGTATCAGGACAGTTTATTTTCCGAGTGGTTTTTTCATTCATTAATAGAAGTCTATGTTTTGACACTATGTTAACGCTGTTTACAGTGTTTCCGGTTACGACCGCAACTGTACACAAGTGAACACACCCCTACGGAATGCATTATAATGAGAATCAAAACAAATATGTTGACAAATTCCTTAAATTGGAAGCAGATTTCCATTATGATTTAGTAAAGTTCTATATATGATGGTTTTTTTACAGAAAATACAGTCAAAGTAGATTTATGAGTCTAGAAAAGTCTTTACTGATAGTCAAACTTCATTATAAGAGAGAGAAAAATATATGTAAAAATTTGAAAAAAATCACATGACATACCACCGACCAGCTCAGCTGTTAACTGATTACTGAAAATGTTAGCATGTGAAGTGTGCTAGGATTGGCCAATGCAAGTCTGTCCCACATATATCAGACTATAACCAGCATCCTATTTTTGTCGGACAATCTGTAAACAATCTATTTTACGCATCATGCACATGTCTAGTCTATAAGGATTCAAGTGATCGAATCACATGTTCATGATAAGATACATTATTCTACCATGTCATTGACGTATAATTGGGTCCTAAAGTGCATTTGGTCTAGTTTAACACTTTCCACATGGCTATTAGTTTTATCACATTCAAAACAGATTTTTTAGAAACATTTCCAACTTTCAAAGTTTATCTCAAGAATTACTGAACCAATAATAGGCATGTTTGTACTAATTTTTAATGTATTGCTCATGGTGATTCCAAACATGGTGATGAAATTAAATAATTTTGACATCTTTGAAATATTTTGTGAAATTTTGGAACTGTTGTCTGCAGACGACTGCCGCATGGAAAGCGTTAACCATGAAGCTGACAAGTCTTTCCCTGTAATATGAATACCTGTTGTAAAATGTTGTAAAAACATATCACACAACCTGAAGTACACTTATCAAATTCCACCACTTACTTGTCGGCTTTGCCACCCGGTTCAATATAGCCAATCACAGCCGGTGTACCAAGTATCTCTGTTTGGAATATCCCACCCTGTAATTGTATACCAAAATCCCCCATCCTGGAGTATAGCGTCACCTCAAATGAATCGGTATGACAGACTTGATTACCAGACATTAAGCCATTCACGGTGGATGTTAACGAAACTGAAAGAAACAAATGGAAGCAAAGTTAGAGATGCATTGGATTTCTGTGAGACAACAGAGGAGGCATACCTATCATAGGAGGGTTGCCATGAGACAACAGGGGAGGCATACCTATCACAGGATCAGATTAAGTGAGTTATTTTGAATAGAGGTAATTGGGCTGATGTCACAACGGCCATCTTTACATCCAAGTAAACTCCAATATAAATGTTCAGGACATGAACTACCACTGAAATCGCCAGCGATCTTTAGCTTTGTCCCATCAGTATGTTGATGTCAAATATATAGCTTGAAGGTGAATGAGGATAATTCCGGTTCCAATTATGTTACAAACACTTTTGTTAAGAGTTACACATGAGAAAGCCTGATGACATATATTAGTGGTTTAAAAATCATTAACCATTAAAATTGAATTGGTATATAGATGTGCATTGTCAGTTGAATATGCAACAAAATCTATTGTTACATTAGGACACTTTTGTGATTTCACAAGGCTGAATCTACAAACCTTTATATCACATGTGAGCATAAATCTTAGGAATAAACTAAGGAAACCAGACTTCCTTTACAGCCCCATGTATTTTCGTTGTTCCCGATGGTCGCTGAAATAACAGCCAAATCATGTCAAGGATGCACTATTTAAGACATAATAAACAAAAGCAATGGTGGCGAAGTTCCTTTTCTCTATTCTATCTCTATGGTATTAACTTTCAACATATTATCTACTTACTTGTTGACCCATGCTTCTGTGTTCTTGATTTGAGTTTTCTCGACAGTGTGCTAGACTGTTGCCGTGAGTTACCATTGCCATTGATGTTCTGTAGTCTGCCCATACTACTATAGGGTAGTGTTGATAAGGTATTATATGCTGGTGAAGAGGGAGATAGCGCAATAGACATGCCGGCTGTACTAACAGGGGTGGTGGGTCTTGACGATCTGGACATTGAGACAGGAGAGTAATCTACTGAGTGAGAACAAAAAGAAAGAAAGAAAAGCAGAAAATGAACCTAATTAATTTGACTTAATGACTTGACTCGGAGGCTCTCACAACAAGAATTAGTAAATTATTAAAGGTTTCATGAACCCATCGACATCCTCGGTTAAACATACATCGTTTCCATTCTAGTATTGACTTCTGCCAACGACGTACGGTGCCTGGCAATGACAGTGCATACACCATTACAGGTCTTCTAAAATCCCCTTTTTGTAATTCTTTTAATCTGGTTGGCAACTTGCACAGACTTCATCCTACACTGTCTGGGTTATATGAGAGTTGTTTTGCTGCCCTCTAGAAAGGAGAAACAGCTCTTTGGGGTTTTGAACCAACCATATCAGTGTGGTTTTTGTAACCACATAAACAAATCAAAAATGGCAGTTAATACAAGACTTGATGAAGCCTACAAACCATGTCACCTCTTGTTGATCAACAATGTTAGTGCCCGGTTCCATTCCATGCATGGGGGTACATGTATTGGCTGTTGTATTGACCGCTGTTGTGTATGGTTTATAATGGACACCCCACCCCCTTCGAATGCGTGCGTCTACCAGCAGGCAAGCTTTTGTTTACTTGGCTGCTGTGACGTGTGAGGAGCCTCCAATACATGTTGATATGCATTAACATTAACATTAACATAGGCAGTACATAGCCAGTAATCCTCTTTAAATTCTGAGGTAGTCTATGACCTTTCGAATATTGTGAAAAAGTTCAAATAAAATCAACATATGTTAACACCTGTAATTCATTAATATCAGGTTCATAACAAATATTTTCCAAAACAAGCTATGCTATAAATACACAGTCGAGACAAAATAACAGTTACTGGTCAATAGTACGTGAACATATGCAATTATCGATAGTCTAACTAGATCTCCTCCTAAAGAAATTGTAAACATCCATGTGTTACATCCTATCTGAGTATACAGTCCTCACAACACCACACATACAAAGTCTTAAATGTTTCCATCATTTCCTATGTTCCTCCAAATAAATGATTAACATCTGCAGGTTACACCCTATCTGAACACAAAACGTTCCTTGAAACATCCAAATACTGTAAAAATGGAAATTTTCACGAGTTTAATGATTCACGCTTTGCAAATTGTGAACAATTTTCCTTGTTTTATTTTTTGCGATTTTGAGCTTCCTTACATAGACCTACATACAAAATGAATATATTCACTTATTTTTGCGCTTGCTGATTTTAGAGTGAAAAGCGTGAAAATGAATGTAGCGTGAACATTTCCACTTTTACAGTAAGAAATCGTACACATTTACATTATTTCCCCGAACACAATATGAAGCATTCTAAACTCAAATTTCTTTTATCTTTTCATCATTTTCCCAACTTCTTCACATATTTACCCTAAATTTGACATTTATCTTTCACATAAACCCCTGTTTGATTTTGATTTTTGTTTTTGCTCAGTCATCCAATCTTTGATAGATACCATTGATGATTAATTGTTAACCTGGCCTCTTGACCAGACTACACAACACCTGTGGGAAAACATGTAACCGTGGAAATATGATTGCCTAGGGCAGGCATGACTATTATACTACTCAACTATTTACACACTATCTGGATTGTTGATCTAGAAATATGGAACACATTTGAAGCAAACTCTGTGTTTAGGTTATGATCGCATATAGAGGAAAGTGGGAGTAATGGCAAATACTAGGGGGCACGGACACAGCACATCTGACGGTAGGTCAAATGAATTAGAATGTATACGAAGCCCTGAATGGCTGAGTGATAAATGTCAAAATCCTCCAACGATTAAGTCCCAGAATGCATAAATCTCTCGTCCGTTTCTTTACCTATCTCTGTGCAGTGTTTTCAGAGTGTAGTATAGAGGTTTACTAAACTTATACACACTAATGAGAATGGAACGTTGAGGGGAAAAGTGTGAGGAGGAAAATCAACTAATTCATGTCTTTGTTAGGTCAACTTGCACGATTTTGTCTCTCCTCTCCATTCCCAAACTTACTTGACATTAACCTTGGCGTTTCCGCTCTATCATGGTACGGTAGTCTGGGCGTCATCTGACTGGGCGTCATCTGACTGGACGTCATCTGACTGATGGGCATCATCTCAAGTTTGATCTGCTCCGCAGCGGTCGCTAAGAGCTGTGTTGCCTCGGGAACACTCATGTGACCCGTGCTGGTGCCGTCGATAGAGAGGATCTCATCACCACTGTGTAAGGCTCCACATCTATTGGACAGAAATAAGATATGGGTTAATAAAAGTAACAGCATTGTCTATATCAATACCTAATGAAATAGTATTACCATGTGCATAATGACCAATCGAAACCAACAAGTTTTGATATGTCATCAAATTCATTTTCGGAAAACTTCTATTTGAAATGGTCTTTAAAGATTGACTAAAATAAATGTCTTAATTGCAGATATGGGATATGACACGAAGCTGACGTCTGCTCAATGATAGTTATTTTAGACACACAAAAGTTAGATGGAATATTTATATAGGGGTCTTGATGTTCCCTACCGTCAACATTAAAATAACCACAGACCAGATGTGAAATTATAACCGGATTAGCAAGACAACAACCAGATTATTTCAATTTCCTTGATTAAGTTCAGAGTTAATATAAACTGGGCTCAAAAAGAAACTTATAATTTTTCACATGGTCATATCTTGAATATCTGTCCATCAAAATGAACCAAAATGACACTCAGGATTAATTCAATACGCTACTCTAATGACATGTCAATATCCAAACAGTTACCTTACTGACAGAACTGAAAAATGCACTGGCATGGAACCGCTTTTTCTTTCCCCCTACATATTATTTCATTGTTTTATACTAAAATAAAAAATACCTATTTTCCTGATTTAAAACAAATGTTTTTGACAATCATTGAGGAAAAGATACTGTATCTTTTTCCTAGTTTACCAAAGGTTAAAATCTTTTATCATTTTCAACCTATTTACAAATAGGAAATGGCGAAAAGCTTGATTAATACTTAAATGCTTTAGGGTTCAAGTCGAGGTCATTGTTACACCCTGAAATGGCTATTACAGCTTGTCTTTGTAAAGTCTCTATGACATCTCAAACTGACCAGACATACAATGAGTCATGGCCATAATACACCTGACACATTAGGCTGAACAGACATACAATGAGTCATGGCCATAATACACCTGACACATTAGACTGAATCCTACCCTGTCTTCACTATTTACATATGCCCTGTGTGAGGGTGTGCTCAGGAATTATCATCTTATTGCAGTGGTGGTACCATGCAATGAACGTGACATAACCGAACAATGCAAACATTCCTTGACGCACTAGTTTTGGGCCAATATGGTACTATCTGTTGATGTCTGGCACAACTGCTCATAAGCTGATAGTTTAGTAGTACCAACTTTGTCCTGGAATTTGTCCTGGATAGCCTCTTCATTAGGCCCTTTTTCCATACATAGATTGAAGGATATTCTTGACCCCTCCTAATTCTTATTTACAAATGAGTAGGTCTTTAAGATGATAGAAGTGCCAGCTTATATGTCGTGGAATTCCATGACACATACATCAGTGCATCAGCTCCGCCCATCGTACTTGCGTGATGCGGGGGGTGGGGGGGGGGGTGGGTGTAAGGATATAACGTACCGCCCAACACTACGAATCCAACATGGAGATTTGATTACAACAACAACTTTAATCACAGATCCAAAGTAATCGTTGTAATCAAATCTCCATGTTGGATTCGTAGTGTTGGGCGTAGAGATCCAGTGAGTCTATTATGTCTATCATATTATTACAGGGGGGGGGGGGTTGCCCCTGAGAAGTGGATTTTGTTTAAAATGAAGGGCCAATTCAAGCCATTGGGTGCACCATTTTTGCATTATGGTTCGAAATGTGGGTAAATAGACCGTGTATAGGCCAAGTTGCACGATTACAAGATGGACTTTTCAATTCCCTCCCTGGTTATGGGCCTGTTTGGAATGTTTTTAAAGACAGTGGTCACAGAAGGTCTTTGGGACCGAGTCTAATATTCCTACTATAGACCATCAGCTGATAAATGTCAACTACCAATATGCACATATGCATTTCATCAACAATCTCAAACAAACAAGACTATTAGCTGAGTCACGGCAATAAAACACCTACCATATTGTGACAAATGTCATCTTTCTAATACAATTAATCACAATCCAGATGGTTCAAATTTAAAATCATATTTTTAGAGAGTTTTATTATTTGAAATGAAACAAAGAGTCTGGGATGGAAAATTATTACATCATGTCCTGTGGACACCCTTGCTTACTTTATGAAGTGTTTACAATATCAATTCAGTCACACAAAGAGGGTGTTGTTATACAGTAAAATTTGAAACAGGAAGCAGACAATCTCAAAAATATTTTGATCCCTGTTATCATTAGTCAGTTCCAAATTGGTGAGTATCTCATCTCATGAAAGAGATCCAAGCGTACAAAGAGATCCAAGCGTACGCATGCAATTTTGGCCGCACGCACAAGTCACACATTGGATGCACAGTGCATTTGTTGCGTTCATGTGTGCACACACCCTTCAGTATAAAGTGCTGTTGTAATGAGGTTCGCCAATTTGGAGTTGGTCAGACCATAGTCCCTCTAAAACCTAATGTGGATTGGTTAAAAATAGGGTTCTCTTATTTATTCAGCCAATCAGAGACTTGGTAACATTTTGAACAGGAAGCAGACGATAATTGTTCAAAATAAATAAATTCCTCTAAAACATTTTGATTGGTTACAAACAGAACCATAATATCAATTCGGCCAATCAGAGACAGGGTAAGAATGAGGTAGGGATTCCATGCTAAGAGACCAAACCTAAATGGTATTAATCAGTGTCATATACACATCTGTGCCACCATCCCACGCAGGAAACCCAAATATTTACGCCAGATTCCCTTACATCCTGCTCACAACATATTGGTCATATCATGTCTCATAGATATATGGTCTCTTACTAAACTTGACATTTACTTGTCTAAGGGCGGGTGGCTTCTGTGAACCCATGACGACTTTCCACTTGAGGCTACTAAAACTATGGCAAATAAACTTCCCAATTTATTGCACTATCACTGGTACTGGCAGGCAAATATCAGGCCCTGTATTTTCTTATAGATAGACACACTTGTATTCAAAGGAAATGCAAATTGTGTGTCATCAAAGATGTATGAGACATATGACCCAAATGACAGCCTCATACACACAGGTATTATGCATCACCTGTATCAAACAGACAATCTTAATGGTAGGATTTTGTTTAGTGTTGACAACTACCTGACTAAACCAAAAGCATATGAGGCTAATCATCCACACAGGTATTATATATCTACTGTACAGATAATCTCAATCATTGCTCCTTAGTTTAGTGTTGACGGCAACCTGTCGACTAATAGACTAGTAATACATGGTCTCATATACACAGGTATTATGCATCACCTGTATCAAGCAGACAATCTTAACGGTGGGATTTTATGTAGTGTTGACAACTACCTGACTAAACCAAAAGCATATGATGAGACTAATCATCCATACAGGTATTACGCATCACATACATCAAACAGACAATCTCAATAGTGGGATCTTATTATGTGATGACAACTACCGGACTGAACCTAAACAGGTATTACGCATCATCTGTACCAAATGGACAATCTCAATCATTCACACAGGTATCAAACGGACAATCATCAGGGTTGTAGCACTCTTGTTTAGAGATAACATCTATTTGATGATAGACAACGTGTTAGTCATCTATCAAATGGATTTATAGCAAAACACCAACCTATCAGTTTTGGTTTACTAACTTAAGTCAAGTCAATAGTTTTCAAACTCAAATTTGATTCCCTACTAAGCACTAAGAGACCATGTGTATATGGTGATGGCAGAAATTATTCAGTCTACATAAAACCCAGAATATTTTATATAAGCAGCACTGTACAACACATGGTCTGTAGTGATTTACCTCCTACATCATGGTATTACCATTCCTCTCAATTTGAAAAGAACCCATCTGGTGGTTTGTCATTGTAGGATACAAATAGTCGTGTGATATTAGCCTGCAAAGGCGAAGATGTGTTGAGGAATTTAACCATGCTTCTGTTTGCTGTTTGGATGTGCTCTTTCTTTTCCTTGTCTCTCTATATGGGCGGCCATTTTGAAAGATGGCAACCATAAAGAGGGACAATGGAATCCAGCCTACAAATATATCCCTATGGGTGGCATACAAAATGGTGCTTTATATATATTCTCCAAATTGTATCTTTGCATATGACTCACCTGTCACTGTCAGCAATACTTGCAGATTTGATTCCATCCACCACAATGGCACTCTTCCATGTTCTAGAGCAGAACTGAGTGTGTGATGCCCATGGTTGACAAACAAAATGGTGATTTGTATAATTCTCCTATATAATTCTATGCATAGGACTCACCTGTCAGCAATACTTGCTGATTTGATTCCATCCACGACAATGACACTCTTTCCATGTTTGAGAGCAGAGCTGAGTGTGATGCCCAGGTTGGCTCCGGGTGTCTTGGCAACTTCCACAAGCAAAGGTCCTGTAGCATTACGTACAGCCTCTGTGGGTAAAAAGGGTACAAAAACAAAGACAAGTTGTAATTTAGTGTGACATGTTTAGGATATTATGTCGGATCATTGAATGACCTAATCAAACCAAGTTTTACATTATTTTATCCAAGTGGCATGAAACAGACTATTACACATCACCTGTGCCATTCAAATGATAATCATACCGCTCGACCCCCTCCCCTTCTTCCCATATAGGTTGATCCTCTCTCAGTATCAATGGCTGGGAATATGATTTTACTCTCTCATAGAGTCATTTCTAAAACATAAACATACACTAAAGACTTTAGAATGAATTTACACATGGGTATGATAGTAATACAATTTTAAGTTAACTATATCTTTTATATCTCAACTCTGGTCTCGTCAGTTTGAGTCACAAATCTACTGATGACACTTTTAATAACAAGAAAAGATTTAAGGTAATTCCAGTGTTAAAATTGAAAAAGTAGCTTCAAATCATAGCGGAGGTGTGTTCTGTTTCACTGTTTCATCATCTATAAAACTACATAGAGAAAAACTATTTTGTGTTTTTATTATTAATAGTGCATAAACACTTTCTGATTTCATCATGAATACCATTTCAGTTCTCCATTTGATCACCCTGTATATCATGTGTCAACTAAAATGCGGGTGAGGGGCGAGGGAGGAGGCAAGCGAAGAAACAAGGTAGGGGAAGGGAGGAGGCTAGGGACGGGTAAGGGAGGGGATGGGAGGGGGCAAGGGAGTGGGCAAGGGAGAGGCAAGGGAGCTGGGAGAATTTGACATCGGTGCATATTCAATGCATAGGCCCTGCATATCTGGACCAGTGATCACCAGAGTTCATACTCTTCGTCGATACTGCAGGTACACAAGCTATTGCAATGGAGTTACAAACACGATCTTATGAATATTCACTACAAAATGCTCCTTGACATCACCCCCATTCGATGTGACATGAAAGTAAGTTGGTGTTGCAATCTACTATCAACATGCAACTCTAGGAAGGACCATATTTCTTCTTACATTATATCCTAACAACACACATTTCACCTGTCGTTGACGTTGACATTTACTTCTGTGCTACCCAAGGAAGAACCAAGTTTCCCTCACTACAACATATTGACACCACTCCCTTCACACCACTCCCTTAACACCACATGCTTAGATTGAACCTATCCTGCCCCTTTCTTAAACTTCCACCATGGAGTTGCCATGGCAACCTAGGAAGAGAAAATGTCATGACATTACCTCACCCAACCAAGACATATCCTATATCCTTTGTGGTGTTGATCATTGATCCAACCCCTTTCTATGATCCCACACCTTCACTTTTGAGAGAATTTGGGATTTATTCGGGGTCAACCATTTTGGAAGTAATGTCCTTATCCCCGGCCCTGACAAAATCTTAGGGATTCTAATGGTACTTCACTAGCCGTGATATATTTCTTCCTTCCCAAATATGAGACATTTCCCCCTTTGATCCCTTTCCCTACCACCATACGATCACCCCTTCCCCCACCATGATACACTGCCTCTTTCAGAAATCATAAAACACCCCCTCCTTCCCCAAATCATGGATATACCTACCCCTTCCCCTTGTCATCAAACATTGTCCCTTTTACCAATCATGATAAATTGTCCTCTACCCATACTATAAATGGGTCATATAACTGAATTACAATGCAAGGCCATTGACCATCCAATGGTGTGTGAATCACCCTTTGGGATGGGGATTGTCTAGTTAAATAACTATCTATCTATCTACACATCGGCATCACATTGTCAGCAGAATTCACGGTTAGGTGTCACACAAGTTTTTGTTTGTTTGTTTACACAAAGGGACCAGGCTCAAGCAAAATGCTCGGCCAGGCTTGAAAAAGCCTATATTAAGCATGCCAGCTGAATTATATAAGTAAGGAAAAGGATATAAAAGAATAGAATGAAGTAAAAGAGTTTGTACAGTTTGAAAAGCTTATATGTAGTAGTTGTTTTGGAACAGTTGGTTTTAATCATGGACTATTCAATTTGAAATTCATACACCCTTATGGAAGTCATGACGTTAATCCTCCACACAGGGAGTAGGTGTGAATTTCAAATGGGGTTACCTGTTGGGGTTACCTGTATGGTAGGTGACACCATTTGAAATCTACACTCCGTGTGGAAGATGAATATGGTCATATCTTCCATAGGGGGTGTATGGATTTCAGGTATTATTTTTCTTCTCTTATTTTTTGATGTTATTCTCTATGTTCGAGTGTTTATCCTTTTCCTGTCCGACGCCACTTTCATTGGCTTTTTTACTCGCCCAATTGTGTTTACTTGTATTTTTGATTATTTTCTGAGTTGCAGTGAACCAATTGATTGGCCCATCAGAGCTCTCTGTTGAGAGTTACCCGTTTGATTTCTAATCACTCAGTTCATTAACTTTGTTAATGTCTGTTGGGCTATTGTTCACATTTGCTCTTTATATACAAAATAAAAATAAAAATGGAATAGCCTAATACTAAATCAACTTTATGATTTTGAATAGGTTTTAACAATGTGTCACATTGAGGACGTGTAGAGTGTTTGCATCTCATACGTACAGAGGTTGATGGTGCATAATTTTATCATTAAGCTTACACCTGCTAAATACCAGGGTTAAGTGAAAAGTTGCCCTATGATTAGGCCAACAACAACAAAATGTTTGTTTGCCCTCGGCACACCCAAATACACGAAAATCTCTGGTCGCTATTTAATTTAATTTATATTTAAATCTTTCTGTTGACGTCATAAAATGTCTATATTTTTGTATATAATATTTTGTTTGCCAAAAGTGTAGAAACAATGTTTAATAATTATGTTTCAAGCCGCAATCCGTCGATTTTAAGCCAAAACATATTGCTCACAATTCGTCAACATTTCACTTTCTATATTACATCGTACATAGGCCTATATGTCAAAATGGAAGAAGTGAGAGGGAAGAAAAAGAAAAAGGAGAGACCTACCGACCCTCCAATTTTTTGTCCATTAGGGCAAACAAACAATTTCTTTTTTGTCTTTTAAGTCTATAATTACATTACTAATATATACCACCCACATTTTTACTAATATACCACGCACATTTTGATATCTTTCCATGTGATGAGTATCCTAAACAAATTGCCAAATATCATGCTACACCCTTCCGTCCCCTGAGAAATAAATACTAGCCAGAAATATACTATTAGCCAATAATACCAAGCTGTGAAAATGTCAAAGCTTAGCAAATCAACTGTTGCATATCAGACAACTTCCTCGCGAGGAAACCTGTAATGCGCTTAGATGTTGAACACCACCATGTTTTGATAACCTTTCAAACTATTTCCCTTCTCGCATGTTTTCAATTATCCCCTACATCTCTGAAGCTTTTCTTTGTCAGAATCTACTACTTTTTACTTATAAAAAAGTGTTGAAATAGATGGTGACAGAATTACTTATTAATGAGTGTGTGTGTGTTTTGTATAGAAACTCTTCTTTTTTTAGTTTCATGATGAAACCGAGCCCAAATAAGACACTTAATCATCCCAATTTCAAAATGTTAAAAGGGTTCAGGGCTTCATAACATCCTGGCCAAAAGTTCTTATCTATGATGATGAGATGTGCTAAAACCACTATAGAAACCAAAACCTACCCAGGTGTCAAAAGAAAAAGTTGTGATTACGGCCTCATCTCCACCATGAGCCTAACCTTAACCTAACCATATAACTCTCACCTAAAACTTTTCCTACATAATCCTAACCTTGTCCTACACCTAACTTTAGCACTTATCGCTAACCTTAAACCCAACCCTTGCGTTGCGACACCCATGTATGACCTTTTCAGGAAATGGAAAGAAAGTCTGTTATTTATCATTTCTGCATCAACAACAACACCACATTAAAATTCAAACATGTTTCATGTGTCTTATTGAACATGACCACATGGCACACACATCCGTATCACATACTAAGACAAAACTGTCAAACTGAACGATAGTCACATGGCACCCCTACTTCACCACAAACACACTGTGAGGAAGGGGGCAAGGAAGGGGAAGCTTGATTTAAGAGGATGCTTCCCTTTAATGTCACATCTGATATAGGTAATGAATAATAGATTAACAAATGATAAATATCTCACTAATTTGATTAGCAGTTACAGCATTTGTGCTATAATCAGACTAGTGAATTCTAATATATATAGGAATAAGCCTTATTCTTGGTTAGGTCATTGATGCAAAGTTTCTGAACTGAAAGGGGTATGTATGATAGACAGATCAGGCCTATTTTGATGGTTCACAAGCCTGATCTTTTTCGTTTTTGTTAGCACTCATTTTCTGCAGTTGGATTTGCATAACCATCGCTTTATTCTTGTACGCATCTACTTAACCCTAAAATCCACAGCACATCCCTATTGACCCCAATGGACACCGGTACTCCCAATCATCAGAAATGATCAACAGTGTTTAAAGTACAATTCATATTCTTTTCATTAAGGGCAAAAATAAAAATAAAAATAATATCAAAGGTCTCTCAGGCGAAAAAATTGGTTTTATATTCTTACTAAAACACTTTCTTTTTATTCACCTTTAATAACATTCTAATGCTTGTAGTTATTAAAAAATGTTAACCTTTCAGAAATAGTCAAGGATGTTTACAAACTTCTCACAAATTCTGTCTGATTTGATTTCCTACAAATCATTTTTAATACCATGTTATTTTCAACACAAGCAACTATGTTAAAGAGGAAATCTTTACAACAGGTGTTTTTCCTTAAACGAGTTGATCCGGTTTGTAGAAATCTGAAGGTTTTAACTTCTGCCTATTACTATTTTGTGTGCTATAATGGTCCACACAACCTTAAAATGACCTCTTTTAACCAATAATGTTTCTGTTACAGGATAATCTTGGAGATCATCACATAATTTTCTTGCAAGGGAAGCAAACATCCCACTGAACACAAGAATCCATATGGATTAAACAGAGAGGGCTGTGATGACATAAACACAGTTGAGAGCCAAACTGCTTAAAGCATATTTTTGGATGGGCTGCCGACACAAAAGTGTTTGCAACACGGTTCAGACCACAACCCTCCTCATTCAATACAACCTGGTGAATTATCTCAAAATTACTTGAATAGAGTTTTAGTGTTCCCTTCAAAATGGCCGCTAATCAAAAACATGAAAGGACTCTATTCTGCCCACTAATGATGGAGTAAACATGTGTATATTTACAACTCTTCGCCAATAACAGACCAAGAATTGAGGCATTCCATTCTGAGACTCTGTTGTTCTGTGACAGTCATGTAACAATCCCCAACCTATTAACATTAATGGCCTGTGCGAGTCAATTGTGAATTGGGTCTATCTTTGCCTTACTGTTTGGGTGAAACAAAAAGTTTCTTATTGCATTATTCAATTTCAGTAAGGAGTTGGCTACATAGGTGGCGGAAGCAGGGGTCCTGACCCCCGCCCCCACCTAATATTTGCAAACATGCATACTAAATATGTTCCTAACCCCCTAAATCACCCCCCCCCCCCTTAAATTATGATGCCTTCGCTGCCACTGGTTGTCTAACCTATCACATCTAATCCAAGACTGACGGCACATGCTTCCAAGGTTACAGAAACGGTCACCGCATGAAACAATACAATTAAGCTTCATTTCCTCCACCCTACATTGACAATTCTCTATGAGCATAGCCATAGGTGTTTATGACAAATCACATTACTGGCATGTCTGCCTCATGTTCAGATTTAAACATTAAATGGGTGTGAATAATTGGCAATTACTCAGCTGATGCCAAAAATAGATGTGTGGTTGGCCTTCATTGTCCCCTTCATTGCCAACTGATTTTTAAATTTTAAATGTTCTGAAATCTGCTGCAAGGTTCGATCTTTTTTGGTTGATCTTTCCATTTGAAAGGTACCTTCCCATTTTGTAATCCTCACCCTCTGGCGGTCACTGAAATAGGAAGGTCAATAGCCATACATAGTTGTACGAAATACACAAAATTAGGGGCTCAAATAAAAGTTTAATCTATAAATATCCATCCCCAATATCCTTAGTGAAGTAATTACATACAATTTATTAATCAAATGTCACGTTCTTACAAAGGTTACTTCAGTACAGTTGATTATGAAATTAGGAGTAATTTTATGAGACACAGGTACGGGGGGCATATCTTTTCGTAAACCGGTAACAAAGTTAAGGTACTAATTGAGTGATATTGTACATATTAGGTATTATGTCCTTCCTTTTCCAGGACAACATCCCTCCTAGATGCTAATAGTCATGGGAAGGGGATGCTCATTGGATGATATGAGGTAACAAGGGATGTGACAACGAGCAGTAGTCTCCTTTCAACTCTTCTGGTACTTTTTTAGTAAATCAATAAGTGGGCAAGCCTCCATATAAGCAGGCACCAAGGTTTTTTTTAAACCAATGGTTGTCAAGTTTTGGCTCCTGGTGTTTTACAAAATTTCCACAGTAAAGTATAGGAACAGGAGCTATTTGTGTCCAAAAAGTAGCCCCCCCCCCCCCCCCCATCCCACACACACACCTCACTCAAGCCTGGTCTCAAACAAAACAAAGTTTAGAAAGGGTAAGGTCAAGCACATTATTATAAAAAGATTATGATCAGAGCGTCTTCTTTTTAACTATATTCTCACCTGGGATTTAATGGTGTCCTAGGTAAACCACATCATTCTAATAATTAATTTGATCCTAAATAAGCTGTGGATATCCTCTCTACTAATTTATTTAACACTTTCCACGCGGCTTTTAGTTTTACCATTTACAAAACAGATTTTTCAGAAATCTTTCGCAATTTTCAAAGTCTAGCTCAAGGATTACTGAACCAATACTAGGCATGTTTGTACATATTTCAATGCATTTCACACGGTGTTTCCAAATATGGTTATGAAATTTAACAATTTTGACATTATTGAAACATTTTGTGAAATTTTGGAATGTCGTCTGCAGCTGCCTGCCACGTGGAAAGTGTTAATACAAAACCCGTGTACCACATTCACCTTCACATGATTATGACTATGTTTGTTGTGTTGAAAATGTTTATGATTTAAGTCAGATCTCGTATAACTTACGCTCATGTTGAATGTTAATTTTGGAATGATGGATTTTAATGCTATTCTACACAAACCACATAATTTTGGTAATTAATTTGATCCTAAAATGAGCTTTGAACATCCTGTTTACTATAGCCAGCTGAAAAGAAGTTCAGCCCTTTTTCTGTTATGATCACGTACTAAGCGTAAAAACGGAAGTGCGGTTCCCATTGGTGGAATAGAATAGCATGACTCTGAACACACACATCCAATTGGCCTGATCGTATCTATTGCGTGAAGAAGGTTACCGCTCACACGCATAGGGCTAGTACTGAACTTCTCTGGCTGCAACTATAATTGCTACAAAAGCTGTGTTTTATTTTGCCCATCACATAATTATGACTATAATTTGTGTTT
Organism: Ophiura sarsii; assembly: GCA_035610835.1. NCBI lineage: Eukaryota > Metazoa > Echinodermata > Ophiuroidea > Amphilepidida > Ophiuridae > Ophiura > Ophiura sarsii. The sequence continues at coordinate 67,272,636 of CM069445.1, forward strand.
TACAAATTTCAAGTAAATAATTTTAAAACATTTTATTTAACATTAAATGCAAATTTATTACAAGGATTTAAAGTTTTTTAATAACATTTTGGGAAGTAATTTGATCCTAGATAAATTATGTATAAGATGTTTACAATTAATAAATTTCAAAAATACTTTGCCAAATCAGAAAGTTTTGAAGGTTGAAAAACCCTAAGATATGGATCAGGTAAGGCCAAGAAAAAAATGAAGATCTGTCTCACATACCTCGCGTACATAAGTATGGGGAGTTACTTATGCCACATAATCCTACAAGATGAGCCCAATTTTGGCAAATATTGGCTCCGAAAAGGGGTAAAAGTGGACCAAAAACGCAATAAAGAACTTCCGCATTTAGCATAGCTATTTTTTCTATAAAAATAAATCGCATATAGCATAGCTATTTCCCCAATGTATGTGAGACAGACCTTTTTGTCTTTTGCCCACTTCATTCCCCTCTCCTTCTACGTCCATCTCCAGGGATACCCCTACTCACCCATGATGGACACGTCATACTCTATTCTAAACAGAGAATCTCTGCTGGCCATTTTCAACGCATTCACGCCTTCAATGTGAGAATAATTACAGAATGACATGCCGTCTACGTTGACTAATCTGTCTCCAACCTTCAGTGTGCCTTCCCTGTAAATACAAATAGGGAAGATTTTACATTTTATTTTTTGTAGGCTAAGTATTGAATGCATGTGTTTCTGATAACAAAATCCCGACATGGGAGCCCTCAACAGATGTAAATAACACAGTGCTTTGGACTGCAAGATTTAACAACCTGCTTCTGTATTGTATAACTATTATAACACATTTCTCATTCAAACTGTGATTTGGATATAGATAGTGCCTTGAGTGTTTAATGACAATTCACATCAAATGTTAGTACCAATGGTTCTTCTGTTCAATTAATATTCTTGTCATAAAAGGGTCCAAAACCATTTTAGACCATGTCTTGTTCGTGCAACTTGGTAATTGTATGCATGAACTCTGAATTCATCGTCATAATCAGGGCTGCAAATTCAGATTTTTTTCCAACCAGCCAGTCAACTCACAAAAATACCTGCCCAACAGAAATTCCACCAGTAGATGTAACACCCTTACACTGCGAGTACTTTTGTATTTTCATCCGCCCAACGCAAAAGTTACCCACTATGGGCAGATGCTATTTCCAGACCTGGTCATAATCCTTTGGACATAGGTCAGTCCACTATTCTTACCTGTCCGCTGGACCACCAGCTCTGATTTGTGTCACTGTCAACAACCTTGTTTTGTTTCCATTTGGATTTACCCCTCCTCTCATCACAAACCCAAAACTGTTGTCTTCTTTAGTCAGCCGGATATCTACAGATTTGGTTGTGGCATTATCACTACCTTCACGAGCTACAAGACAAGAGAATAAATTATATTTTTGTCCAAACAAAAAACTAGTAAAACACAACCTTATGACTCACTTTCTTATTGTAAAAACGATTACATTGAAGTTGAGCAAACTGCCAATTTCCCAGCTAAATAAAAACTAACCCCAAATGTTTTTCCCCATCCCAAGTGAGGATTCTTGCTGTAAGAACAATTCTGAATGATCATAAGCTCATGAGTCTATTTTTTCACTCTTTACACTGTTTCTAGGTACATTGTAAAATAATTGAAGTTTTAGGCCAAGTGACCTGCAGCTACCATTCTTGAAATTTTTAGCTATTACTAATGATTTAGTTGAATAATTATGATGTAAATCTTTTCATATCACAGCTTCAAGCAAAATCAGAGGTGTAGTAACAAACAAGAAGGGCTGGTACTTACAATGTATTTTATTAGGTGACTGTCAGTGCATCAAAATTTCCAAAAAAATGTATAAATAAAATAATAAACCTTTCCACTGCATTTATACAGGGAGAGAGCTGAGCAAAATTTACTGAAGCATCTTTTCCTGAAGCATCTCTATATTAACATGAATTATAGGAGAAAGATATGGGAAGTTCAACAGGAGGGTTTATATGTGAAAAACGTTGTTACATGTCATTTTTGTTAAACTCGGACAGAAAGTAAAAACCTGAAAAGATTAATTGCAGGTGTCCAAAATATGCCCAATTTTACTGAGTAAATCTTGTAAAAATCCCCAAAAATGTAACAAACTCATTGTTTTACCTGCAGGTGGTATCTCATATTCTATTTCCAGCGTCACCCTCTCCCCGGCATTCTTCAGCAGATTGATGACTTCATCGTGTCTCAACTTTATCGTCTTAATACCATTAACCGCTGTTATGAAGTCCCCGTTCTGCGCCAGATCACTGCGCTGTGCCACGCCTCCTGCTCGCATGTTAGTGACTCTTGGTGGGCCATCTTTGTCAATACCACCTGGAGATTATGGGTAAAAGTGTTAAAACATTATGTCATAATATGCTATAGACAAAATTCAAGCTATTTCACTTGAGCATGATTTGTTGTTGTCCCGGGGCTGTGTCCAAAAATGCATATTTCTTGCCAATGTGGAACTGTAAGAACTATAGTGCGTGCATCAATGCTGCATTTATCACTGGGATATGCAATGAAGGCACTTCACAGAGGAAGGTAAACAGAAATTTTCAGATTTAAAATTTTGGCCAAAATCAAACAATTCCTCCGGTGATATTCTCCACACCAAATTCCTTTTCATACTGATCCTGAATGGTGAGTATCCTTGATGTATTTGGAGCCCTGGTATTTGAGCCAATTTATTTGGAATCTTGCACAATGTTACTCTTGATATTGACGGCTTAGTGCCACAAGACCATATCCCTAATAGCTGCCAGTTGTTATATGGGGTTGTTCACAAACTGAGCAATTGATAAAAACAAAATATAACTCAAGGCAGCTATTGCAAATATGATCTGATTGTTCAGATACCTAGTAATGTGAAAAGTCACCATCTGTAATAGCTGCCACATGTTATACACTTCTGGGTGCTATATGGTGCACACTTGCAAGCATTCAACCCTACACATGGCAGCCATTGTAGATAGGACCATGTAGCTCCAAACCTTTGATATTTTACCTGATATAGTGAGACCAAATCCTACTCCAGGTCGCTTCTCTAGCTCCACTATTGTGTAGGCTTTCTTCTCCTCTGAAACAAAGAACAATATCAGAAATATATCAATGGAAATATCAATGGAAATCATGAATTATAGACTTGAAACAGAATTTACATATGTTTGAATATGATGAGGTATGAATTACATGCTTGGGGAATGGGGTGTTTTATATGCAAATAAATGCTTTTGGAATCTCATAAGCTTTGCATTCCAGAAATAGGGTCACGCATCTTTACCCTGAAGTCTTAACTTCTTGTGCACCATAGAAATAAAAGAGAGAATCCAGACTTCCTATACTGCCCTGTGTAGCAGTGTTTTCTTCTAACCTTAACACTTTTTGGATGGAAATGTTAAAAAAACTATGCAAGGTGGAAATGGGTGAAATTAAGTGGGGGAAAAGTGGGGGAGACAGGAGTAGAACCCGGGTCCACCAGCATGGAATTCAGTGTCTTAGTTCACTCGGCCAGGGGTCACACACCCGTAATTAACAATTCCGTCCACATTAATCACCCGCTGTGATCTGCTGCCAGCACCGTTTTCAAATGGGATTCCATGGGGTTCAGGAGTTTAAGGGTTATGGTATTTAAAATTTTATACAATTTGAAAAACCAGACACTCTGTAAGATTGAACAGAAATAGTGTCTTTAAAATGTAGTGCCTGGAAAAAATTCTGAAAAACAGTTTCAATATGGCAGTAAGTTCCCATTGCAAATAACCATGACATGGGCAATTATGAGTTGTGTGCATATAGATCAAAGTTATTTCATGTATTCATTGTCATTATATGGATTCACACTTACAGTAACCAAATGTATTTTGGTTCACACGCAATCTATGCCGGGCGCAATGCCAATGTTCCATGATACGGTGCCATATCATTCTCGTTTTAATGGGTGAAAATAAATGGTGCATATATTGCATGTAGAGAGATAATTCTAGGAGGGATTATCCTTCATATGTTATATCATTCGGGTGTCCTGTGCTAGATATCTAATACAGGGTGAGTCAAAATAGTCCGGTCCCGTTTTCAAAAAATCAAGAAAAATACTTCTTGTACAAAATTGGTAATTGTTTTCATTGTTTATGAGAGTAGACATACTTCTTGATACCTGGTGATGTTTTCAAGACAATATCATATTCCACGCCAGATTTACAACATTTTTACAAAAAGACGCGTAATCCAAAGTGTTCCAAGTTTGGTGGTGGGTGTTAATTCTACTGTAATATTAGTTATTCATACAACACAACACACTGTGTAACTGTTGCAATTTATACCAAAATATCATGGTTTTTTTTGTTGAATCTCTGATAAATTGAACGATATTGCATGCAAAGTATTTAAATATATTATAATATAACTCAGTATTGCACAAATATATTCATAAAAATGGACTATGCACTTTGCCTGGTAAGTTGCCAAATCACAAACTGTTTAAAGATATAAGATCTGTTTTCTCTCAGACTTCTCTCATATCAGTTCGATTAAAATAACAAGTTTCAAAATATTTTGGTCAACATTTTGTTAAAACTCAATAATGTTTGTTATAGGCTATCTCTGATTGCACGAAAACTATTGAAAACATAACCGCAAAGACAATAGAATCTCTTTTCCTATTGTAATTGCTGTGAATACCAACACGCCTTCGATTGACTTATTCAAAAGGCACGCGTTAAACGTTAACATCCATAGGGATCCCTTAGATAAGTTGGAACAGATTTTATTTCACAGAATTTAGAAAAATTATCATATCTCCCGTTTCGAATAACAAATGTTAATGAAATAAAATTTAGGTTATAGCTAGTAATGCCACCTTGCTAGGCAAGTCATTACATATATTCATTTTAAAATTTTAACTGGTTTAAAAAATCGGTGAAATCGGGACCGGACTATTTTGACTCGCCCTGTAGAGCAGACGATTACAAGTCTCCTTCACCCTAACACTCTTGAATACTACGAATTACTACGATGCGGTGTGCCTGTGTCACCCGGCTCGGCAGTTTTTCGATGAAATAATGGCCCCAGGGTATATACATGGCGAATTATACTGAGCCATGTATGGTTGACCCCGTGGTCTAGCGGTAGATCGTCTGCCTCTAAACCCAGAGGTCTGGGGTTCAAGCCCGTGAGCTTTGGGGGCCTTTTTTCCCTCGCTCTTTGGCTGCGAAATTTTTGTTGTTGGAAAAAGTGCCTCGGGGTTGGGGTTAGGGTTATAATATAATGCCAGATTACATGCATGCATGCACGTTCAGTAATTTCCTTAAGTGACAAACAATATATATTCCCTCCATACTCCATGACAGATGATTGTCATTTAATCTCTGTGAATCATTTATATCTTGACCTGCTTTTGCATGCCAACAAACACCAAACAGACTTTTTAAAGCTTCCTAATAAATTCCTATTCCTGGAGCATGTCTTCCTTTATAAATTTGACAAATTGTAAAGCTGGGAATGTTTCCGCTAATATTGGCTAAATTTGGCAAACTATGGCTTGCAAATAAGAACATCTGTTTTCTGAAAATTAAAGCGTTATATAGGGGATCCTTAAATTGAAAATTTACCAACGTAAGAAATTCTTAAAAATTGGCTGAGTGAAGAAAACAAATGTTTGTGAAGTAATCACTTTAACAGTAAGCTAACTAATAAAAGAGCTACTTATAGAGAATGTTCTGAATGTGATGTCTATTACAGCTATGATCTAGATTGATTAAAATATATCTCTTATATTATAATTATACTTGGGCTGACAAGATGTACTTTTTGACATGATGCTACATCTCATCACGTCATCATGTTATTTATTTCTCATCTCTGCAGTCAATAACCAGATGGTGATTTATCAACTACTAATCATGGCATATTTATTTTGATGTCAACATTCATAACAAACTAGTTTACTGTGATCATTTGCCCCAATGGAGTAGTTGTACCATGCAAGTTCAAATTGTACAAACTGCAGGCAAATTCAATCAAGACAAAAAGGTCTTCTAAAGTTGTTGCTACAGTTCATTTAGGAAACACACACGACACACCTCTATATCATTAACAAACACCCCTACATCTCTTTTTAAAGGATTGTTTTGGTCCCTCTAACATTTTGAAGTATCATACAAACCTTCCACAGCAGTATAAAACATCAACCACATCCTGAGAGGTGAGGTCTTTCCAATTCTCCAAAGGTCTTTGCTAAATTGGTCCAAATTTTGATTAAAATGCCAAATTTTTAATAATAAATCTGGATTATTTTGAAACAGTTACATTAAGTGACATCTTTGTATGTCTGTAAAACAACACCAAAAGGATATGTTCGTGTTTCTAGGCAACAGACACTGGTTACGGTGTTTGGGAGACAATACGACTAGTCTGACTGTCTGACAAATATTATCCAATAATCGTTTTATCATTCTATAACTAGGAAAGTTTTATTTTTAAGCTGGTTATTCTAAAAAACAGTGATTCACAGACATGGATGTGTCACTTCTACAAATTATTGATTTCTAAAAAACATTTCCATTGGTTACAAATTAAGTAATATATTTTTGTTAGCCAATCAGTGATGCTGAAGAAGACTGACTTTGAAATTGTTATGAGATTTGGAAGATGTATTTTGATTGGTTAATAGGATTATTATTTAATCTATTCAACCAATCAGAGAAGCTGTCACAAATGCAGTAGTACGTCTAGAGGGATTTAGATTAGAATCATATGAAATATTTATAATAACAAGGGAGACAATAATGACTAGCCTGTCCGCTGTTGATAAATATCCAAACGTTTTATCATTTGTTGCGATGATAAAATCTTCAAATCTGTGAAGGATATGGTGAATGTATGATGATGAATTATTAGTTTCTTAAATCCATCCATTGCCAATACTGTCTTCATACAGCGTCACTGATTGGTTGGTCGCGTCAATACTCGTATCAACCAAGTAACCAATCAAATTGTATACTCCTCCTATGCCATACCCTCTCTGGCTTTCACCCAAGTCTGGAGATGATGATGACAATCGGACATGTCATATTTGAAAGCACTGCCTCCTCCACCCCATCCCCTTCTTTCCCCTCATCCATCTCCATAACTCTTATATAATATGTGCAATACTAGTGTTTTCCTGCTTGGAGATGATCAAATCTGGATGTGACAAATGTCCATTTGACATGTCATGATTGAGTGCACCTCTCCCCTCCTAAACCATATCATCATGGGAATACAAGAATGTTGTAAGTAACATGTTGGTCATTTTCCAAGAGAAGTTTTTTGTGTTCAATTTTGTTTACTTGTCGGTTGTTTTAACTTGCTTACTTATTTTATCAAAATGAATTAATTCCAAATGTCAAGATTGGTTTATAAATGGTTTAAAAAGTGTGGATTTGCCTATATTTTCATTTATAACTAATTTAAATAATCTAATTTGGCGGATATGTCACAATATTCTTGCATTTCCACGATGATATGGCTCTTACATGTCCCCCCTCTTCCCCATCCCTGACTCTTACCAGGAATGTAGTGTTGCCTGATGGGGGATGGTCAAGTCTGGAGTTGACGCATGGCCATTTAGACCAGTGTCCTACTTCCACCTTACCCTTCCCTTACCTGTCCTCTCCCTAGTTCTTACCTGGGATAGTATGTGTTGCCTGTTTGGAGAGGGTCAAGTCTGGAGACGATGCATGACCTTAGACCAGTCTCCTGCTTCCACCCCAACCTTCCCCTTACCTGTCCTCTCCCTCTCCCTGATTCTTACCTGGGATTGTATGTGTTGCCTGGTTGGAGAGCGTCAAGTCTGGAGATGACGCATGACCATTGGACCAGTATCCTGCTTCCATCTCACCCTTCCTACCCCTTACATTTGCTCTCCCTCGCCCTATTTCTTACCTGGGATGGTAAGTGTTGCCTGGTTGGAGAGCGTCAAGTCTGGAGATGACGCATGACCATTAGACCAGTCTCCTGCTTCATACCCTTCCTACCCCTTACATTTCCACTCCCTCTCCCTGATTCTTACCTGGGATTGTAAGTGTTGCCTGGTTGGAGAGGGTCAAGTCTGGAGATGAAGCATGACCGTTGGACATGCCTTTCTTGCCTCGCTCATCATCCTCTGTAATGATACAAAATAAAAAGACATTTACTTTAAATAATTATTTGAAAGCAAAAACATTTGACAAATAAAACATGTTTAATTGAAAACAATATGGAGAAGGGAGGAGGGAGAAGAGAGGAAGGAGCAGGGAGGGGGAAAGGAGGTAGGAGGGGGTATGAGGGGTGAAGGAGGAAGAAGAATGGAGGAAGAGGAGGGAGGATGGAGGAGGTTAGAGAGGTGGAAAGTGAGAGGAGGTAGGAAGTCAAATGATTTACACTGGATTAAATCACAAGTTTTCCTATAAAAAATATATTCTCGTACCATGTTGGTCAAAGATGGATGTATAACCCACATTTCCTCCTGATAACCCCTTCCTTTTGAAACCTTGCCCTTTCTCTATCCTTCCTAATTTGTACCCACTTTGGTACATCTTCAATATTATAGATCTCCCTTATCTTTCAATCTGTGACTGCTATATATCCAACATTTCATTGACCATTCATCCTTTCCAATCTTTCATACACATTTCCGTGAAGATATTGATACAGTTCATATCTTTCCCTACAGACAAATATTCATGATCTTTATTTAGAATCTCTAGATATCTATCCATTCAATTGAAATTCAATGAATCATGAAAAGTGTGTTATTCATTAAAATATGTCAACAATACAATTGAACTCTCCTGGCATCAATAACATTTTCAAAAATAGGTTTAATTTCGGTTTATCACTATTTGAAGCCATACATCGTAAGTACTTCCTTCCATGATTGTGATCTCAACTCAAACCTTCACAAAAATGGCTTTTAGTGCCTCTGAAATGCCAATATCCTCAAAATATATCTCCAAAGGGGAATAAAGCACCAGGCAGAATTGATGGAAATAGGGGCTGAATTTGAGGCCTATTCCTTTGACTACAACGATAGTATTCCATGACAAATATGTGTCGCTAGTAACATATCCTTTATTGATAGGTCCAATCAAGCCATTTCCTATTACCAACCCTTAATCAATCTAACACAAACGTGACAAGATCACGAAATTAAATCTATGATATCAACATTGTCTGCGGACCCACTGGAATATCCTTTTAAAAATAGAATTGTTGTCAAATTTGCAACACTGGAAAGTAACTGGTTTATAGGAATCAATTCTAACATCTATAAACAAATTAATTAAACAAATTAAATGTCAGTTTTTATATAGCGTTTTTCCAATTATGCTCGTACATTTAATTCGCTGCCACTATGGGATACATCAGAATCAGTTCTTTTCACTTAGGTTCTACTGAATATCATACAAATATCGATAATTGTGCGTATTCCTATCAAACATGTTGGCCACAGTGGGACTCAAACTCCTTATCCTTAAATAAAACTGATGTCAAAATGTTGTTGTATTGCAAAAAAAACCCGGCATGACAGGAATCAAATCCGGAATTCTAAATTTATAAATCGGAATTGTATGCAGAACCACTGGGATATCCGTCTTCTATAAATAGAATTGCTGTCAAAATGTTGACATATTCCAAAGAAAATGCTGTACCTGAATTCAATCCCCAACTCCAATATTTGGGTATATAGTTTTCAAAATTGGATGAGACCTAAAATAGTTACTTTGAAAAAATACAACCAACCCATAAAATACTATAAAGGTGTATTTTTTTACATGGGGGTGTGTGTCAAATGATATTTTTTATTTTAAATTGTCAAAATAAATAACAAAACTGTACTCAACTTTATTTATACAGATGTATGATCCCTTTTAAATTCAAGAATCAAACGTTTTGTGTATTGTTTATTGATACAAATATTTGTCATAACATATTTCTCCTTTTGCAATTAAAATCATATCCCTCTTGTCTTTAGAGGCTAACAAAAATAACTAAATTTAAACATTTTATACATGACAGGAAACAAATATGCCCACTGGGATCTTTTTAAAGATGACTGTGCTATCAATTATTCTTATACAAAGTGGGTGTGGTTTTGGATGTCAACAGGCAATTTGATTGTTTTTTGGCTGATTTTCAGACGATACACACTATATAAGATGAGAAAATGGTATACAGTTTGGGGCGTTGCTTTTCATTTGAATAATAATACCTTCAGTGCGTATGGTCATCGTGTTATCGTGCCCTACACAAAGTCGCCGGCGTATGTGTTGTGTTGTGTGTATAACGCAGCGTTGTCATGTGTGCGTGTGCTAAGAACGTGATTAATTCAAATAAGGAAGTTGGTAAACAGCTCGCTGGATTCGCCGATTTTATAAAGGGGTGCATTTTTTGTTGTCTGATTTTTTTAAATCTAACAAAATTCGTTATTTTATGATATGAGATTAAAATAACCAATAAACTCAATAAGAATGAGAATGAAATACAGCTTGTAGCTGTTTTCAAATTTTCATATTTGTGATGTCGTGTATGGCCACCTGCGGCGACCATACACGACTCCAAATATGGTACAGCCTATACATTATAAGACCATCGTATAGCAAAACAGCTACGAACTATACTTTATTCTCTTAGTCATATCTGAAAATGAATTTCTATACAGCATTTCAAGTTTAGAATTGGGGACAGTTACCAATTATAGCAAACTGATGCAATATTTTAGCTAGGGTTTACAATTCACATTTTCCAATACAACCACAGAATCCTTAAGTTAAATTTGTTAGATAAATCTGGTATAATCAGGAGATGTCAACCACAATGAGTTCCTTTAACAATTATAATATAACTGTAAACCAGTAATGTTGGTACATGTAGCTACATTTGTATGTCTACACTGCTAGTATTTGCCACCACCGTTTTTGTTGTGAGATTGAAGTATAAATCAACCTTGAGGAACAAAACAATATATGGAATTTTTCTTTTGACAATGCTCACTGGATTGTAACATATATTTGACACTTTTTGAATACAAGGCATAATTCAGTGCCAAAATCACAATCAAACCAGTAATACTTAACATAGCTATTGTGAAAGGTCAGCACTAAATGACTAATGAGGCCAGTTTCATACAGAAATGTAATCAAATTGATATTTACACTATCATTTTTTGTTGAATACAAATACGCAAAATACCTAATACTCTCCTTGTCAAATTCAGGCCACTTTAATGATTAAATAGTTCATCTTTTGAGAGTAGTATAGGGTGTATCGCCTGCTGGTGCATTGCAATATGAATGGGGGAAATGAGAGAGAGAGAGAGAAAGCAAGAAAAAAGGAAAATTTGTGAGTATTTCAATTCAAATTAATTATGTAAAAAATTACAATTGTTTCCATTTTTTTTTGTGGACATTTTAAATATTTGCAAAAAAACGTAACTTCCCAAAACAAACAAGCAAAAAAGGTCAGTTGGGCACTTACAATAGGGGCTTTTTCCTTGTTTTTTCGTCATCATTCAGTGAATTTCTGAATCTGATCATTTCCTAAATATTTCAATGTCCTGAAGGCTTACTTTTGAAAATAAGTGCATTATACCTGAGACTCAGATTATACCCTACACTCTATATACCCTTTCTAATTATTTAAGAGGGTCATTTTGGTTTAAAATAATAAAAATGCAGCCTTTTCCAGGGACCAATTCGGGTTATAAATAAAAATAAAACTTTGCGACTATTTTAATACGTCCTATTTAGCTGGTTGTCCGTCTAGACGACAACTGGGGATTGAAGTGAAGTTCACAGGATTTTGATTTTATTTGGTATATCCTATTTTGCCTCAATCCATATACCTAATACCCAAAGGATTCTGAACTGTCAGTAGTGCTGTCATTATTATACATATAATTAAAAATGGCACTTATAAAGTTTTTCAATATTCCAAAACAAGTTTGTAAAATTCCAAAACAATTTTTTTAAATATATTTTGAAACCATGGTTTATTTTCTTTATTCCGAAACAATTGTATTCTCAATCAAAGAGAGATTTTTTGTAATTTCTGACATGAAAGGCAATGATATAGGTGTCACATTTCTTATTGAGATTCAAGGTACACCATCTTAACCAGTTCGCTGCTACTATTAAATATTAGTCTGTGCAATGCTGTGCTACGCCAAAAATTGAGGTCAATATTTAGCTGAACTTTGATTGCCTATAACGAGGTTAATATTCTCGCCAGCCTTTACAAAATAGCGCCATCAGTTGGGAAATGTTCTAAGGAAAATATCGATATGCGATTGTCCCATAGCGATACTGTGAAGGGCTAAGAGGCAAGTTTGAACAAAGCATGTAATTTGCCGACTCGCTCCCGTATATATATGGGCATAGCACAGTGGTGTACAGGTTCCCTCCCGTATATATATGGGAGTAGCAGCGAAGTGGTTAATGGCACTCTTCTCTGTTGAAATTCCTCTAGTGTTACATCAAGACACCATCTATAGATGTTAATACTGACTAAATGTATGCCTTCTTAACTTTTTTGTTGTTGAAGTTTTGATAAGATAAACATCTGGTTTTTTATATTCCAAAGAAAGTTTTTTACATATTTTGAAACACTATTTTATTGTATTCCAAAACAAACAAGAAAACTATTCCATATTTTTTTGTGACATCAGAGGCAATGATATTGATGCCACATCTGAACTCGTAGTCACTTGAAACTCTTTTCTCCTCCTCTGGTTGTTACATCAAAACTATTGGAATTCTTAAATTCTACTTGGATATATAGTTTCACTAAACCTTTAACAGTTTTCCCATACAAAATTTCCCATAACAAATTATCTTACTCTACTAATCAACATGGGCCCAGTATAAAACTGCGCTAAATCCAACAGAAGCAATCATGCAAAAGGTACATGTAAGCTTCGAAAAGTTACTTTTAGGAGCGCGACCATCGCAGTGTGATGGATGATCACCTGGACTCTGGCAGCCCAGGTTCGATTCCCAGGGGCAGCACACACCATTTGTGTCATTATTTGTTATTTGTTGTGTTTCCCCTGTTAGCTTTATTGCTACAAATTTACCCCTAGAATGGGTTAGGGTTAAATCAATATCTTGAAATGCGTTTGTAGAAACATTTCTTACTGACTAAACTAATCATTCATACTTTGTTCCGCCTAAAGAATTTACAACAGTGCACTTTCCACAGCACCAATGATTAAGGTGGAGTGGAGTAAACTAATTTTGCTTGTAAGTACATGTATGGTAATTGGTTTGCATCCATACAGGCATTACAAAACTAAATAATTGCAAAAGTATTTAAAATGGCTGACAGTACCACAAATAGACACACAGGAATGCAGTTTGTCTCTTACTCATGCTCCAATAAATAAAATCCTATGCTTGGTCAACTACTGGCTGAATAGTTATATTGTCCACTTCTAAAGAGCATATCTAAATACTATACAGTATCATCCTACATCTGCAAATGTGTCCATTTGTTGGTTAAATATGTCTGAATACTTTTCCTGCGCTTTTTAATCCATATTGATAATCTGTAACTTTAACATAAATCACTACACAATAATAATATCCAGTCTTTCAGAAACTGTAATCAGATTTGTAAATCTAGCCTCGGAGTAGCATAGCATGGCAAAACCAGCCTTGCTTTACATACAGAGCAGACATAACCCAAAAAGTGACATATGAAACGCACAAATACTGTCAAAAACACTGTTGACACAGCACAGAAATCTATCAAAACTTGGCTCGAACGTGGACTTGCGTTAAGTAGTCAACATACCGTGAACATATTGATCCTCAATGACATTCTTCAGCGAAAAACAGCGCTGCATCTTCCCAGACACGGCCATCGTTGATGCCGACTTGAAACCCTTGGTATAGATAGTACACATAGTTGCTTTTTGGTTGTGACCAGGGAAGCGTGATGGGTGCTATTGTTCACTACATCAGATCTAAACAAATCTGACTGAACCGGCTTACCCTAAAGGAGAGTTCAAACCAATAATGAATGTGTCCAACTAGAAGTATTTCCCCTGTTGTGTGCTACATAAATGGACCGTACCATTGCGTCGGCGTGGGTGTCCAAGCGTTATATTAAGCTGTCAACTGGCAAGGGGACGATGGGTATTAAGCTATGTAAATGTTGGATCAATCACTAGTAACCACCATTTCCACATTGTACCATGGGTTAAGTATCAAAATCAATTACATTTAATTAACAACTCCTAAGACCAATCAGAATGTAAATCTACTGATTACTTTTTGCTCAGTCAATCTTTTTGACGTGCACCTGATCTTGAGGAAGACAGGAAATTAAGACTTCATTATAGGGGCAGACAATGTCGCCCAACAGGGTTAACGGGGCAATATAACCGTGGCGACTAATCTGTGTGTCAAATCCATGATGACCAATCATGGTTGATCCAATCAAATCACTACTTTTGATTTTGGAGGTGATCTGCCAGAGGGTGATGGCCGTGGTGCAGCCTGTTGATATCTGGAATCAGGGGCCATTATAGATGACACTTCAATTTATGGAAATAACTTTGAGAAATGCCAGCATTTTAAAGTCAATTTTGAACTCTAAAATGAGACAAGATTACATGATTTGACCTACATGTATCATACATTGACATTAAAGACTTAAAAGATAGTCCAAGTTAAGGCACCATCTAACCAACAGCTTTGCCATTTTGATATTGGTACAGAAAGAGATGTCATTGAAAAGAATAAGCTACGATAGTTCAATCAGTTCCAAATTGGCGAGAGATATTCAGTTTTTATCTTTCCGCGCGCAAAAGTAAAAAAATTTGGTCACACGCACACGTCAAGCATATGATGCATCGTTCGTTTGTTGTTTTCAGCGCACCTATATCCTTCCGTATTCATTCGCTGCTGTAAGGAGGCTTTGCCAATTTGCAATTGATCAAACTATAACTGTTTAATAGTTCCTTCTTTTCATATGTTTTTTTACCTCCAAGCGTGAAATGGCAGCCTGCTCAGCTATCAGTGGCCCTTTGGGTCGGGTTGGGTAAGGGTTTATGTGGGGCGGGGAGGGGCCCCATAGGTCTTTCTTTCACATCCCCAGCCATGCTTAATTCGGCTACTCATTTCCATGCTTTTACATATGGGGAATTACTTATAAGTCATCAATAACTGTTGACATATTAAAAAGAACAAATCTAGTAAACAAAGTTACAAAAGCATCATTTCCGATGCATAATCATCAACTGTTCATCATTTGAAGGCCACAGTATGTTGTTGTACTGTAAAAGTGATGACTTTCTTGTCATTTGCGCTTCACCAATTGAACTGTTTTGCATGTTTTCAAATTCACAATTTGTAGCTTCATCACATAGACCTATATGCTAAAGAAATACATTTGTGTGTTATCGTTTTCGCAGTAGCTGATTTGAGCATGTTTCAAATTAGGAAATGATAAATTGTGACGTGATCAAGCGAAATGAGTCACATGTTGGCAGTTTTGAATTTTGATATTTGTCCATCATTTAAAAGCAGGTGAAAAATGCTACAATATGGTCCAAACCCCACTAAAATCGAATTATAGTTTTTAAGTACAAACGTATCAAGTTTAAAACTCTCCTTTATATCTATAAGGCTCTGAATGGTCTATCGCCGATTTACCTGTCCGACTGCATTGCAATTCATGTCTCATCAAGGACAGGTCTGCGCTCCAACCTTGACAAGACCCGTCTCTTTATCCCAAAAACTAAAAGACAAATTGGCGATGGATCGTTCGGAGTCTGTGGCCCAACCCTCTGGAACAAGTTGCCACAATCAATTCGCTTGTCACCTAGTATTAATGCTTTCAAACGCAGCCTCAAAACTCATCTATTCTTGTGATTCCTCTTGCTGATGTTGTATTCTGTATTCTGTATAATTTATTTTGCTTTGTATTATTGTTATCCATTTATATATGTAATTGATGTAAAGCGCAATGATCAATTTTGGAATTGCGCTATATAAGCACCGTTATTATTATTATTATTATTATTACAAACAGTTTACCAACTGAGAAAACAAAATAAAACATAAGAATTTGTCACTTCATTTTACCTGTAACTCAAAATTAATATTCCCGACATACGACTCATTCCGCTTGATCGTACAATTTACTAAGAACCTTGGCACATTAGTTTACATTAATTGAGTCATGACTCCTAATATAGCATTGTAATTAGTTTAAAATAGATCACATATTAGACATCGGATAGTCAATACAATGGATCCTTTGAAGCTCTTTGACATTGTTGAACGCCAAGCCTCGATTTAAGCGGGAGCTGGGAGGTTTTTTTACCCCCGGTTACTAAGTTATAGCTTGGTGTTTTTCAAATTTTGCACAGCAAGTATAAAGACTAGGAACAACTTTTGTCAAAAGTAGCTCCTGGTCCATGTATGCTTAACTTAAGGAACGACACCATGGAGAAAAACTTCTTCAAGACCAAATAACAATACAATCCTTTTATATAACATTTAGGTTATTCAACCCTGTAGCCCATTATATAGTCTAAAATTATCCCCATTGTAGAAAAGAAAGAAGATATTACTTGCCTACCATCAGCTGTCATGTGATCAGTCACAGATCACATGACCAGGGCCCTATTTCATCAAAGTTAAGATTCCTTGTTAGTGGACTTAAGAAGAGTGATTTTCGAACTCTTCTTAGGTCTTGTTCAGAAGAAAATAAAGAATTCTTCCAAGCTAGTAAAGTTTTGTTAGATTGGACCCGGGTTAAAAGATTGACATGACTATGAGTCCTATTTCGTAGAGATTGAGTTGTTGAAACCAACAATATTTTGAAATTTCGAAGATGGGGTCAGTCAGGCCCATAGAAGAGGGGGTTTTCTTCCGTCACCTTACCCTTCTCCAATACATCAATGTCATTATCACTATTACTTGCTATCTAGCCAAAGACAACCCAAAACATTGATTAAGTATTGATTTGAGGGAAAGGTGATGGGAGGTGGTGTACTTTTTTTGCCAAACTCATTCAAAGCGTCCCAACATTTAGGGAGGGGAAAACAAAACAAACATGATATGTACTAGAATATAATTATTTTGAGAAAAAAAAGTGTTTAGATATTTCAATTTAAGACACAATAAACAATAAAAAAGGAAAATTAAGAAAAAAGGAGGTGGGGATATTGGTGGTTGTGTCTAGACCTTGAGGCAAAATTGAGACTCGTGTACATAGAGTGCACATATCTCTCAATAAAACCCTTTTGGCCTTTTTTTGAAATCCCGTCAATGACAAACCAACATTGAAATGCTGTCATTGACAGTGTTTGCCTGGTGGACTTCCTATGAAATCCACAAGGATTCGAAAGCTAAACTACTGTGATAACATGCGTAATGCGGGATGGCTCAATAATGTCAAAATGTTAACTCCAGTTGCCATGGTTACCAAGTATGAAAAAAGTACATTTTTAATCAAAACCGTCTGAGTTAGCTTATGTCTGGGTAGGGGTAAGGTAGGGGTATCTGTGGGATATCCTTGTAGTTTTAAGGTTCCACAGCAGAGTTCCTGATTATCACCTTACAAAATACATAAATATTTATTATTTAACCCGTACAATTTTATGAATAATCAACGCACTAATAGAATTAATAACAATATGCTTTTTTTCGGGTCTTTTAAAAATCAAAAACTATTTTGCAAAATTTGAGGCATAATAATCAAACTTTGTGAAGAAACAGGCAACATAATTATACATATAAATTGTGAGTAATTATGACATAAAATACCGCCCCCCCCCACCCAAATTATGTAAATAAGCATACAATTTGCTCACCAATGCCTATGCACAGATGAAAACAATGTCTTATTCTCCTGTACACTGTCGGAATGCAGCTGCGATACAAAGCACTAACATTCAGCATAATTCTCCTGACTGGATGCTGTTCAGCCATTGCAAGTTTATCCCCTACATACAAGCGTAGAAATGAAGATTCACCCATGTATAATTGAATCCTTCCCATAATGTTTTAGTGCTGGATGAAGATGTCATAATGAAAAGTCTCTAGCTCCTTTGCTGCTCAAACTCGCAAAAAGGTATACTCGTTTTCATGATCGCTATATTTCAGTGTATTCCATTATGTCCATATTTCACCTGAATTTCAAACTTGTTAGCATCAAGACTCGATTGGCGCCATCTTGGATTTACCGCTTATTTCCTGTAGAAGGCCATGTTTCTCAGAGCACAAATGTCTCCTTGTTAACAACCAAGACATAGTTACGGGGGGATAACTGCAAGATATTTTCATCCATTTTATTTTGTTAAACACAATACTGCATGACTCTCCGTTTATCAAGTTGTCGTCTGATATTTCCAGAGGATGTTTGGATTCCGTTTTCCAAAGTATTTACATCATTAGTCATTGTTGTTTACAGCTGGAGGGAACGGTAGCAATTCCGGTCATAAATTATATAACAAGTTACAAGTTCTACTTTAATGGAGCTGGAAGTGCACCAATCTTTGGAAACTAAAGTTGAAGTTGAAACAGAAGTTGAAGTTTCATGACCAGTACACAGCAATCTGATGAAAGTTACAGCCATACTGAAAATTCCAGGTTCATTTTAGTGTTAAGATTCAACTTTGTATACCATTGATTAACAGCACGAGTTTGAGCAACCAGACAAAGTTGAGGATGGAAACCTTGTGATTAAAGTGCACAAGTTGAAGTTCAATTCAAGATACCATGATGTCAGGTGCAGACTGTTACCTGCTGTCATAAAGGTTGAGCCCTGATATGAAGGATGGTTACCAATTAACAATGATTTCCCAAAAATTAATGTCATATCCTGCATACATACAATTCTCCTGTGATCTGGAAAAACCTAGTAAGTCTGTTGCACACAAATTTGAGAAAACAAAAGGAAAACTGTTCCCATATTTTTTCCAGACTAGGTTTTTCTATACTAGGTTCTTCCAGATGAAAAACTGCAGACAGGGAAGAGTTTTACACACTTTAACTTGATAAACTGAAGGGGAAAAACCTAGTCGAAATATGGGTCTAACTCAATTTTTCACCAACATTTGACTTACTAGGTTTTTTCAGATTACAGCAGAATTATAGAAGCATCAAATTCTTCAGACTAACATCTGCCACCTCACACTTGATGGCATTTTGTTCACTGTCCTTCCATGTCTTTATTAACAGGTAGGAGATTCACTGTCATCACGCTGGGAGAAAGTCCTCCTGCAACTTTAGTACTACACCATTGTTTTCATGTCCAATGCGGCGCAATTAAACAAAGAAGGAGATATGTAGACATGCCCACACCCAAGGTATGGTTTTGATTTCTGTCCTAATCCGAAAGAAGCAAGATGTGAAAATTCCTGTCATAACAACAATAACATTTGGCTGATTTCCAATCAGAGAAGTCACCATAAAACCCTAAAAAGGTACCGTACTGATTTGGGCTTTCCAAGCTCATACACCTAGAGTTATGCGAACAGCTACTATATTTGCCAAGTAATCATGACATAAAGTAACACTGCTTCGCTCAGTTAAATGCTACGCATTTGGTTCGGGCCATGGCCCCTCCGGCCTTATAATAATATATTCACTGAGGGGCGTAGAATGTTTCTAAACTTGCATGTGATATCTATTTTTGGGATTTCCCCATCCCTGAATGACTTGCAGTGCAATCCATGACATCGATCAGGAAGACCACGGGCCATCTGTGGGAAAACAAGCGTGCAAGTTGAGGCCATGCAGCTGGTCTTTTAGCTTAATGTTATTGCACTGATCATATCTGCCTCATCATATTCACAATCACACAAATAATTATGCGTATATATTTGACAAATGACCAATCAATTTAGCATAATGAGGCATACTAAATGGGTGATAAATCATTGTTATTGTTATGTTACTGTATATTTATATAACATGTATGTTACTATAATTACTATGATTTTTGAAATTGTAATTCATGCCAATAGTGGCAATATTTTGTGTATTTGGGCAGATGGCCTCATACTTTGAAATAAAAACTAAACTAAACATAAGACTGGCTTCATGAAAGAAAAGTTCATATTTCATACTATGTTTATAAATCTACCTCTGTGTTGTGAATATTTATATCATATTGAATGGCTTTGAGGGTGATACAAGAATATATTGCAGGAGCTATACACATATTGCACGGGTCGGAGACGAGTGCAATATTTCTATAACGAGTGCAATATATTCTTGTATCACCTGAAAATAAGGCATTCAATATTATTTATATAATATTTTGTTAAAACAGGCTAAATATGCAAATGAATTGGGCAAATCAGAGGTTCTATAATTAGATGGGTATTACCAGGCATATGTGTGGCAAATTTATTTTAACCCTAACTCCCAGGCGTGTTTTTGTGAATTTGTGAATTAAACTATCAGGGGAGAAAAACGGGTCAAATTTGAGGGGAAAATCAGTCTCTGCACGCGAGATCAAAACCGGGCCACGTGAGTGGAAGTCTGATACTCTACCGACGGATTTACAAGGGTGATGTTAAAAAGTTTTTTTCACAAGTTGAACCATGCGTTGAGCGTGGCACGAGATTGATGGGGCCGCCACGCGGTACAAGATTGTAGCACTGTTGGGTTTTGTAAGGTCCAGGAAGGTTAGGGTTAATGAGGCTAGGAATTAAAACAACACCAGGCTTTTAACTCAACCTACAGCTTAAATCTTCTGAAAATTCAAAATCGATGTTTGCACATTATCCAAACTTGTACATAAAATCAGTTTCCAAGAAAAAGCAAAATATATTTACTTTTAATTTTGCAATAGAGTCACCCAGTCATATTTTAAGCCCAGATCCTTCCACCAACATGTATAGGCACCTTGGTTCTACCTATGAGTAAGTTATCATGAATTAGTCCAGTGCAAACATTTCTACTGTAGTTATAAAGATGTATTCTGTAATACACATGGGCTACACTTCCTCTTTTGTAGGATGAAATGACAAACTCTATGAATGTATTATAAAACATATTCGGTTATGGCCCCCTGCCAGAAGGGTTGCCCCCTGACACCCTCCAAAATTGAAGACCCTAGTTACGCTTCTGAGCCCTAGCTAGTCTATAGTGGTACTGACATTGGCTTTGGGACCGAAAGGTCCTGGGTTCGAATCCCACTATTGTCAGATATTATGTATAACCTTTGCTTTCAATTTATTTTTTCTCAAATGGGGACAAATGTTGTAAGTTGGAAGACTTACGACTAGGCTAATTCATGATATAGCTTACTCACAGGTAACGCCAGCACAGTCACACACATACCAAGCGAACCATTTTATTCAACTCATAGAGACACCAACCCAGACAGACACAGTTCCAGTAAGCAGTGACGTCAACGACAGGGTTACATCATTATAACCAAGTAGCCCCTGGATAGTGCTAGGTTCAAACAGACCCTTCCCCCTTTCGTAAATCAAAACCATGGTTCTTCAACAATTTAAGCTTATCATTACCAATGCGCGCTGCGTGATCCACACGCTGCTGGAGGACCATGTGGTCATCTCAAGCTCTGCCGACATGCACTTAAACCACTGCGTATACCGTGTTAAAGGATTGGCGACTTTTACTTTAGGATGTTGTATATCATCTGGACAGCAAAATATACAAATTGATGTAAACAGAAGTGGATATGAGATATTTCATCCCTCTAGTGCAAACATGGCTGTAGTATTTCCCCTGTTGACAAACCTCAACTTTTTCGAATACATGAATATGGCGTTTGGAAATCTGCAAATCGGAAACTTTTCAAGAGAGGGCAAAGACCTCCATCAAAGTTTGCAAATAATTGAATTATGGAGGAGGGAAATTTGCAAGTAAGACACTTTTGAAGAAAGAGAAAAGACCTGTTAATATCCATTTGTGTATTTAGTAAATAGTAGGCCTATCCATGTCTAATTTGTGTAGCCAAGGGGGAAAGTGAGGGATCATGTTTTATGCAATATATTTGCCCAGTAATTACAATCCGATGTTACAATCAACACAGTAGTTGGTTTGAGGGTGAACAGGAAGGAGTAAGACCTCCCACATGATGGTATATCAATTTGCAGAAGAGTATGGAGACCGAATATATAAATATTTTATACTGAAAATCCAGTTTTTAACAGGTTGGGCTGTGACATCATCTTATTCAGAAGCTTTTGCCCATTATGTCTTATACAATAATTTAAGGGCCTAGAATCAATGCACAACTTCCCGTCTCCCCCCCCCCCCCCCCCCCCATCCCAAATAGAAATAAATAAATAATGAATAGCCATCCTCGTAGGGCCACTAAAACCAGCCTATTGAGGGAAATACTATACTAAGATAGAATATAAAAACACTGAGTCAGCCATCTCGAGCTGTTCTCGGGTTGATAGCGGTTCTCGGATTGGGAGCAGTTTTTCTAGGCTTAGATAGAGTAGTCCTAAGGTTAGGCCTTGGATAAACTTTCTCCCACTCCTGTACTCTATGTTACATAACACATACCTGCATTCATTGTACCAAACCATATTCAATTGTTATGGATGTTCAGACCTAAAGTTCAAAGCACTTGCTGCTCCATTCCCAACTCATAATCATAGTACAGAATAATATCACAATACATATTTTAAATATGATTTATCATATACCCTATTTTGACATGAACATTGCCAACAATGATTGCATGTCCACTTCGAGGGTCAAGTCCAACTTGGCTCTGCTCCTGAGCCCCCTTAATTCCACTTTTCCATCGCTTCAGTCACATCACATTTGCTTATTAATATTATGCAAGTTGGCTCAGTACACCAAATTTGCCAGCCTGGATGGATGGATGATGTTACACACCTAGAAATAGGATGCAGATAATGTTGCTTCTAAAACTTAGTATTTCCCAAGATTCACAAAACAAAAATTAGTAGAACGCGTTTCTTAGGCCAATCTAGGTACAATGCAGACCTATCTGCATGGATGGCACTTCTGGCGCGTTGGTCATTTTTTTTTGGGGGGGTAGGGGGTCCCAAATATCATTTATCATCATCCTTTTTTAATGACAACCCCCACCCCCAATTATTTGTATGACCCCCTACTCAGATGTTGATTAATTTTATGACCCTCCCTACCCCCTAATACACATCCCTACACATACAAGGGTCTATCTAGTTAGCGTTATTGTGGAGGTGGAAGCAAACAAAATTAGGGGCGAGCCCAAATTCTTGTTTATAATGTTGAAATATGTAGAGAAAATGCACACAGAGCTTTATATCCCCTTCCATTTTTTAACTAAAATTTTGAACACCCCCCTATCACAGTGGTATTAATTACTATTTTCTGTGTAAAACTATGACCCCTCCAGGATATTTGGGACACAACGAAGAAAATGACTGCCCTTTATTAGTTTGTGTTTTAAAAGGGTTCACCATAAAGCATGCAGCTTTTGCAGATATAGCCTTTTCAAAAAACATGAGATCTAAGTGCAAAAATGTCTTATATGCCATACCTGCTATATGTGACTTGACAATTATATCCTGGGAGCAGCATAAAGACTTTCAAGTATACATCTAACACCTAGCAGCTATAATAGCAGATACTGCCTTGTTGTACTCAACCCTCAACTAATTGATATCACATGGTAAACTACCCTACTCTTTCCCATGTCCAACCTAAGCTAAAAAAGACTCACCCTTCACGACAGGTTTCCCCGTGTAACACTCATCTTCAAAGTGCACCACCTTTCTGCGTCTATGACAATCCAGCATCTTCGATTTCATATAATGCACCTCTTTCTCCTCCCAACGGGCAAAGAAATCACAGAGCACGCTATCCCGCCACTCCCATCCTTTCACTGGTGTACTCTGTGGACGGGACCGTGGCACAATACGCCGTTGTTTCGTGATCAAAGACAGAGGCATGGCTCAATAAATCTGGTATCACACCACTTGTTGTGTGTACATGTACATGACGAGTCTGCAGCCAGCGAGCAACCCACTCCACAACTTTCAAGTGTTTGATTCTCTGATAGGATCAAAGTTAACTACTTGATTTCTTTACTTTTATTACTACTGATATGATCATAGTTACTTAACCCCTCGATCCCCAACATGCATTGCCTGTCAGAACCAATCTCCTTCAGGAACAGATTTTTTTTCTTAAAACTGTAAGAATCATTAATTCGGTAGATTCTCTGGGGTGATATGGACATTAGGTGCACTTTGCCAGGAAACATCCTAATAGCATCAGCACTTGGGTCTGTCATTCTAAGAATAAGCCCCAACACAAGAAACTCTATGAATAAACACCACACATAGGCGCAGATATCAACTATGAGAAACCGATACACCGATTGCCGTATTTAAAGAGTTAATCTGAGCCATATTTAACTGTTTTTAAACTGAATAGCTAGTCATTGGAGCCTGATTAATGTTTCCACATTTTGTTCTCAGACATGACACTTTATTACTGCTGGGCCATTGCATAGGGTTAGTACTTAAAGTTAAAGGGACTCAATACATAGAAATAAAATAGAAACCAAAGTTAGTCATTGAATGCTTTCATCTATGGTACCTGATATACTGTAAAACCAGAAATGTTTGCGTGCATTTAATTTTCACTAGTCTCGCTAAAATGTCACGGCGCAAATATTTCCAATCTACCTTGTTTGCAAAGTTATACAATGTAACATTCACAAAATTTCATGCCATGAATTAGGCCAGTATTGCCGATTCATGAAATTTTAAACTCACAGACATTTCTGGTTTTACAGTATAAGCAAACACCCCCTAACTGGGGCATATCACAATTGATGATCTGATAAGGGAGCACATCAAAACTCGACCACCCGGCAACCGCCGGTTCCGTGCGGTTGCAGCCGGTTTCTATTGTTCTAAACAATGATATGCGGTCCAACCGGGCGGAACCGGCGGTTGCCGCGCGGTCGAGTTTTGATGTGCTCCCTAACTCACGCCAACAGTACAGTAAAGACAAATATGATGGCAGCCAATATTGCAGTATCTTATAAGTAGAACTTTGGTGTCCCAAGATCTGGGGTTCATATTATTGTTTACTTAGAAGCAGGGCTCAAATTTTAATTTTTGAGGGCACCCAGTTTCAAGGGCACTGAACAAATGTATGATGGGGCACTAATAAGGCCAACAAATGGTCAAGAATACCTTGAAAGTTAACAAATGTCTAGGGCACCAAGGCAAAACCTCAAAAGGGCACGGCAATGGCCTTGATGGCCTTCGTGACATTTGAGCCCTGCTTGGAAGTGTACAAATGAAGGCCTATTAGCCAAGCATCGATTTCCATTACTCAATATCATAATGGTGGGTCCACCGAACAGCTAGAGTTAGGGCCAAATACAGTCAACGTTGAACAAAATGGTGTAATCTGATTCCTATTGTGTAATTCTTTTGGAATCAAACGTTTCTAAAATACTTAATTCACTTTGAAGAGCATTCATTACAGACAGTGTACCTTAAAACTTTACTTCTCAAGTTGTATTCCAGCATGTTTTCACGTATTAATCCTCTAATGTCTAGACCTCTAGTTCATGTGCGCCAGGTGTATTCACTCCCGTCATACACCAAGTTTATGGCACTTGGTAAGTGAATGAGACATATCTTAGAATTAATACAATATTATAAGACATGATGATTGCATGACATTATGAATATTTTAGCATACTGGATCTAGACTGAATCCTTCACTATTCATGCATGCCTATTGCAAGGGTGCTCAGTGTAAAGACTGAAACCATCTAAAGATGCCAGCCATAGAGGGACTGCAGGATCCAGGCTATGTTGCACCTAGAACTCAAAGTTCTGAACTGAGGTGCTAAGTTCAGAACTTATGGTGACACCTATATGTAAAAATCTCACAAAATAGATTCACTTATCACAGTATCGTTATTTTGATGTCTGCCTTTATGGGACAATTGATATTGGTCGCACCGTTAGACACACGCATTGACTCATGATATTGATTACGGCATTGCATTTAGTTTATAGGAGGATTACTGCAGGTAAGAAACACCATTTTACTACCTATTCTATTATCATTCAACACTAGTTACAAAACATTATTTTGTTTGGTTGTAAATTCCATGTCAACATGAGTATAAAGGCCCTGCATTTGATGTAGTTTAACGTAATCATGGCAGAACTTTGTTCACTAAAACTATAAGAAGCGGAAAATTCTATTTTATAATCATTCGAGTTTACATAATTTTTAAAAATCTTGCGGCAATTTAAAACTGAATGGACAGTTATACACCATAATTCCGGTGAACGAAGCATGGTTAAAGGCATATTATGTGATCTTTTCCAGGGAGCGCCCTCTATTCATTTTGTTTTTTTAGAAAGTAGATTTTCTTGCAGATTTACATTTCTGATCATAAATCGTACATACATTCCAAGTTACAGAGCGATACGATTCCTAATTACCTCAAAATCATGGTTTTAGAGTAAAATAAGTTGTCTGTTATCCGACAGTTTATTTTCACTCTATGATTTTGAAGTATATTAAGAATCGTATCGCCCTGTAATTTGGAATGCTCGACGATCTATGATCAGAAATGTAAATCTGCAAGAAAATCTGCTTTCAATTTTTTTTTTCGATGTTGAGGGCGTTCCCTTGAAAGATCACATAATATACATTTAACTCCTTTATGTTAAGCCGATCGATGAATTTGTGCAGTGCCTCTATATCTACCAAGATATCACTGGTGCAATCCCATACATTGATCTCCGTGCTATAAATTGACTGGTTTTGTTAGGGGCTAAGTTTGATTGTATTCATAATGTTAACTCCAGTGGTGTTGACCCGTCTAGATATTTGCCTGATCTCATACCATGTAATATAACTCTAACCCCGATTTAGGGCGTTTTTAACCGGGATCACAATATTTGAAGAGAAAATACAGACTTAATCGCCGGGGGCCAGCCGGGAATTGATCCGTGGACCGGCTGGACATCGCCCCTTCATCCCACCCACTAAGACACGACCCTAAGCTACTCGTTCGTACAGTATACCGCACCCACTATAAAGGCTCGGTTGATTACGTCATCTAAAATCGTCCACACAGGCGCTTGGAGATATGATTAGAAGTAGTATTTTTAGTACTTAGGGGGATTATGCATTGATTGCTGCACTATCCAGTTGCAACTATTTGGTTTGATGCAGGTCTATGCTTTCCACCAAACTGGCAGTGCAGACAAGTCTATTGTTTTAATCAGCTGGCAATAAAAACACATCACTCTTGCATGAATCCGATTGGCAGCGTTGAAGAAAAAATAGTTTCTTAATAAAAACATGCTGATAGTTCTACCTCGATAAGCTTCGCCGGGCACCTCATCCCCCCCCCTCCCTCTCCCGACAACTAACATGTTACAAACACTGCAGCTTGTTCTCTAGGCATTACACGAACATTATTACCGATATCTTCAAACTGGTTATGTGTATCTAGTTTGTCCCGCTATTTGTCTTCTTCTATCGATGTCCATTGATATCCAGTTTGTCCTGCTCTCAAATGGGAAGACATTTTCTAAACGGTGGCAGCGCCATTGCCGTAATATTTATCATTGGAGATCCCTTATAACCTGATGCACATTAGGCCCCAAAAATAATTGTTCGGTTGCCCTCCAGTGAAAAGGGTTGGACGGTTGGTCAATATGTTTTTAAAATCCCCTTATTCATATTCTTAGTTTATGGCCAGATTGAACAGATCGTCCTTGTGTTTCTGATAAAAACATAAAATGTTCATGCTTGGATGCAGTGTGACGTCTTGCAATTAACCCTCTCCAAAAAGAATACCCCACACACCATACACAAAAAAAAGAAAAAACCTCAAGGAAAAACGAGTAACAAAGAGTTGAGTGATATTTGTAAACAAAGCTCCACTGAAACTAAGCAATAATCAGACAGTAAATCATCTGCTGTATTATCTCTTGGACAAAGCATAGGGAACAAAGTAATGTTTCAAAAGTCAAGTTAAATGGTTTGCTCAACTATTAATGTTCCTTGCAACAACAATAAAAGAGACCCCAGATTTTCATGTTTTGGGGGGTTGGTCGCAGAGGGCAAACAAACAACTCTTTTTTGGGGGAGGGGGGGGGGGGGGGCCTTATACATGACAACTTTAAAAGACTGGTTAACAAAGCCTATATCATAACTTAACTTTTTAAACAAGATTTTAAACTTATACTTGTTGTGTAATGTGCATTAGGTTAAAAGAAATTTCCACTTACTGAAGGTATTAAAAACCCTAACCTGCCAGGTTATATTTTTGTGTGGAAACCAGGGGAGAGGGACAAAGTTTGATTTGTTTACTCAACGAATCGCCACAACCTCCCCGGGATTCGACCCCGGACCCTCCGATCACCACGCTGCATCCCTAACCACTCGTCTAACAAGCCACATATCAGCTCGGATGATGACGTCGTCAAATTGAATGCTGTAGCATGTGCGTGGACATTGTTTTATGCCATAGTGAATCGTAGGTTCCATGTCCCCACCCCTTGAATCAATCATTGTATTTTCACTCTTATCTTCAACATACTTCCCTGGGCAAAAAATTCTGTTGTCCTTTTTTCATAAATCAAATTAAGCAATTCTCTAACTCATTTCAAAATCGGACATACATGTACACGCTCAGTTGTCATGTAGAGATTTGTATACTTCCTATGCTGGCATACGGAACTTGTCGAGATTATACGGCGAAAAAATCAGCATTTTCAAAAAACTTTCGATATGATGTGAAATATATTTAAATCAACACAGTTGAAATTGAAGTCGGTTGAGTGGATTTTCGTTGCCTATTAGATAAAGCTTTAAAAAGTATTGTGTGAATGATAAAATTCATGAAAGATTTTTTGAAGGCCATGTATCATGTTGAGATTTAAATGTAATAATACAGCCTGCAAACTAATTGGTGGCAGTACAATTAAACTTTATGTCAAAGACATACTAGACTCTAGAGGGCAGTATTACTGATCTCCTAAATACTGCTCAAATTCATAACACCCACAATTGAGGGAATGTGACGTTAGTGCAGTCTAGTGATCGCATCATAATATCAAGTGCATAATTTCAATGTGAGGGAATTGAACCCATGTGATCAAAGAAGAATGTCAGTTCCAGCGCAGAAATGCTGCATCTACTCAGTATGGCTAGATTACATGCTGAAGCCATCTCCAAACTTATTGATATTATAATATAACCCTAATCCGACAGGTGGGTTGTAAGACTAAAGCTAACAGGGGGAACATTGGGGGAAATAATGGCAGAAAAATGGGGTGTGTCGCCCCCATGGCTCAAACCCGGGCCGCGGAGTCTAGGTGATCGTGCATCATGCTAAGGGGGTTGCACTCACAAAATAACTATACATACTTTTCTGTGATTGTGCAATGAGAGAGGAGAGGGGGGAGGTCACCAGCGCAGGGCATCTGTTGGATTTTGTTTGGTAGCTTGTAAGGGTTATACACACAGAAGAAGAAAAAAACGTAAGTTATGTAAAAAAAATACATAACGTTAGGTGCAATACGAACTCTCGAACAAATAGGTATATTCTACCGAATTTGTAATTATGTAAAATATACCTAGCAGTTAGGTAAGTAAAATACATAAATATTAGGTAAAATAATAACATAATTTTTTATGTAGTTCTTTTACCTCACCAGTTAGGTAAGTTAAATACATGATTATTAGGTATAATTTAAAAGTTAAATACATGATTATTAGGTATAATTTAAAAATTAAATACATGAATATTAGGTATAATTTAAAAGTTAAATACATGATTATTAGGTATAATTTAAAAGTTAAATACGTGATTATTAGGTATAATTTAAAAATTAAATACATGAATATTAGGTATACATGAATATTAGGTATAATTTAAAAGTTAAATACATGATTATTAGGTATAATTTAAAAGTTAAATACGTGATTATTAGGTATAATTTAAAAATTAAATACATGAATATTAGGTATCGACGCCCCTGACCATAGTACATTGATATGCATGAATGGCTGAATGCAGTGCCGCAATCACGCAATGAGTCCCGGGAGTGCAGTGCAGTATACATGCACGGATAGCGTAACCATAGAAGCTTCCCCAGGTCCGAGCCGTATTACATTACATCATACATGCATGTGCACTTCCTTACAAATAGCCAAATATAAACAAAAAATCAAGTAATAAGACGTAGAACTCCGGTACTCACCTTTGAATGCTTCAACAAAAGACTGGAGGCCCCAAGCCTTCATTAATTCTATCCACTTGGGCTTCCGCCATGTCCGCCATTTTGCTCAAGTGTGATCGATCTTGCGCGCAAAATTACATCGCAAAGTGGTATTTTTGAAAGATTTGTACATTATAAGAATGTAATTCGACACTTTTACCTTTTTAATATGTAAAAAAATACACAAACTATGTAACATTTCCGCTTTGCGTTTAATTGTGTATTTTTAATATCTACATGCCAACTGGTAAACTGGTTGGACAACAATTCTACCGAAGTTGTGTAGAAACTCGTCGAAAATATACACAACATCGTTATACATATTATTTTTTTACATATCGAGGTCGTGATTTTTCTGTGTGTAGCAATATTACATGATTCTCCCCCAAATGTGTACACATATTTTCTCTCTCTTATTTATGAAGTTTGATTTATCAGGAAAGACTTCAAAAGGACACCTTTGTGGTTAAGATTGATTTTATGAAGACACTAACATTACTGTAAAAGTGTTTTATTGTCTTTGTTTTTCCATGACTAATTCCATCAATATCTCAAAATGCATTACCGACAACTGCACCCTTTTACAGCGACAGTACACTTGACACATACATGTATGTAATGCCCATGTCAAGATATTATGTAAAACAGCCAATGCTAATAAATACATTTAGCTGTTTAATTGGCATTTGTGGATGAAAATATGTGGGCAAGATATTGATCACAATTTGGGAATCAAGCCTCAACGGCCATAGCATTAGTTTCATGGTTTACTATGGGTCCTCCAATGGAGTCCACACCATCCACAACATTTGCACTGAAAGGCCCTCTATTCGCTCCTTGCTCACATAATCCAATTCAAGAGGGCAGTATTACATCACAATGAAATATCAATGAAATTCACTTGATATTCCATGGATCAGATTTATTAGCATGGGTTGATTGATATCAGTATGTACGATTAGTATTTTAACTTATTTTATTAAGCAAAACTGACTATTTTAGTCAAGGGAGTAGGGTGGAGAACAGGGTTCTAGCCAGGACCATTTTAGAACCGGGTAAATTTACTGACGGCGAACGGAGAAAATGTAGCGAACGAAGTGCAGTGGATCATGGCATGGAATCCAGAGGCCTTCTTAATGTCTTTTTAGGGTTTTTAATGCACTTTGAGGGTTCCTGCCACATAATTTCTTGTTTTATGAGGCAGTTTAATGATTTTATCCACACATTTTTTTTTTTTTAAATTAAAAAATATATTAAAAAAAAAAAAAAAATAGTGCCGGGCGGCCAGCCCAATTCCGGGCGGGCTAGCCCAGTGGTGGGCGGGCCCGCCCGGCGCCGCCAGTCCTAGCTAGAACCCTGGTGGAGAACTTCTATACATTTTTGCAATAGAGGATATGATGCTCAGAATTGGACTTTCAGAATGGACACTAAAGCAAGCAGTTAACTTGTGATGACCAAAACATGTATTTAATTTTAAACATATTTATTCCTTCATTTTTACCAATGTATTTAACTTTTTCTACAAAAATATTTCTCCCAATTTTGGTGCTGTTACCAGTTTTGAATCCTTTTAACAAAACTTATCTTGAATTGAAATGGTCTTAAAGGCATATTATATGATCTTTTCCAGGGAACCGCCCTCTATTCATGATTTTTTTTTAGAAAGTAGATTTTCTTGCAGATTTACATTTCAGATCATAAATCATTAATATATTCCAAGTTACAGAGCGCCCCGATTCCTAATTACCTCAAAATCATGGTTTTAGAGTGAATTTAGAGTAAAAATAAGTTGTCGGTTCACTCTAAAACTATGATTTTGAAGTAATTAAGAATCGTATCGCCCTGTAACTTAGAATGTATGTACTATTTATGATCAGAAATGTAAATCTGCAAGAAAATCTGCTTTCATTTTTTTTGTTGACGATTGAGGGTGTTCCCTGGAAAAGATCACATAGTTGCTCTTTTGTTATGATTTTGGCATGTTTCCAATGACTAGGGTAGGGAATGGATTTGGTAAACAGATTTTTAAACTTCTCAATGTCAATGTTCCCTCATATTGTTATCATACCACATTTGTATATTTATGGTTGATAGTCTGCAATATTTCCGCTCACAAGACAATGTAATCGTGGGATTATTTCCCGCCATAAAGGAAGTACTTACACAACAAGTTTGGGATTACAAAGTTGACAGTTTCAACCACATTGTGGACAACATGCTACAATGTTGGGTGGCAACCATATTGCATGTTCAATGCTTAGAGAATAAAGGTATTATTTTTAGCGATAGTATTTTTAGTGATAGTATCATTTTAAGTTCTACGCAAAAAATAATACTACAGCATTTATGTCAGACAATATAACACTGGTCTAAAAACAATACCTTTATTCTCATTCTGAAACAGTTATACTTTAGACATTTATTTAATCAAATTTGTACCTTTAAATAATTGGCCACATTTGTTAACCCTTTGAACCCGACGAGCCGCTAGAGCGGCTTACGCGTATGTGTACCGTATACCCGGTGAGACGCTGGAGCGGCTTACAGGTGTGTATGCAATCAACCATATAATATGGACTATAGGCTCAGTGTAGGATGTCCAAAGTGGTTTGATGACATAGATAAGACTACTGCGCATCTAAAAATTGCCGGGTCAAAGTTCAGAGGCTTGTTGTTATCAAATAACGAGTGTTTCTATCAGCGCATTTTGCTTGCTGTTTTTTCGTGTCTTTTCGCATCAAAATTACATTGAAATGTGGCGTGTTTTGGACATGATGGACGATCGTGATACTGCTTAGGATTTGTTTAGATGATAGTTCTGGCATTTCAGATGATTTTGAGACCCGGGCATTGAATGGGCATTGATGGAAATCATAAGCTTTTCATGTATTTGCGGTAATGTATCAGTATCAGTATCGGTGTACGGGTGGGTTTTGGGGTCCAAAATATCGCCATTTTTATTCATTTTTGTCCTGAAAGCACAATCCCAGTAAACTATTATTGTTTGTATATGTTTGTATAATATTACAGATGATTCGGAACAAATTTAGTATTGTTTTATCCATTTCCTGCAAAAATCAATATTTTGTGCGTTACCCCCGGAATGGCCAGGGTCAGCGGTACACATTGCCTGGCGCGGTCAGGGTTCAAAAGGTTAACTCTTACCCCTGTTAGTATCGAATAGCCCATAAACATTCCATCCAATCCCACGCGGTGCATCGGCATAAACCGCTGCATAAGCACGCAGGAAAATGCGCAGTAGACACACTGCAGAAGTGCGCATTATGGAACAAAACTATTGTTACCACGCACTACGCAATTTCTTTGAGAACCTATGAGAATTGCTTAAACATTCTGAGCTGTTTAAGAAAACAAAGAAAAGGCCTGTCCCGGGGGGGGGGGGGGGGGGGGGGGGGGGGGTTACTAAATAATATTATTTGAATGTGCAGCCAGCAAAATTAATAAATATATAGATGAAAAGGGAGCCATTGATTTACCAGGCAAGTATGAGACCCTATTTGGGGGTGGGGGTACATCCCTGAGACCCTATGGGGGTGGGGGGTACATCCCTGTGACCATTGGTATCATGAGTGCTCCAGTCTCGTTAATACTGCAAATGCGTCATTGAGACTTTTGCAAAGTTATGTGTATTTTATGGGTATGTTTATTGTAAATTTGCTCAATTGGGGTACCCCTGCCCTGTATTATTTCGTGTTTAACAAAATGTAGGTTCACAAAGGCCATTACCCAACATCAGGGTTTACACACAAATGCTTTTGACATGTTGTTGAGTACTGCTAAATTGCCTATAGACACCAGTCTTGCATTTATTAGCCCTAATCTGACATTGTTATGCTTTACTAATGTGTTTAAGTCTTGACTAAAACTTGTGCCTCCTCAATAGCCAAAAACTGTGCCCCTCTCAACCTTGGTAACAAATACCCGCTCCCTGTAGCTCAGTACCAGAGCTAGTCTTGACATAAGTCTAAAATCCAAGTGTACTTTTGGATGAATGGTGTTTGTTTGGCTAAATTTCAATGGAAATTGACCCAAAAAGCACTTAAATTATCAGAACACTAGAATAGCTATTAAATAGTTGTATTGATTTATTACTGGAAATAAATCTTGAGCATTACTAGGGAGTTAAAACAATTTTTAGTGATTCTAAAGAAATGTACATAATAATATTTACTAAATTTATATCACATCGATTTTAGGTAGCTTTAGTCAATTGGTCATATCTCAAGAATGACAAAACCAAATCAGATGAAGTAAACGACATAATGAAAGCTAGAAAGCTAAGCGCTTAGACAATCAATATGTATACAATTGTTACACCAAATTCTAAAAGTTCATGGTCAATAAGGGACCGTTCATAAATACTTTGGTGGGGGGGGCTGGATAATTTTATTTTTGGTATATCAAAACTTTTTTGACCCCCCCCCCCCCCTCTCGCCATGCCTTAAACTTTTTTGACCCCCCTCCCCTCTCGCCATGCCTTAAACTTTTTTGACCCCCCCTCCCC
The DNA here is from genome assembly GCA_035610835.1 of Ophiura sarsii. Taxonomy (NCBI): domain Eukaryota; kingdom Metazoa; phylum Echinodermata; class Ophiuroidea; order Amphilepidida; family Ophiuridae; genus Ophiura; species Ophiura sarsii. The sequence goes on from CM069445.1 coordinate 67,307,471, forward strand.
TCTCGCCATGCCTTAAACTTTTTTGACCCCCCTGTATTACTTTACTGCCTGCACCTGAAACTTTCTTGCCCCTTGCCCCCCCCCCCCCCCCACCCCCACCCCGTTCAAGTTCAAAGATATCATCTTTTATGGGATTTTTTACAGAATTTGACCATGTAGGCCTATCGAATTCTATTTTGATGAACGCATTACATCTAGGAGGGCAGGTTGTACATGTAGAATCTAGAGTGAATCAGAACTCCCACTTCGATTGCAGGTATCTTTGGTTTAGTGCGCCATGGTCTTTAATCCCTGAATAACTTCACATATTTATGCACGGATCTCTGTTCTTGAAACCAATTAGGATGCTCCCTCCAATTACATATCCTGGCTTTAAATACAATATGCGCGCAATTGTTGTTTGCATGCTATTGACATGAATCTGGCCTTCATTCTTTTTTAGCTGGGCTAGTACATAAAAATAGGTCCGTTGACATATATCTGCGCGCATAGCATGCCAAAATATTAACTATTTTTACATTGATATATGAACTTTCCATAAATAATGTCCATAGGTAAAACAGGGGTTTGGGGGCGAAGCCCCCAGAAAATTTTGGAAACTAATAAGTGTTTTAAACTTTTTTGACCCCCCCTCTGTTGGGGTTTTCCAAAACTTTTTGGACCCCCCCTTTGCAGAGTATCAAAACTTTTTGGACCCACCCCCATAATTATCCACCCCACCCCACCAAAGTATTTATGAACACTCCCTAAGTTGGTTAAACACGTGCACATTTTTTTTGAGACACCCTGTATGTTCCAAGTTTTTGGATGTTTTCAGCTTGCAACTTACAACAATTTTACAACTCCTTAACTTCAGATGACCTTTGATCTTGATATATGACCTTTGACCTCATTGATATATATGAAGGTTCCCATGTTGCATCTTTGAACCAAGTTAGGTCGCTGTTGGACTTTGTATGAAAAAGAATTAGGTCGCTGTTGGACTTTGTATGAAAAAGAAATGGAGAAAATCAAAAAGTGTTTACCAAAATGTTTGACAGACTAACAGAAAGACTGACAGAGAGCTCATTGATTGACACACTGATGATGCAGCCATTAGGTCTCTCCTACAGACGACCTAAATATTACCTGAAAATTTCTATACAGAATGTGCTTTATAAAATCTCCACACACAAATCCCATTTAGCCGTTCACTTTCGCAAATATTTAGCGAAGTTGTTTTTATGGGGCACATTGTGGGGGCACATTAAGTAGTGTGTATAGGTTTATAGACACTCTGTAGCAGTATTGGAAAATTGTTCTGGGTAATTTAGCTAGAATCTAACTGGGGCAATGGGCATCAAGTAGATTTCAGTCTCAATGATAAACTAAATACAATACTTGGCTATACAGAATGGATATATTTTATGTATTAAGACCCGTGCTCAGTGTACTCAAATCATAAAGCAAAGTTGTTTTTGTACCACCAGCTATTAATATGAGAATCTAACTGGGATAAGCTGGATTGAAATTTAAAGTATAAATGGGTAGGCCTCTATACATACATATAAATGGAACTCTATTATATGGTCACCATTGGTTTTAGCTGCAATATGCAAAATAACATAAACTACATGGGATTTAGGTAATCCGTATAAATAAAAAAGTTCTTTGAACCTCAGCCATTTACTGTGGCTCCGTTCTTATGCTTAAGCTATTCCTGCTTCTGAAGAATAGGCTCGTATTAATGAATGCATGTAACATGAAGGCATGATAGATCTCCTAAGAATTTTAATCGACTTTGATAACTTGGGAATGTGATACCAAATGTTATAGCTCATACGCTGAGCTGAAGGTGCTAATCAGTGACAGTTGAAAACAATACAATAACTATCACTGTGCTAATACTAGAGATTGCCAATTTAGGTAACAAAAACAAATTATTGTGATGTCCTCAATGACTGACCGACCCTAAAATCTCACAAATTAGTCACATTTAAAATTTAAAAAAAACTATTATCAAATTAGAAACATTAGCAAAATTGACATTTACCAATTTTGTCTTGACACGAACCACCAGGACACGACAGCTACGGTCTGGCAGTAATATTTTGCCACAATTAATTATTTTTAAAAAAGAAGAAGAACAAAACAATGCCTACCAACCCGACCCGACCTCATTATTTTAGGCACTTTTGAGGGCAACAAAAATAAAATCTTGGCCTATAAAACACACCTACATTTGTAACATTACAGCTCCTACTCACAACAAAACACCTGAAATAATAAAATTAAAAAATGTGATACTTCTGAATATTTTATCAAGAATAGAACTTGAAATTCAAAATGTGTCTATTTTGCACTGATATATCCCAGTCCTGCAAGAGTTAAACTTTCAGAATTTTATGTGCCATATGGTGCTGGATATACTTTACTTTATACACAAATTTACTTTATACACAAATTTACTCTATACACAAATTTACTTTATACACAACTTTTCTTTATACACAATATGACAATAACATACAGTGCTACCAGTTACTAGTTGAAGAGTTTACCATTACAGTTGGATTGTGAGTCTTGACATATCCAATGTTATTCCTATCAATTAGCCTCCAAGGTAATCCAAACATTGAACTTGTTCCCCAGCTGTATGAGGTCAGTCTACTATAATATTGATATCAAATGAACTTGCTGTATAGTATTGTGTTATACCTGAAGGGGTACAGGTATGTGATGAAAATAGAGTATGTACTATGGTAGGCTCGTCACCAGGGGGCTGGAATGGTGGAGGGGAGAACAGGCGCGTACCGCAGCATGTGAGCCAGGGGGGCAGAAGTATGTCGTCCCGGTAGTGGCGTAAATTTCCCGGTAAATTTTCGTAAAAGGTTGCCCCAAATTTTTCCCAGTCAGTTAACTCGTGAATTTCACGTAAGTGGGGGGGAGGGGGGGGGTAGGGTCAAAAAATTGTGCACGGTCAAAAAATTTCGCATAGTCACAAAATTTCGCACAGTCACAAAATTTCGCACAGTCACAAAATTTCGCACAGTCACAAAATTTCGCACGGTCACAAAATGTTGGACTCAAAAAAGCACAACAGTTAACAAATAATGCCAATTCCTCAGTGTTTTAGGCACTATTTTTTTTCCTTATGCAAATTTAGCGACCCGGTCTTGGGAATTTAGCGTCCCGGTATTTGGAGCCAGGGGGGGGGCAACTTGCCCCCCCTGCCCCCCCGGTCGGTATGCCACTGGGGGAGAACACCTCCTGTGTCACACAAGAGCGACAGGCGGCAATGACACACCGATGTACCTTTTTCAAAGTTTGCCCCCCCCCCCCCCACCGAAACAATTATTCCTGGTTTAATTACAGGCCTGTATTATGGTAAGAGCCCCACAAGCCAATGTTTACAATTCGGTGTTGAACACCCAGCATCATACGAGTGGAGTCCCAATCATATTTTATGCAGTTATTGTCAAATGCAAATTGTGTTGGGTGTGAACTACGAATGATTGCCTATTGACACAAAATTTTCTTCACAAATCATCAAGTATGGAACTATTCCTTTCTCTTTGTGATGTTTATGAAGACCTACTATAGTTTGATCAGTTCCAAATTGGTGAGCCTTCTTACGGAATTAATACAGAATGATGGCAACTGTGAAGGCAACAAGCGCACTGTGTATCACATGCATAACGCGTGCCCACAGCCAAAATCGTGTGCGTATGGTCAAAATCACGCACATACGCTTTTGCATGTGGAGAGAATAAAAAAAACGCCAATTTGGAACTGATTGAACTATAACTATTTACTCTACACGTTCAGTTCACTCCACAAGGATGAATTATTTATACTTGCTCCTCAGCAGGCCCCTGTATAAATACACCAAAACATGTGTCATGAACTCTTGTATAACCAAACAGTCCCAAGTAAAAAGCACAACTTCAAAGTGCCTGACATGACTGACCCTAAAGTACAAGACTGGATGCAGAGATAATCAACACTATGGTTAGTCAATTCCAAATTGACAAGCCTCCTTATGGTCAGTGAATACAGAGCGTTTGGCACTCAACAGGAACGCAACATGATGGTACTGTGCATGATATGTGTGAAACATATGTATACCAAATGTGCGCACATTTGCTTGGATTACTTAGAAATGAAAATCAGACATTTCTCACCAATTTGGTACTGACTGAACTATAGCAGTTCAGCCATTATCTAAAGTGCAGTACAAAAATGATTGCCACAAAAACATCTTAGTTGCTAAAATCGGACAGTTTCTGTCTGATTTGGCATTAATGTATGTCTTTATTGAATATTCTCATCATACTACCGCCTATATTATTCTATTAACCCTAACCTTGGGCGGACGGTTTACAATGACGTAATCAACCGAACCTATATAGTGAGTGCAGTATACTGCGTGAACCAGTAGTTGAGAGCCGGGGTTTTGGGTCCGGAGGGTCCCGGGTTCGATTCCCGGTCGGGTCGCGATATGATATCTTTTTTTTTGAAAATGTCATTATTTCTAGATAGTTTTTTTCCCAATCTTTGAGTAGCAGGGTAATATGTTGTTGTAATAACATCAGATTAAAAAATGTCACTATAAAACTTTTCTCAAAATTTGACAAAAAAACTCTTTTTTGGGGTGGGCCAAAGTTACCCATCAAAGGCCAAAGTATCCCAATTCTACGGTACTAAAAATTACCACGGCCAAGCCCATCTCTTAGCACATGTGCGGACATTTTTTATGATATAATCAACAGAGCCTATACAGCGTGTATCAAAAAGAACGCAACACCTTTTGTCAAGAGCTGTACGGTCACAGTAAAGGACATATCACTCTAGAACTGATATATTCTGTTAGGTGTACTTATTGGCTATCACATAGTCAAATTACAACGATATCGATTATTTATTCGCTGAGATATTTAAGGTATAAGTAGAGAAGTGCAAAACACGTTTTACATCGTTCGTTCTAAAAACTTCGATTTTCCTGTCCGATTAGTGTTATGGGTTAACAGTTCAATAACTATGTAATTTTAATGTCTGGAATGGTTTATCTTAATTTCCTTTGTTTGAGTAAGGTGGTACATAAAATCGTTGAATCGTGTAATCTGATAATCATTCGACCATTTGAATACGTCAATCACCCTTTTTAAGTTCTGAACCACCGATTGCATGATCGCCACATAATGTCTATGGTAGGCCTACGTTCTTTCATAAATTAAAGTTCATAATCGATGCATCTTAAAACAAGGACAGCATTTTGAGGGTCGAACAGCACCATAATGTCCCATTCACAACAGACTAACAATGACTGATTCATACAAGATAATTACTACCTTCACTGGACTATTCCATTTGTTTATCTTTTGAATAATGTGCCATACTGTTTTATTTATGACATTAACGAGAGAAAAAGAGAGAGGATTTGCAAACAGACTTTGTAATCTGGATTTTCAAGTTGTGTCATTAACTATCAACTAATTTATTGCCAGATTTAATTAATATTGATATGATACTGTAATAGCCAGACATTTGATACCTTTAACGTGACATTTTCTTCTCGGAATGATGAGTTTGATTCCAATTATTCTAGTATAATGAGTTATTAAAGTGTCTTACTAATTTTCACCTGACAAGAAAATCAGACATAGGATAAACGATGTAAAACGTGTTTTGCACTTGTCTACGTGTATCGTTGATATCTATGCGAATCAATAATCGATATCGCTGTAATTTGACTATGTGATAGCCAATAAGTACACCTAACAGAATATATAAATTTCAGAGTGATTTGTGATTTGCCGTAATCGGGAAGCTCGCGACAAAAAGTGTTGCGTTCTTTTTGATACACCCTGTATTATTGTGAGCACAGTATATTGCACAAACGAGTAGCTGAGAGCCGTGGCTTGCCTAGGGGGTCCGGGGTCGGTTTTTCTTCCAAAATTGTGATATCGGTTAAAAACCTGGTTTGGGGATTAGGGTTAAGAATCAAAAAATTGTATTAACAACAATATGTCCATTTTGATGTTACTGGTTCAGCAATGTGATGCATTACAATTCAGTGTGTCCACCAGGCTAATTTTTAGCATAGGCCTCACCTTACTGATAAATTACAAAGAAAATGTTATTTTCCAATAAGTAGACTAATCACCTTCCTGTATTCTTTGATATATGATGTATCACATTATATATTATCTCTGACAACATTCATGTTCCCCCATGCATGGCCAGCTCGGCATTCATCTTTTGTGATTAAACAATGAGATGACACAATCATTTGGAGGACAAATCAATCAGTATGAAAAGATTGCATAAGCCCAGTAAACACCTACAAACAATATGAGCTGATAACCTGTTAATAATGCTAGGTACAGTACATGAAGGAATGCACATGTTATACATTTGTTTATACACATACATGTTTAGTAGGCTTTTTCTTTTGCATGTAAATGTTATACCTGACCATGGACGAACCATGAAAAAACACAATTTTTGAGGAATTAGGCCAAAAAAGGGTTTGTATCAGAAACCTGCGCGCATATGAAATAGGCTTTAGCGCTAGCGCGTAGCTCTACGTGGCGGCGATGCATTTTTCCCCCTTTGGTTCTCTCTGTAAGCTTGAATCAACACGAAAATGATGCATAATTTGGAAACCGGTCAAATTAAACATGGCCGATGTTCCTACTTGAAAAACAAGGTATTTTGACCATTAAACTTCCTCAGAAACACCTCCTCACACACAAAATCCACACACTGGTTAAAAGCAAGGACTTTGTTAAAAGCCAGAACAAAAATCAAATATCATGATTATGTTTATTCAAGGTCATATTTTGGCATCATATGTTATGGACAACATTTTTACATTGACAAAACTAACACAAGGTTGATCTAAGGATGGAGGAAATTGATCATGTCATATTGATGCCAAAGCTGAGAACATGGTTTTTTTACTCTCTGGCCAACACTCCCAACAATTCAAACTCTACAATACCAGACTGGCATCATTTACAAATTCATTTTTCCCTCGAACAATCACTGACTGGAACAAACTCCCCCAATCCACCATCATCAAGCCCTCCACAACCTCCTTTAAACAGAGCATCCCCTTAACCCCCTGTGACCACCCACCTCCTGTATAACTTCCCTGTGGAGTACAACGGAGGACAATCAACCAAGAACCAAGAACAAATGTTTGAAAATGAAACACCTTTTTTCACAAAATGATTTGATATCCCTAACACGACCAAATACTGTAAAAGCCAATATTTTCGCACATTTTGATATTATAGAAATTTGATGCACTGCATGAATGTTGAAAACAATATTTTCGTGTGTTATAAACCACCGCGAATATTTCAGCTTTTACAGTACCACAACATACCACAACCCAGACCTATCTCCACTCACATTCATGGACGGTTTTCCATGACGGAAAAAACCTGAGTCTATATACATAGCTGATAGCCGTGGATTGCCTATGGGGACCGGCGCTTGATGTGCGGAGGGTCCCTGGATCGAATCCCGGTGGGGGAGCAGCAATTCATTAGTTAAAAATACTACAAAATCCTCCTTTTTGTTTAAAAAAAGGCTGGTAGGGTTAGGATTAAAGCCAGATTGGTAACGAAAATCACAATGTTGTACATTCAAGGACAGATTTTTGTGTGTCATACATTATGAACAAAATATGACATTGACAAAGCTAACAAGTGGTTGATCTTAGGAAGGAAGGAATCGATGTTGTCATACATTGATTGATGTCCATACTATTGAAAGAAAAGCAATGATTAACACACATCATGCATCCATCCATTCATTGTAGGGTGTTGACATTGGGGATGGCATGATTCAAGGGGCAAAGATGCACAAGGGAAACCTGCAGAAACTAGTAATAGTTGTTCCATGAGTGCCCGTAGGGCATGAATGGAACATTCAAAATGTGGGTTTCGGAGCGATTTTTTGGACAAAAAAAAGGGTCTTGAGATTATTTGAATTTTTGAAATGCATTTCAATATGTTATACCATAAGACCTTCCACCATACCAAATATAAGGAAAATCCTTATCATGATCGTGCAATGACCTGGTGGTACTTAAGTGTTATCTGTCTTACAGGACCTACTTTTGGAGAAATTAAGTTCTCAAGCCGGTTCTCAAGACCCTATTTTTTGTCAAAAACCACTCCGAAACCCAAATTTTGAGATCCTAGATGGAGTGCCCCCCAGATATACTTAAGAACTTTAAGAACTTATTTCCCCAAAAATTTGTTTAAGAGAACTAGCCAGTCAGACAGTTAACTCACAAAAATACCTGCCCAACATAAATTCAACCAGCCAGTGTAACTCACTTAGATGCAAGTTTGAAAAATGTACCTGCCAGTTGGTCAGGTACTTTTTGCATCTTCACCTGCCCAAAGCAAAAGTTCCTAGGAGGGTGGGCGGGTGCTATTTCCAGCCCTGAATAGCTCGCCTGATTGCACTACAAATATTGTGGTAGGCCTACTTGGTAGTACTTGGAAATGTTAGGCCAAGTAAAACAAAACAACAGTTGATCGTCCCCGCCCGCTTTCTTTTTTCGTGCCGCATTGATTTTTTTATGATTTTTTTATTATTTTATTTTTATAGTAAAACTTTTCGAAAAATTGCACGTAAAACTATTAAATGTTTAAGTTACTCCAGTAAAAACTTTATTAAAACTGTCTGTACATTAAATAAACGCATACAATGTAAAGAGGCTCAGACTGTAAAATCTTTACTTCAAAAAGTCGGCGGCCATCTTGGAAAAAAAATAAAAATAAAAATAAAAAGCCCCTCCCTCATCCTTTTTTTGAAAAGTATGGACGATCAACTGTTGTTTTGTTTTACTTGGCCTTAGAGTGTTAGGGACAGCGTTCAAAATAGCGTCAATCCATGCACCCGAAATGACCAAATTTCCTGGCGGATAATCATTTTTTCTTGATGATTATCTGACCGATAACCAAGATTTTGACACTTACTGAAACAATTGCGGATAACAACCAATTGTGGCGGATAACCAAAATCTTCTGCTAGATTATCCGCTAAATAACAAGTTTATTTTTAATTTTTAATCTAAACTGTCCATGATAGCAGGTATTATTATGGATATTCAACTGTGCTGAACCCTTACTAATAGCTGTAGTAGATTAGTCATAGCAAGGTTATCCCATTCTTCAGTTCAAAATCTCTAAACATTCCCTTAACAACCCTAAACCATAACCCAAACCATAAACCGAACCATAACCAAAGGTGGCATTACAATGTGCATGTATTGTTGGGAAACACTAACTTAGTGCGGAAACGCATTCTCACAAAACAATTTGCTAGAGTGGTAGGATAAATCTGTACCAGTATCAATTCATCATTTTCAACTGAAATTAAAAGTTCAAGTTCAAATTAACACCTACCAAGCATTGAATTGCCAACAACAATGTTAAGCCATTGGAGTTCAGGACCAAAAACTGAAACCAAAATCAACTCCCCAGGATTATCTATCAAGTTTTCAAATTAATGAACCAAATCAACTTGTTACAGAAATGTCCTTTGTTATAAATTTGTCACTGTCAAACAGAGTTATTGTGCCATTGACTTTATGATCTATCCTTGTTATTATACATATAAATTGCTTCATCAATCTGAAATATGTTGCATACAAATTCAATGGTAACATATAGGTTATAGGCTGTGTTTAACACCAGGCATTTACACAGATCAACTTAAAGGCCCTGTCACACCATAACGTATCGCCTCAACGTATGCCAACGTATGCAAAATATCGAAAAATACGTTGGTGTACGTTGGTGTACGCTGATATAAGTTAGGGGTACGTTGGGGATACGTCGTTTACGTTAAGAGCACGCTGTGATACGCTGTGACAATTTGGACCACGAAAAAATATTGAGCATGCTCAAAATTTCTCGACGTACTCAACGTGTGCTAAATACGTTCTGCATAAGTTCCCGGTAAGTTTGTGGTACGTTAAATATACGTTGACATACGCTGACATACGTTAGTGGTACGTTACTCGTACGTTACTCGTAAGTTGGTATACGTTGATGAACGTAGGCTGGGGGAAACGTACAGCCAACGTAGTGATAACGAGTTGATAACGTATATGTGCCGTATGTCTAACGTATGCCTGACGTATTTCCAACGAGATTTGACGTATTCTCACGTATTCACCTTATGCCGGGCGATCGTGTGAGGCCCTGTCACGTATCCATAGCATATCCATAGCGTATTGAACGTATACATAGCGTATGACTAACGTATTCATAGCGTATCCCTAACTTATAACATACTTGTGACAGCTTATCATAGCGTATGCGAGCGTATGACTAACGTATGCTTAACGTATACTTAACGTAGCGTAGCGTATTCGTAGCATATGATGATGGGTTGATAGGTGTTCAGCACGACAGACCATGAAGAAGTGAGGATGAGATACTCAAGGGACCCATTTATATACTCAAACCCTCCATAAGTTCCCAAAACGCTGAATGCGCGCTAGCTGTACGGTAGCCCTGTCACACCATGGCGTATCGCCTGAACGTATAACAACGTATGCGAAATATCGAAAAATACGTTGGCGTACGTTGGGGTACGTTGGTGTACGCTGATACAAGTTAGGGGTAAGTTTGGGATACGTCGTATACGTTAAGAGCACGCTGTGATACGTTGTGAAAATTTGGAACACGTCGAGCCCGCGAAAAATTATTGAGCATGTTCAAAATTTCTCGACGTACTCAACGTGTGCTTAACTTACGTTCTGCATAAGTTCCCGATAGGTTCGTGGTACGTTAGACATACGTTTACAAACGCTGACATACGTTAGACATACGCTGACATACGTTAGAGGTACGTTAATCGTCTTAAGTTTTAGGTTGGACATATAGATTTACCCTTCTAGATATTTTAATAGTTATCATCTAGGCTGCGTTTACTTGAACTGGCAACACTTGTCCCGCCGTGTACGAAACTCAATTTCTGCAACGGCATAAGTCACGTGTTCGTTGTACGCCGAGGATACGCTGAGGATACGTCGAGCACGGCAGACATACGCTACGAATACGTTGGTCATACGCTCGCCGATCGCATACGCTGTGATACGCTGTCATAAGTTTGTTATAAGTTAGTGATACGCTATCAATACGTTAGTCATACGCTATGTATGCGTTTAATACGCTATGGATACGTCCATTCCATCACCGATTTTGACGCAATTCGTTGGGAAGTTGGACGTTCTTGGACGTTCTCGGACTCTGACAATTTTCGAGCTATTTTTTGAATACGTCGGCATACGTTTAGGCCACGTTCAGGCCATACGCTATGGTGTGACAGCGCCTTAAAATCCAAAAATCGAATTCAAATGTAAGGCGGCAACAAAAAAAAAACTGTTGTAGGATTAGCAAAGACTTATTATTTTTCATTAGAACGTTTGTTTACACCATACTACATTAGGAACAAGATCAATTTTCTACACTAAAAGTGAGTTTTATTTGTTAATGCCCTCCGTTTCTCTTCATAGGCATAATAGGAAAACAAAGTTGTCTTATAATATACTGCAAAATCATGATTTTAAAAAGGTTTATTTAATTTGAAGAAAAAGTTAAGAATAAAATGGAAAAATGTTGATTAAGTCATCATTAGGATTCAACTTCTGAAATCAACAGAATTTGCCGTCTGGGGCCAACTTTTCAAAGCTGTTATTAAAACATTTTAAATTAAAAGAAATGCATCAACATTAATTTTTTGAATGCATCAATTTTGTGTACACATTTATAAATGTGATGCAGCAAATCAAAAGGGAGGACTTTGCTTGCAGCTGTGTGTTTTTCAAGATATAGATGAAAACGGACAGAAAAAAATAAGGAAAATAATAAGAACACATAATAAACTCAAAATTGACTTCACCTGCAAAGCCCCCACCCCTTTTTTTTGATGTGCTGCATCACAAATGAAGTCCAAATCAAATTTGACTAATGTCAACTTAAGGCTCTGTGTAAACGGGTGCCATGTGTAGATAGATGTTTAAACAGTTTTAACTTTTGATACATAGATTTGTAAATATTGTATGCACTTTTTTGTGAATATTGTTTTAGCCCATGTCAAACTAGACTTGGACATTATTCAACAGGAAGGAAACACTGTAGCATGTCATCTTTGAGAGCTTGTCCAAATTGCTGGTTATTTTGATTTTGATTTTACGTCTCCATCTATATTCAATCCAAAAAATTAAACCCCCCTAAATGTCTCCATATTGTATATTAGCTGAATAACTATAATTCCCTCTATTTAAGAGACCCACACTACACAATCTTTAACTTATATAACATTACTTTTAATGCGCCATGAGTAAAGTTTGTACATATTGCCCTATACTCTCAGTGTCCCCTACGTTGGGAGGTAACATCACTACATATTCTCGTCTTGTGAATATCACTGCATATTCTCGTCATGTGTAGCGTTTCTGCTCAAAACCTGACATGCTTCTTTTGATCCTTGGCAGTGCAAACGACCTTACGTTAGAGATGGTTAGATGACGCATTTTGTATCATGATACGATCATTAGAATATGTACTTATGTAACCTCCCAACTTGCGGTGACAAGTAATATAGTCATATAACATTCAGATTCATATTATGCAACTCTTGTGTGGTTATTTAAAAATAGCTCTAAAATATAATTTGATATTAACAATTTTGATCAAAATAAAAATAATTACCTGCAGGTAATTTTTTCTTGTGATGAGATCAAAAGTTTAACTTATATTTTCATTCTTATAACCCTAAAATATCTACATCTGTGGCTAAAATTTGAACCACCAACCTCACCCTTTAAACTCCCTAAAACCTTTTGAATAATATCTGGCCTATAAATGAACTGAAACTGGCAAGTGAGCAATGGCCCAAATCAGAGGCAATGCACCACACAATACATTACAGTGTGAATTGAAGACTTCTTCAAGCTTCGTTAACATCTAAATAGGGCACAGAAATTTCAGACGTGATTGGTTCTTCAAGCTGGCTACTTCATTTCCGAATGACTTTAATGGTCCATGAAATTAATTTTTGGGGGATTGCACTTACCAGTGTGAATAAAAGTAAGACTTTTGGTGACAATTTAAATGTCTGATATAATAATCGGCCTTAATTGTAGCATAGTATGATTGTAGAATCCGAGAGCTCTGATTACAATAGTCAAGGAAATTAAGTTAGAGATTGCATTTATGAGAATACATAGGCCATTTGATATAATAATACAAGTAGTATATTTCAAGGCCTGGATTTCATTGACAAATAGTAAATGGTATAATAAAAATGGGTCAATTTTAAAAATAGAACCTGAAAGCATAGGAAGGTTGAATCAATTACGATAGTATATTGTGGTCTGATACAAAAAGTGATTCAATTTAAACCTTTCTTTTGTACCAAAATCATCCAAAGAATAGTTTCATGAAAATAATATGATGGAATATTATAAGTGGGGTAACCAGCAGTGGCATTGCCCCACACTTACTTCTTAGCATCTTCGCCCCCCCCCCCCCTCCTCCCCAACACCTAAAATATACACAGTGTGGGGATCTTTGATTTTGCTCTGTCTATTTTGTTGTTATGCACTTATCAATTGCGCACGCCCGGCCCCTGAGTGTGTACAAAAATGAGTGTACAAAAATGATGCCCGGCTATGCGGGGGAGTGTACACGGACGTACAAACTGTTCCCCCGCTAACCGGGGCGTGTAGCGGGGACGTACGCTAAGGTACACAAATGTACACCCCGGGCGCTTGTTATAAATAAGCTAGAGATGCGATGGACTTGACGGAATAAGCCTAATAAAAACATAGGGAACACATAGAGGGGGCCGAGACTGTAGCGGGGACGTACAAAAATGGTGCCGTACACGATTGTAGCGGGGACGTCACATGGGCAATTTGTACGTCCTGGCCCTAATCCCCACTATCCCTGGAGCCGGGGATGCCATTGATAAGTGCATTATTCTGAATCTATGTCTATGAAGTCATCTCATTTTGACCCTTTTAATCCAGCTTTGGGTGGGCGTTGGTTTGGATTTAAAGATCATGCTATCCTAATCATAGTCTTACCACAGGTGTACACCTGTCCCTATTACTATCTGAGCTTATTTACCCTAAATGGTCCTCAACAAGGATAACTAAAATTTAGTGATTACTTCTTTAATCTTCTTAGTATTTCCTCCCTAATGCTACTTTATTTAGATTACTGTATATGAAATAAACGCCTTTTTGGAATATATAATAAACTACAGGATTACCACCTTGTTGTACCATTTTCTTAAATCTTATTATGATGTAACTCGCCCCTCCCTGGGTAAGATTCTGAATAACGGATAGTCCCGACCAAAAATGAAACTTTGTCCGGTGAACGGAACGGTGTAAACAAACAAACAAACACATTGGTCCCTATTTGACCAATAGCTCATTGCCATAACTGAGACTGATAAGGCCAAAAAAAAATTGTTTGCTTGTCCATAGATGGGTCAAAAAAAGTTGGGTCGGTCGGTCGGATTTTTAAAATATTTTTTAACATTGGTTGTTCTGGCCCTATCCTACAAACACAAAAACTAGCATGCACCATTTTGAGCCTTATCAATGGCAGGCTAATGGCAATGGTTAATTTTAGCATGGTTTAGCCCACATTTGATTTGAAATAACCAACATATTTATACCCCATGACCCACAGCATAGCGTTAGAAACTTTTATCTTTAGATCCTAATTACTACGGTATTACTAGTTTTATCCTGTTCAAAAGTATAACTTTTATCATGAATTATTTGGTCCTTAACATGGAGGTGACATGAAAAGGGTATTGGCTCACATGAGGAGTAACGTAGGGTTCAAAATAGGTCATTTAAATGAATGTTTTTAAAAAAAATTGGACGAGGACAAGCAAACAACTTTTTGGGGGGGGCCTAAGTGATGTAGTATTTTGTTACACATATAACAATTATGATGTGTCCTGAGATAGGTCAGGACAGGTATGACAGGGTGAATTCAGGGTTGGGCAAGCTCTTGGGTTCTGAGTAAGGAGGATAAATCCCCACCCAACAGGCAACATTGTCTGGTTCCACTGTGTAGGTCCCTTTGTGACAAAAACAGTCATTGCCGCGACTGATACGTATAATACGGTATACCTGGTTACACCTAGTGTTAAAATGTGAGAATCTTCAAAGAAATTTTAGCAAAATATGTCAAATATATAGATAAATTATGGGTTTCTGGTAAACAAATGGGTCTATTTTCTCCCGAAAATTGGTAAACGTTTGGGTCAGACAAATATCCCAGAAACGCCCACCCCCCCCCCCCCTACATCACTTAGGCCCCCCCCCCCCAAATTCTGGATGAATAAGGGCTGATCCTTGTCCACAGGAAGCGCCTGTCTGGGTACCGGAGTATCTCTCAGTGTCCATAGGACCCTATGTGACCCATAAGTCATTCCTGTGGTCATTGTGGCCGATATGCATGCATAGTTACACCTGTAATCAATAAGGGTGGGAATTTCGGGTAATTGTGTACCCGGGCACCCTAAATATTTTTTAGGCAGGTACCAAGGTACCTGCCACCCCTCCCAAAAATGTTTTGATTAAAGTACACTTTCCATTCCCTGGGTGCACACCTAAGGGACAAACGGTATGTAATGTACACTTTCAACTCCCTGCATTCCCACTTTAATAGGACTTTTAATTAAGATGTTGTTGCTTTTGAAATAAAATGTATTTTTACATAGAAAATAGTGTTGAAAAAATCATACTTTTGATAAGAATTAATTAAATAATTTAGTAAGATCTTAGGTTATGAGTTCCAATCCCTAATGGTGGGGGTCAAGGGGTATTATGTGGGTTATGAAGGGTCAAATACAAGTCATCTTACTTAGGTCCTGTTTTGAAAAAATGATAACATAATTTTTTTATATATTTTTTATTTTTTTATTTCGGGTATCCTGGTTCCAAATTTGGTATCCTGGACTCAAAACTTTCGGGCGGGACTCAATTTCCCGGGATTCGCTCCCACCACTAGTAATCAATGGCAATGATATGTAAACCCCCCTCTTTCTCTCCTAATCCCGAATAAGGGGGTAATCCCATTCAACATGAGGTGTCTGGGTACCTGTATATCCCCCTGTAACTATAGTGTAAGGAGGATGGTGTCTGGGTACCTGTTATATATCCATCCCCCTGTGGATGATTCCCTAGCGATAACAATTGGTAATCACTGTGAGTGACTGTTATACAAATGTACCTAGTTACACCTGCACTTATTGGTAACAAATGAAGAAAGAAATCCCCTCCCTCCATTCTGAATAATGGGGGCATACCATTCAACAAGACCAATAGGAGGGGTCATCTAGGTCTAGGAGTATCCCCGTGTGAATATGGCCTATAGGTCATTGCTTTGACTAGTACTTATTTATACCTGGTTACTCACCTGTAATTCATTGGTATGTTTCCTGAAATAGGTCACAAGTTCCCACAACAGGTACATGTACATTGTAGGACCATTTGAAACTGATTTGCTACAGTTGAAAGATAAAACCTGTAATTCTATTACGGTACATTGGTTCTAAATTATATTTTATTATAGTTTCAAAATGTCCTTTAAAAAGGAAATGATTACACATTGTAGCTTCTTGGCATCAACCATTAGCATTACATGTGTCATCATAATTGATAATGTTAGAATACCGATCCACTTTTTCTCTTGGCCAAAAATCGGCAAATTACAACACAATGGCCAGTCGGTCACCTATAAACCCTTGAATGGAGTATTACAACAACTGATAGGCTTGGCTTCATAACTATATTGTATTCAATGGTCATCTATTATTGGAATGAGGTCAGTAGTTCCCAAATTATTATCAGTGTTAGCAAATTTAAACTAAACAAATGCAAAACTTCACTATACCACTAGTGATCTCCGTACTATGGACGGACGATAATATTCATTGTACGCTTTAGATCATAGTTAAAGAGCTAAACACACTGTGTTGATAGTAAAACATAAGGCTGGTTTTACTCTAGTCATCCATGTACTGACAAGCAGGAACATACCCTACCGCTTCATGTCTTCAACAAGTTAATTTAGTAGTGAGTAGGGTATTCTAATCTTAACCGATGCGCAAGAGAGATCACTGTTTATCAATGGTTTGATAGACCAAATCATAATAGGCCTACCACTCTATAATTGCCATGGGTGTGTTGTTTCAATTCAAGAAAACACCCTGTTCAGAGAACCTTATCATAGCATCATTGTTTCTCTCAAATGGAAACTTGTGATATGAATACTAGAACAGTGCTTATAGGATATTATCTGTGTTTCATTTTGTCAGCCAATTGTAAATTTGTACAAGAAAGTGTCATTGCTTCTCTCAAACGGAAAACCTGTGACAGAAATTGCAACATTTATTTTAACCAATGTAGGATTGTATTACATGTGGATTTCTTCATTTGCAATGGGGTTTTTTGGGTGACCTACGTTACATGTACTAGAAACTCTACATAAACAATAGCTGCCGTATCTCATGCTGTTAATTACACATCCTAGAAACTCTACATAAACAATAGCTGCCGGTTGTAGCATAATCATAACATCTTGGTATTATTGCAAATGCCTGTTGGTCATAACATCCTATTACATGCAGCCAGTAAACTCAACTGACTGACATGATTATGTTATTATGTCGCAGTAAATAAAATGTGTCAATAAAAAATAGGCCAAGTAATCGAGTGTACATGATGCATACAAATGTAAGTCATCCTAAAATAAATAACTGTAAAACCACTAAATTTCGTGAGGGATTTAATTTCGCGCACGAAATTCGCGAGGGATATGGATTAACGATATATCAAATACCCGCGAAACTGATAATTTTGCATTAAAAGTCAAATTTCCAGATTCGCTAAATTAAATGCCCGCTAAAATAGCAGTAATTTTAAATTCACAAAATAAAGTATCTGCAAAATTGTGTTTTACTATTAAACATTAAATGGCCACATATCTAGGGTGTAA
Organism: Ophiura sarsii; assembly: GCA_035610835.1. Lineage (NCBI taxonomy): Eukaryota > Metazoa > Echinodermata > Ophiuroidea > Amphilepidida > Ophiuridae > Ophiura > Ophiura sarsii. The sequence continues at coordinate 67,325,521 of CM069445.1, forward strand.
CTAAGTCAGGTTATTTGATATACACAACATTCGATTCAATAATAAAAGAAGGCCAGGCAAAAGTAACAATCCCACGTTACGTTAATATGAACAATATGTTTTTTTTATAGCTGTAATATCGTTTTAATGAACTGTCCAAAAATAAAAATAAAATTTGCCCTTCAAATGTTTCCTCTATATGGTTTTGTATGTAGAGAATTCATCTCCAGATATATTAACACCCTCATCATTCATACATGTACACAAAATCATTTTTGTAATGAAATAATTAGAACTTTCAAAATAGCTCTGTATATTAAATGAAAACTTTTATATACATGTAGGTAACAACATTTTGTTGATCAGAATGATAGTGTTTTTAATTTAAAAGTAAAACCTTCCAAGAAATGTGCGACATTTGATAGAAGAATTTGCTAAACAGGTAGCAAGTCATGTAACTCTATTGGATGAATGAATTATTCAAGGTTTTATGCTGATATATAAGTATGCAAAATGCTAAACAAAACACCACAAAACATTTTTTCAAAGTTTTTACACATACCATCTCTGTACATCATAAGATGACTGAATGTATCCAGAGACCTATATCTTTGATTTATCCGAGAGGTCACATAGCAAACTTGACCTCCTATGCTTCTCATTTGACCTAACATACAGGGTCATATGAGTACCATTCATATGCCGAAACAAGTGTCACAACTGGGTAAGAAAGTGACAATTCCAAATTCTGCACCATTAAAATGTTTCTATTATTTCTGTTAATTATGTCAAGTTCAAAAGCAGTGCCAAGTCTTACACTAATATGCATCCTTGAAACACACTGCTTTGAGGAATGGTTTTAAAACACCATGTGCACATATGGCACTTCTCCATTCTTTGTATTCTCATGGTCGAGCTGACATCACACAAACTCGAAAAGATGTAATTGCGCTAGGAAAACAAGAGCGTAACATATCACACATAGCTACGGGCAGTGAATCAGAGTAGACTACAAAGTTTATGGTAAATTATCGGGAAAGGGGACAGTAAATCGGGATGTTCGACCAAGAGAATCATGAGGTCGAAAATATTGTGACACCAACATTTCCAGAGTTTAAGCCAAAAGAATCATAGCAAATTTATTTCATTTAATAAATCTCTAAGATATATTTTTTAATTGTAGAGCATTAACCTTTCTTTGTGCCCTGAGAAGCACAATTACATTTTTTCTTGACCTTCACTCTTTTCAAAGTCCATTTAGGGGGATAAGACGCTGTTGAAGATATCAATACATTTCCCTTAATATAACTCTCAAATTTGTAACTTGCAAAAGAACAAAAATCTTGTTACGCTCTTATCCGAGAGTAGACTATTGTTTCTTGCGCAAAATGCAAAAATGATGCCAGCATGGACAATACCAGCTTAATCATACAAATATGAAATAGAATTATTTTCTGTCATCTAGAGAACAAATGTATTGCAGATATTCCTCTATCAGAATTATCGCTAACAAAAGAAAGCAGTTTTGTTTCAATTTGTATCCAAGAGTCGGACTGCGAAGTCCGCAGTCCGAAGAGTATGTTCAAGCAGTTAATATCAGCTCAATCATTCAAACGGTAATTAGGTATATTTCTCTCATCAACTTGTCATCTAAATTACTATAGCTGATACTTCTGACAATTTCTCTTAAATTCTTAATTGCACAAATCAGTGATCTTGATACGATTAAATCCATAAGTGAAATTGTATCCCATGCGGAAATGTATGGAAGTACCCCGATCAATCGGGATAAAATCAGCCGAAGTAATCACTTAGACCCTATAAATAAAACATATTTCTTTCATAAAGTGAGCTAGCTAACCTACTATTGCAATTGCAGATTTATCTGTCAATTTCCCATGCTTCCTTCAACTTCCTGTTTCTTGATAATTGTTTCATTTGCCTCGCTGTGATGGTGAGATAGGGACAAAACAGTATTAGGGTCTTAGGGTACATCTTGGTCCCCTAGGAGAATGAGGTGGGGGGGACATAGCCCAGGGAAATTCCCATATATTTGGTGTGCATTCTGACAAGCTTTTAACCTGAGACGATCATATAATCAGGCCTCGAAATAAGAACAAATAAATGGGTCACAGTGACCCTGCTTGCCTCTGAAATACTGAGGTCCTCATCATTTCTGAAGGTTCAGAAATACATATTTGTGTAATAAATAGTAAGGCTGGGAATTTCGGGTATTTGTGTACCCGGGTACCCGACCCATTTTCCGGACGGGTACCCGGGTACCCGACCCCCCCCCCCCCCCCACCAAAAAAAATAATAATCTTTTTTTCCCCAATTTTTCCAAAAAAGAGTATACTAATGCACCCCTTGTAGCTTCCTGTCCATTTCTATAACACCAAAGGTTAAGGATATTCTGCGCCTGTTTCTTAGGACTATAATGGGTATCACTTAGTTTGGCATGTGACCCATATCATTTCCATGTAACCTCTATCTTGGTGTCACAATTAATTAAGAAATATTTTCTAAACAACAAAGACATGAGAATGATAAAAGGTTTTTCATGTTATTAAAATAACATGATCAACCCATGAATCTATATATGCTTTAAAAACACAAAGGCTTCACTAGATAAGATGGACAGGGTCCCTGCAACTTTACAGGTAATGGAATAGATTTGATAAATACATCTGCTGCTGATTACAAGCATAAGCCCACTTAAATTCAGTAAATTATCAGTTAATACAGTAAGATAATATAGTACTATGTTAGTATAGGATCTTTGGGTTATGAGTTACTATTCCTATGGTGTGGGTCATGAGGTATTATGTGGGTTATTTAGGTTCAAATATGGGTAATCTAAGGTCCTGTTTTGGACTTGGAAAATTAAAATAAAAGTGTTTAAAAAAAATTTAAAAAAAAGATTTTTTTTTTTTTTTTTTTACATTTCGGGTATCGGGTACCTTATTTCGGGTACCCGGGTACCTTATATCGGGCGGGTACCTGTTTGCCCGCCCGAAATTCCCAGCCTTAATAAATAGTACTTTGAAGCTATCTTATATATCAATCTTTGCGGGTTCGCTGGACCCCCACAAATGGGAAATTGAGGGTCTGTGCCGAGTTTAGTTGGTTTTTGACCTGAGGACCCTCCTATTTCGAGCCCTGCTTTCATCCATATACTTGAGTTACTTAAGGGGCCATAGGACTTTGAGGGCATGCGGGAGGGCATGCAGCATGGAGAGAGGGCAAGAAATGGAGAGATGTTGTTAACCCGAGTTGTTGATGACAATGGGAATACATTATTCATATATCAGTAAGTTTGCTTGTCTAGGCAAAACACAGGTGGTATCAGTCTGAGCATGCTCCAAGCAACAATTATTTACACATTCTTTAAACAATTGCTAATGCTACAGCTTGCACTTGTCATGCAAATTTCTAGTAATTCCCAACATAACACTCCCTAATCCATAGGATATTTGCAAGAATAAAGCTATCAGGGGCAAATATAGGTCAAATAATGACAGAAAAATGGGTGTGCCACCGCCAGGGATCGCACTCAGACTGCCGCAGTGGGGGTCCACTCCCAACAAATATTTCGGAGCCTACATGTATATAGGCCTATTGACCACTGCCACAGTAGTTCTGTTGGATTTTGTTTGATTTGGCACGGTTAGGGTTAATCACTTTAATCTTTAAAACAATTCTACTTAATGTATGCTAAATTTATGCCAATGTACATGAAAACATTAGAAAAGTAAGGCAAAAGTTCTACATGTATGTAGAACTTTTGCCTTAGTTTTCTAATGCCCGGTGTTTGATAAGACCTTGTTTGCAAGTTTGTCTTGAAACAACAAAATTCACGTTTTTTGGCTGAAAACTGTTTTATCAGTGCAGTTGACAATTAAATGAATGACAACTGAATGCTGTTTGTGTCAATAATGTGTACCAGTAAATATCTTTCAATCTACATAGGTCATACATACACTCTTACGTTTAGAATAAATCAGGTCGATGATTCAGAAGTTGGCCATAGATCCACCTGTTTTGCAGAATCAATTAAATCATTACACTATCAAATGAAACACAACAACTTACTCAACATACTGCGAAGCAACACAAATCCTTTCAAAAACTTTGTATTAGACATCCAATCGCGAAAACTATTCCCGTTTCCTGACATCAATTTCGGTTTGGACTTGGTCCTTGGCAGCGTGTAGTGGCCATATCTGTATTCCATTTTCACTGGTTTATTAGACACATGTACCACAGTGGTCCTCTAATCGTGAAATGTAAGATCTTCTGGTGGTGTGGTTAAGTCTTGCCTTAAATTCACTTGGTTGAGTCAGTGTTGTTATACAAATTTGAAGGATCCTTCTCTGTATAGAATTATGTAGGCTTGGCTAGTCCCTATAGTATTCATCATAAAGCCTGGATTGTATAATTCCATTATTCATACATGGCACTACTAACTGAGTGTACACACTAAACATGAGAAGTTTGACAGTTAAATAGTTCCAGTCAGAAAAGTAAACTTTGCTCACTCCAGAGCTACCAGCCAATGGGCATCCCCCTGTCAAGGCTTGCAAGATTTCATTACTGCTTGAACGGGCTTGAACTTTTGGTACGGCTGGTCTTGCATCTGCACCGCTGGTCAAAATGGTCCATATTACAATGAGCTATAACAGGCGTAACATACAGTAGTCAGTCCATACGTACATTTGTAGCGCACTTAAACTTGAGCTAAGTAGGCCTAAGTGGTATTTAATGTTACATGAAGTTACTTCATTTCCTACAAATTATGAACCAATTTTAGCATATTATTGTAAAGAAGGGGGAGACAGGACGTACGCAGGGATCTTATCTGATGCCATGTACCCAAATAGTAGGCCCTTAAGCTGTGTACTGACGTTGCCAAATACATGGTAAAGAGTGATTTCCTTGATTCCTAATCTGTTTACAATAATATTTACCATTTTCATTTATAAATTCATTTGGTATTCAAATTATTATTATTTCAAATAAATTATTATATTGCTTTGCTGCCTTGGGGACGCTGCTGTAATTTATCATGAACCATAAAATATGAGCTCATTTTTATAACATAATCTATCAATTTAATTTCATATGACAAGTTCAACATGCAATACAACCCATTAACCTTCATTTCATCATTTGTGACATGGCACCACGAAATGAGCGTAAAGTCGCATTTTCTAGTGTTCAGATATGCTGTTTTCTCAAGCTATAAATAAGGGAAAAAAATAAAAATTAACAGACGTAATCAAGTTTGTTGTTGTATGCGCAAATTGTAACCCTGTCATATAATTTTAAAGCTCGTTTTTCAAGGAATGGGTGATATTTGAACTAACTTTTCTCGAGAGTGCTACTTCCCACACATTTCGTGGTACCATGTCACATTTATCTATTATCTGATCTTTCTGATGTCAGCATTTGAAACATATGTTTCATTGCCTTCATATCAATCATAACCTAGGCCACACACAAAAAAGTTGACTTGCCTTTTGCTAAAAACCGAAAATCTAGGGTCATTTTTTAAAATTTTTGATTTTTTTACATTGCTTAACTATTTTAAATATCATACATGTAGGGTCTGTCTTAGCCTATTGGTTATAATTGATAACAAATTGTGTTTGTTTTTAACTGCAACACATAAAATTGTCAATTACTCAATTATTTGATAAATATTAAAAGTTTAGAATTGTATGAAAGAAATCTGTGTTTTTGTGTAGTATCTATACACATTATTCCTATGTTTTAAATCGACCTACCGACTGACCCAGATGGTGGCACTTATAAAGGGCACGGGCAGTCGTGCAAGTCGATTCTTTTTGTGCCTTATCCATGTGGATTGAGGAATTTTGACACTTACATTATGCCTATGAAAAATTGTGATACACATGACTGCATTAATCTAGAATAATATTGTAATGAAGATCCATCATTATAGGACATACCTTGACAGCTCATAAACAACTCGTTGATCAATAATTTCCTTTTTTTCAAGCGCTTGCCCCATTCATATTATTTATGTCTAAAGTCTATCTGTCCATCACGAGACAGTTACGTAAACTGCATCATTCACTGACTGCAGTATATACGTGCGCGGCTACTCGAAGCGCTGGCGTACACACTCACACTGTAGAAAAGCAGAAGACACATACATAATACACATGTGCGTCCTGTTATGTCTGAATAGTTACATCACTGTCCGGAGGAAGGGAAATAGAGTATAGCCAATAATATGCCGACTGATCAATCACATAAACTGTCCCCACTCTCCTGGCACTTGGGCTGCATTCATTTGTGAAGAGATTACCATGGTTTAGGGTAATTAGTTTAGGGATGGGGGCTGGGCAGACACTGATGTGAGTGAGGGATGTGAAGTATAGGCTCTTTGCACTGACCACCATTACGCCAAGAAAAAAATACTGTTCTACAGGCCAAACCGACCATTTTCTTTATTTGAATTTTCTTTTTTTTAACAAAAGAATTTAGAATTTTGATTAATTTGTTTAAAAAAATCAAAAATTGATGAAAATTCCTAAACATTTTGAAACCCCCAAATCAATGCCTGTCCGACCATGCCTGACCGACCGACCCTACCTGAGAGGTCAGTTTGCCTGTAAAGAACAGGTTTTTATTTTGTGGCCTTAGCGGAGCCTCGAATATATACTTGTACTCCATGCAACCAGTCATATTGTGAGGAGAGAGTCAAACTAGACCAAAGACCGTCTTTGAACTAACCATCCCCACCCTTCACCACATCTTTCTTCTCTTTACCATCTTTGCTTTGATAAAAAGAAAGATACAACTCAAAACATCTGTATCTAGTCCATCCAAACTGCTATTATAAACAAAATCGGAGGACAAAATGCCAGAGGGCATCTTCAGATTCCATCACAACTGTTATTGGAGATATTAAATTACCATTCCATACATACAATGTACAGTACATGTAGGCATACCAAGTTCAAGTCCATTTGCCCGTAAAATTATTATAACAATTGAATCGCTCACTTACTACATATTATAACGAATTATAAATTACCATTAACATATTTTCATAAAACTGACCATCTTGTACGCCCGCCCCTGGCAATCCTAATTAAAGATTAAAATTTAAATATGGTCACAAGCTGGTCCTAAAAAAGTTGTTAGCTACATACATGGCTAAAAGAGCCAATTTGAGACAGAGCTGTGTCCAATATTGATGTCCATTGGTGAAGACTTAGTGTTCAATACAGTCTATGCTGAGCAACTGCTGCGTCTCAGGACACATCACGGTTGGGGTAGAAACAATTATATTAATGTATAATTATATTCCTCTCGACTCCAACAGGGAAAATAACTTACCTGGACGTCAATCATTAGACAAAATTGTTTGGTACTAGCGAACTTGAAATAAAGATAGCCTGAGGCTATGAAAAATGAGTTTGAGGTATGAAATGAACCAAACTCTGTTTCATGTTAGGGATAAAAGTACAATTGTTTAACATTTCAGTAACTTTCAGTCAAGTGCAATTCATTGCAATTTAAGAAACATGCTTGGGAGAGGTTTGTTGATTTAGCTTGGTAAAATCGCTTGTCACGATTCATCAGGATCAGAACATCTAGTGAATTAGCTCTTGTCTGCTGAATTTGAAAGGTTCTTTTACATTAGACTGATCCACGCATTAAATGTTCACTGCACACATTTTGGCTAGCACTAGGTCCGATGCAACCAAAGGAAGCAACACTAGAGCATGGTCTCTGCTACCAAGTAAAGGTTCAGTGGGTCACAGTTCTGGGCTAGCCTATTAGTGAAAATAGTGCTAATTTTGGCAAACACAATTAAAACTGCCCAGAACTTTTTGTCCTGATGAAGTCAGAGCCACTAATTCTTACGAAAGCTTGACCAACAATGAAACCATCCCACGGTTGTCACTAAGCCGGTCGGTACCGGTCAGGTGTAGCAGGCACTCACGATTACCGACCGATACTCTCAAAAAAAGGGTAAAAAAATGGCATCTAAAAAATAAAAATAAATTGGTATTTTTTGTTTGTTTGTTTTTTAATTTGTGGATCATTAAACAGACTCATAAAACAAGACATTATGCTATTAAGAAGGCCTCTGGACCCCATGCCATGATCCACTGCACTTTGTTCGCTACACTTACTCCGTTCGCCGTCACTCAAATATAACCGGCACTGAATTTTGGCTAGTGACAACACTGCCATCTGACAGTATTTTTTGAATCAGGAGCACAAGATTCCAAAAAAATTCAATTGGATGGTGATTAAGAGTATAATATACAACTAACACAAAATTGCTTCATGTTGGCAAATTCAAAATCAATAGTCGGTACCAATTCAATGAGCTAATTTCTTCTCCGTATAATGATACCTCATTCATAAAAATTGAATGGATACTTTGAAAGTTATGATGATTTCAATAACCACGCCTAACGTCAACAAAGTTTCGTTAGAATCAGTTTTCTATGGGATATCATTGATCTGTATTGTCCACTATCTGAACCAGTCAGGTATCTGGGTAATAGGCATTTATACAGGGAGTCTTTACACACACATTATCACTGCGTAGTCACTCATCACTAGCAATGATATCCCATAGAATCCCAATTTTAGTGCAAATTTGTTTTCGTTATTTTAGGTCATTTCAACCTGAGTCTCAGATTTAAACCATCAGAACTTGAAAACTGTCTACTAGATTTTTATGGATGAGATATCAAACTACATGTATGGAGAAGAAATTTGTTCATTGAATCAGGGACTTATTGAATGTACATCTCAGATTTTTAGTACCAATTATTGATTTTGGATTAGCCAACATATCAAAGCATCTGGTCTGGAACTGTTTATGTTTAGTGTTAGGTGTAAATGTCCTTTCCTTGGAGCGGTGCTTCCCCTACACTTAATAATAGTGCAGCCCTATTGCTTTTCTCAATACATGTTTGGAGGTGTTGAGTTATCCACCATCCCTGATGCTAGAGGGTATTTATCTACCAAAGATGTCTGCAATTCCCAGTTGTTTTCTTGATTCCAAACAAAATATGTCATCAAAAAGAAAACTGGCACAAACATTGTTCGTAACAAGGGTCATGTTGTTGACATTTTTAACTCTATTGCATTGATATCTGTAAATTTGTATGTTCCAAGGTATTTGATCATCAAGATGCAGCAATCAACGGAGGATCCATATATGGCAAACATCACAAATGGCCAATCGCTACAAGGCATGCTACTTTTGTTTTAAAACATGCTGAAATATCATTCCACACTAACCTTTTTTCTGAGGTAATACACACAAAAGGATGTCTAAAACAATAAAAAATAATTAATTAATTAGTCCATATTTTAGAACAATCAAGAGCATAACTTAACAGGGTCAATTTTTGAACTTTTCCCCCAAGAATAAACTGCTTAAGAACAATTCCATCATTTATAATCCAAATAAAAAGCATTCTTTCTAGAAGCATTCAAGTTGAAGGCAAAAATGTCATACAAAAATGTATGCACTTGTTATGGACTACATAAAACCAAGAGACTTTTAGGGCTTCTCCCATAAAATGATAAAACCCTAGAAGTTGTTTAAGATTATAATCCGCCTTCACTCGTGAACCAATCAAGACCCTCCTGATTATAACAAAATATTGCTTACAGTGTGGCGACAAAAAAAACCCACCTTGTTCTAAGGGCCCTACTGACCCATCTTTTTCAAATTTTCAAAAAAAAATAAAAATTGTTGAAAATTGTTGACTTATTTTGAAATTTTCCAAAAAAACCCAATCAAACCCTACCTGAGGGGTCCATTTGCTCATTAAACAGGGTTGTTGTTTTTGTTGCCTTGTCCCCAAACATGGTATATCACACCGGAAGTGTTAAGTTCAATGGGCAAAAACCTTAAGTGAGATTTTGCTTCTATGATAAAGAACCACATGAGTACAACATAATTTAATTGAATATTTTGGAATATGGTTGTATGTATGGTTTGGGAATATGTTTTTTTTACCTAAATGGAATAAATTGTGTGAAGAAAATATAGGTCACATACCAAGTTTAATCCAATTGAATTAATAATCAGAACACAGAGAACGATATCATCAATTTTCTATTCTGATGCCACATAATCATCAGATGATGGTCCTGTCATTCAACAGTACCTGTTTCAGAAGAAACATTGGTATGCCAGACAGTTCCAGTCCACCTCCCAGCAGTCATGCAACCCATACAGGTAACAAGGTGTTACATTCAATTCACGCAATAGTCCGTTTTGTCATGGTTTAATGCATAAATGCAGAAATATTAAGCACCTATTTATAAATCAGTTTACAAATCAGTCATGCAGATAAATTATGGGCATTGCAAGGCGTATCAAAAAATAATAATTGTTACAATTTTTGGTGAATGAATAATAATAATAAACTAAATAAATCATGGCTTGGATACCTATCAATTTATAGACATCTGGACGACTGTTCTGTACTGACCGATAGACCACTATTGGACAACAACAATAAACAGTCAACAAGTAAACAACCAAAACCAAGCTGCTGTTGAGATTCAATGCTACAGTGTATCTACATGTACCACAGGAAACCACTTGCCTATGTCACAGGCATCAATTTATTTTGGGCCTAATGTGACTTTAGGAGGTTAATGACATTGTGGCGGATATTTTGCAATCACAATAGACACATAGAACATGGTATTTAATTCAATAACATTTCACACCCACTTGTTTATAGTTCTCCAAATTTAATGAATCAGTTTTATGAACCTGAACTCAAATCGAATACAAATATTTCTTTTTGATACTTTTATGTCACGGAGACTTGGCTTTATGGTAACATAATTCTAAGTAACACACAGATTAGAGTAGTATTTTGTTCTTTTCAAGTTTTAGACTGTACAGTTTCTGTGTTATATTTACAAATATTGAATGCCCGAGAGTGTGATAGTACAAACTATATCACAAGGTCAAATTTGGATTTTCGAATAATTCAAATTGGACTGAGTGATTTAAACTCTTCAAAAAAAGTTCGGAAAGTTTTTTCATCACCAATTTTACAGATATTTTGTAATGTATTCATATTGTGTTTCCAATCTATGAAAAGCTGATGTGTTCTTCTTTCCAACCATACCTCATTTGTAGCAATCACTTGCCAAAATTAATAGAGCATCACTCTATACTGTAGTTGTCTATGTAACACTACAGTGATCAGATGACACAGTTGTTGGGCACGAAATAGTGGCAATTTTGGCACATTCAGATTGTGACCTTCCCATGTTCTCAAGCAAGTTGATGAGCACTGAAACAAGTGATTGCTACAAATGTGGTATCGTTGGAAAGAAGAACACATCAGCTTTTCATAGATTGGAAACACAATATGAATACATTACAAAATAACCCGAAAATTGGTGATTGAAAACACTTTCCAAACTGTTTTTGTGGAGTTTAGTTTCACTATTGCACAAGCAAACGGCATTCAATATTTGTTTTATATCATGATATCACATTACATTATTCTTTTCCAGCCATAATGATAGTAAAAACTATCACAAGGTTGAAATCAAGCCTATCATGATATAATGTGTAATATCAATATAGGTGGTAATATACTAAAAGCGCAAAGAAGCCGAGTTTTTCTACACAAAATTAATACTACCAAAGCGAAAAAAGTTAGATTCTCATTCTTTGAAGTCCTAAGCCTAAGGCATTTAACTGTATAATTTGTATCTTTTTATTTCCCATATATTTGTCAACTTAAACCTAAGCTGATTAATGAAAAACCATACAGGGGATGTCAGATATGTAAAATTAATTCCTCGACCAGGATTTGAACCCGGGTCCTCCCGAACTTCAGACTTTACCTAAGCTGATTTGATTAAATATAGGGCATGATACTTTCGATTATTAACGTAAGCATTATGGACCAGTTTGTTAAATATAATTTTGTAAATTAGCCGAAACTGTTATTTGCCAAGTATCTATGCTAAAAAGTTTGGAGTCACCCTTCACAACTGTTCAGTGTCGAGGCACTATATAAAAAATGATAGACTTTTATATTGATTTGAGAATATAATCAAGGGTAAGAGTAAAGACCAAGTTAAGCTGTTGCTCTTAATACACAAATTGCACAAGTTCAAAGTTTCAAAATGTTACAAAAATAAAGTCTGTCAAAGAATGCACGATATTTTCACACTAGCTGTATCACAAACAATGACATAGTAGGATATCTGCTGACTGATGGATGACAACAGTGGCAAACCATGATTCACAACAAACAATAATTACCGGGATTCATTAACAAAATTGGCAGCTCTCCATTCAATTCAAATCAGGCATTACTTGCTAACAAATACAAACAGGCCTTCTATTGTTCATAATGTATCATAACAAATATATATATATACTCTTTTTATATGATCATTTAAAGAAAGAAGCTGGAGAGAGTGGCAATTTAGATCGAAAAAAACCAAATCCTTTTCTAAATGAAAAGCCATGTCAGTAATGTCAGCTGTTATTGTTGATTTTTTCTTTCCAGACAAAGGTACTGTATGCACACATGCTCAAAACTTACACAACATTTTACAAGCAACTGATTTGATTATTCCAAAAGGAAACCATTAACCCTAATACTCTTGAGTACTCCAAATTACTACGATGCGGTGTGCTGGTTCCACCCGGTACGGCAGTTTTTTGATGAAATAATGGCCCTAGGCTATATACTTGGCGAAGTATACTGAGCCAAGCATGGTTGACCCCATGGCCCAGTGGTAAGTCATTTGCCTTAGAGGTCCGCCACAGGGGCTCTTTTTGGCCGCAATTTTTTGTTTGTTTAGGAAAATGTGCCTCAGGGTTTGGTTATGGTTAAGAAAAATCTAAATGTAGGTCAAGGAACTACATTGAAAGCATGCCATCCAGTAAGTGCACCATGGCTGCATCATGACTGTGAAATCACTGGAAAATCATTTTTTGATACTCCCAAAAGTAAATAATGTCCTTATTAAAAATGTGTTAGTACGGTATTAACAATATATTTCCATACCTTGAGAAATGTCAAAATCCACAGAATGTATGTAAAACACCAGTGTAATACTTGTATAATGCATTGAGGACTTTGAAACTACGACATGCTTTTACATTCTTGGATCTTGGATGTAAAAGGTAATGTGTCGTGCCGAGCTAAGCTTGCACGCAGAGTGTGCATCTCTCTTTCCTCACCGTTTTGGCTAGACTCCTTGTAATTTTTACTCCTCCCACACAACGAGTCTTGGATGTGATAAGCTCCAAAATACTCACTATTGAGTTTAAACTAGAGGTGCGACGGAAGGCAGGTTGATGGAGCAGACAGGGCAGAAAAGGGGAGTTTTTGAATGTTGATGGGTCATTTATTGCCACATTGGTGTCAGATGTGGGAATACATGTACATGATCAAGCAGGGCAGGATCAAGCACCAAAGAAGTAATCAGGTCTTGGAAAAAATTCACATTGGTGTCATATGTGGGATGTGGGACTGTACCTGGGATGAAATGTCCATGTAAAGTTGAATATGAACCGTATTGCACTCTGCACACTGTTTTGCTCATTTAGGGCATGCAGCAATGGCAAATATTAGCCCAAAGACTAAAGGTGAGGCTTATACCAGGATTTTCAACAGGCAGAAAAATCAGGGGCAAAGTGTTAACTTATGTGTTTTTGGATGGGTTTTTTTTTGGGGGGGGGGGGGGGGGGGGCAGTGGGGATTTCCCTTCGGCCATTTGAATCAAATCACAACACTTCCTAGCTGGTGCATGACTATGATTCATGAATGAGCCCCATTTTGTCTTCCAAAACAGGGGGTTTAAAACTTATGGCTAACACAACTACCCTTGGTAGTTGTGTTAGCCATAATATATTTTGGGGAGGGAGGGGGTAGTGTGTATGGTGGGGGTGGGGTGTGTTGGGTATGTATGGTGTCAGTCAGGTGATCACGTAAATGTATCATGTTTTACGGTGCAATATCTTTTTGGGGAGGGAAAGGGGAGAGGGGGTAGTGTGTATGTGGTGTGAGGGTGTGTTGGGGTGGGTGTGGTGTCGGGCTGTGTGTTTCTCTCAGTGCTGCTTTTGTGTATTTTAATTTTTATCATGTAATATGTATGTAAAATTCTTATTTTACTGCTTGTTTTTGTTCAACATATTTTTATCTAATGTATACATATTGTACAGCGCATTGGTCTTTTGGAAATGCGCTATATAAATCCTTATAATAATAATAAACTGATTACCGACTCTCAGCAGTGGGGCTCTTAAAAACACACACTTCATTAACCCACACAAAAACAGTACATGAATGAGTCTATTGTTGTGCACCAACGCTACTGAAGAGTTTGTATACTACTTTTGTGTTGGTATAGCAAGAGTAATTGACCTCTGATCGACCCTTCACTCTCCGCATACAAACACCAATGACCGTAAATTATTCCAACCATCAGATGAAGACTCTCTAGCAAATAACGTGGTTTCACGGGACCACACATGGCATACATGATGCTATCACACCATTTATCCATCGTGTCTACTTTAAATAAAAAATAGGCTTTCATTATTGTGGGCAAGCGTTCGCCAAATTGATGCGTACCAAGTTTTTACCTGCCGCAGCTTTCATACAAACATCCCCCGTTAGTCACGGGTACTGGTTTTGTATGCATCCGCGAGTCCGCCGTTTTGCTCACCTTTCGGCATCATCATCTCTAAAATTATATTGTAATCAAATCAAACACCAAAATAACGTATAAATTCACTTACCATTCGATGGTGATCTGAGGCACGAGGGCCTCCACAACCCAGGCATAATGTCCCGTCGCCGTAAAATCGGCGAATATTCCAAAGTGTTAAACTTCTTTCACTCACAGTTTTTCGGCCTAGACGTCAACATGATGAAACTTTCCGATGCACCGTGCAGTCAAAGTTATCTCTTTCATCGCGAATGAAAACACTGTGGCTGCCTGATTCAATGAAGCTGATTGGTTGATCGCTAACATGTGATACACTCCCGGGATGGAATATACCGGAAGTTATTGCAAACACGGAAGTACAGTCTGTTTGTTTTGGACAGTGACCGATGAGGCGCGCGCTTTGTAAACTTTTAATTTCATTCACTGTGACTGCTTTAGGGTTTTGCACATGATTGCGTTTCTCATTTGAACCTGATCTATTCACATTGGGCATTTATTTGACGTGTGTTATTCAAGTCAAGTTCCGATCCCGTACGTAATACAGTAATACCGGTAATTTAATTTGAGGCATGTTTAGACCCTGGGGGTGTCATTACACTGACTTACAAGTTACAGCAACAGTATACCTGGTACGTGCAAACATGATACTGATTAAACATGAAAAGTGTAAATTGGGCTTGTGATTCTCATTTTCAGTATAAAATACAATTTTTCAGTTTTGTTATGCATGAAATGGGTTGAAGAATTTGTTTAGAAACTTACCTCAGCAAATCTAGGACTATTCAGTGGCGTAGACAGAGGGGGGGCGAGGGGGGCGATCGCCCCCCCAACATTGACGTCGTGTCGGTTGAGATTGGCACTGTCGGTTCATTTGACCAGAGGAATCATGGAATTATGATGGTCAGAAGTACACATATGAACAATTTTCGCGCGCTACGCGCGCATAACAGTCACCTAAATGCAATATTCGTTGGTGCAAGCTTGTTTAGAACCAAAACGTACCTCAATCGTGCCAAAAATAGGTGTAAAGTCAAAAAAAATCGCGCGCTACGCGCGCACGGCTTCACTAAAAACAAGCTTGTCGGTTCATTTTCAGTTCTCGCCCCCCCAATATCAATAACCTGACTACGCCACTGGGACTATTAGTCCCAGAGCAAATGTCGTTTTTAAAACACTAATTAACTTTCTTGGGTTGGTCAACATGTTAATTGTTATTGATGATTCACAATAATATTGATGTACATATGTAGTGAATCTGTAGGAATGTTGCCAAATAAGTTTATTCATCAACGTTCAGCGTTATTTAAAGAAAAGTGCTTGAATAATTAAACTAAAACCTGTAAGTTTAAGGAGAGCTGTTGGAAACTGCTAATATTTAAAACAATAGCATGTTGGTAAAATATTAACCAAAACCTGTTAGTAGGTTGGGCAAGGCAGTTGCGTCATTAAGTTTTTCATATTAGGGGCAGGGCAAGAAATAAAGAGTGATCTGATGAACCAACAGACTTCACCCAAAATGGTTGCCCCTACCCACCCACCCATAAAACAAAAATAATAAGACAATTTGGTCGTAGGTCACTTTGAAAAACTGAAAAGCAAAAACGTGAGTTCCGTTTGCCCGTAGAACAGGGTTTTGTTCTTTTTGTCACCTTATTTCACCATTTTAATCTTGGAGCCTTTTGATATAATTTGTACTTTTCTTTAAATTAACACACTATTGACCCTTGTCAAATGATGAACCATTACATTACCAATCTCACCCGCTACTGACAGAATCTAATTTATTTATTCATTTTTTTAAATGGGGCAGGGGGACATTTTTCCCCATTTCTCCCTCCTACACCACTGGGAGAAAAAGTGGGGTGTATGGGGTTGCCTCTACCTGTAATTTCACAAAAATGACTTGTTTTCATATAAACTTGAACAGAGCCAAAAAATGATGTGAATCCAAGAATCCATACTTGATTTTTTTTCTCGCCAGTAATGTAGAATCTAAATTGATCCCAGAAAGAACATTTTAACGCACAAACCCAACTAGATGTATGCAGGGGGCTTACTTCTTTTAAACCTGTTATGTGAACTTACACATCCTCCCAGTTGTGGCTTATGGTAATGACACCAACCTATCCAAGAATGCATTATATAAATGTTAAAGAACTATAATGGGCAAGTGCATTTTTTCAAGAAAATATTGGATTATCTTAAATATTTGATTCATATTGAGAAACAAAATGCCTTTTCATCTCATGCCATGGTTCTGTTAAATTACCTAAATGTGTCCTTTGACTTTCAGCGGAAGCAATCAAAGTCTTACACATCATACATATTTTAGCAGTGACTTGACTGCTTTAAGGTTTAATTGAGCTACCAAAGCTGCAGCAGCTAGTAACAGCCACCTAGTATGAAAACATAAAAACAATATTTTCATTAACCATAGTATGGTTCATAGAAACAGACAATAAATGTATATACATATTCACAATCATTATAAATAAAGATACAGTTGTAGTATTAACTGGAAGAAAACAAGATATTTATTGAGTGTTTTATGTTATAAAAGTGTATTAGAAATAAAGTTACTGGCACGATATTATATGGTCACACAACTAAGTAGTGCATCCGATGGTTTTATACTACATTGAATTAGGATGCTCACCTAATCATTTTAAATATTCTCAAAAGGGCATGTTTGCTATATTTTGTCCACTGACAGAAAAGAAAATATGTCCCAATATTACAGGTGTATATAGAGAGTATACTCTAAAAATCCATGCCTGCAGATATTCGATGCAAAATTTGAGAAATGTGTCATCTTTTAACATTTTGGTTGAATAACACAAAATAGATCATGTTTGATCCTTGTTGTGGCAAATATATAAAGGAGTCTTTTGGGGCAAAATGTGATTTACAGGGATGAATGCAGACAATGACAATGAGAGAACAATTGGCCTATACAAAACCAGTTATAGAGGCTATCTACCACATGTAATTATACCAATTACACCTTAGCATTTCCGTTTTGTCAATGTCAATTACCAAATCGGCAGACTTCAATGTCAAATTGAATAGGCGTTTTTAGAGCAATTGCAATTGTATAGATTGCCTGATTATTATTCAGCCATGCAGTATGTGGTTACATTGACAAAACAAGGTTAGAAGACTGTCATAAATTGCTACAATTAAGTTGGAGAAAAACTTGTGTGATTGGTTTTAACGATGGATATTATCATAATGCAGTTAATGAATTTCAACAGGTTGTATGGCAGACAAGATTGAAACTGTTAGGTCTTTGTCAAAATTAGATTTGAATTTATTGAGGACCAACATATTTCAAATAAAACATGACGTCTGCCCATTGTCAATAAAGAATCATCAGGGCCAGCCAATAATTGATAATGTTGACTTTTAACATCAATATTACTTTGAAATTAGCTTAAAATGTGTCTGAAATGCCTAATTCAGAACAAATTAAGCTAAATTTAGGCAATTTTTGCAATAACGGCCAACAATTTTGCACGCTTAATGTGCATCCCCCACATTGTTTCTACCCCCCCCCCCCCAACATTTTGATGCTGGTGCCACCAGTAATCAGGACATACTAATACACAAAAGGCAGTCTATATTTTTTACTTGAAAGTAATGATTTGATCCTAAAGATATCAGAGCTACTCCTAATGAAATATTGGCAGATTATAAAATAGTTTAATTGTGACCCAGTTAAGATTATTTCCTTGATTTATTAATCCCATTATAAAAGGTTATTATTGCACTATTTAATAGGTTAGCCACTGTTTTCAAAATGGTTTTGAACTTCATACAAAATACTTCCCCCAAGTAATTAAAACCATTGCAGAGACACACCAGAGTATATAGTCTGTGTATAAATTAAGACTTAAGAGAGGAAACAAACAATTTATCATATGATTATGAGGAGAAAACAGCCCTGTGTTTTCAATCTAATGAGCCTTTATTTTGGGATTTGATAACATAAGCAACATTGTTTCTTTGTCCACTAATTCCATATTCTAATTTGATCTATTACAGTGTTACTCGCAGAAGGTATGGTAGGTTTACCCAAAGTTAACCACAGAGTTGTATAATGTCCTCAATCTTTATGTTTTGCCTTGAGTGTCCTCTAAAATAAGCCAATAAATCTTATAAAAAGTAGTAGTATTTGAAGTACAGAATACAGAAAGTTTAACTCTAACCTTCCTTATTGCCGAGTCTATCTTGTGGCATGATCATGCAGGCTATCATATCTTTTTCCAAACTGACACCTTGGCTCAATTAGATGTGGGCCGGATTGCCACACAGGTGACCTTGTATTGATTTCTGGTGCCAACACCCCCAAACGAAAGGCTTGTTTTTTCATTTCCGGTGCCAACACGTCCCCGCCCCCCCCCCCCCCCCCCCCCCCCCCCTTCAAACGAAAGACCTGTTTTTTCTCTCCTGATAGTTTTATTCCTCAAAACACGCCTTGGGAGTTATGGTTAACCCATACCCCGACGGAGGGATTTTGGTGTGGAATTGGACAAATTGAGGGAGTTTGAACAAAGAAACCACCACTGTCCGACCCGGATTCGATCTGCGGACCTTCCGCACACCAGCACCGCGCTCCTACCAATTGAGCTAAGACGACAGAGCCTGGACAGCAATTTGGAACCCACATATATATATGAGCTTTTTCGAAGACGTCATTCAAACCAATGTCAAAACATGCGCTTGGGGAGAGGATTTCGCATGGTAATTTGTAGTATTTTAGGGGGCTAGGGTTAAGGAAGCATAAAACTATAAGGCAAATACTAAAATAGTGCTGTCATGCAATAATTCCGACAAGCACAAAGACCAAGGTTTTTCATAAATTTTGTTGTGTCTTTGTACGGTACATTTGCTTAAATTTGCAGATAATTTTTGTAAAATGTGGTATGAGAGTATTTTTACATCATTAGAGAATATTAAGCTCGAGTATTTCTCGTTAAAATGTTGGCATAAACAGGGGTCATATGTCAAAGATGATTAAATTGAATTTGGAACAGGTGTCTTGAAAATGGCGCATTTTTACATTGATTGAAATTGTGACGTTATTTAATATATTGCACCGATAACAAATTACCTTTTAGCCTGCATTTTTTTGCCAGGTGCCATATTCTAACAATAGATGACAGCAACCCAATTGTTTGCAACCCACACAAAAAGTGTCTTTCTTCACTGAAGTCAACAGTTTTGTAACAAAAGTGTTATAAATAGATCAAATTCTTCATTAATCCTGTCAATATATCAAACATCATATGGTATATATTTTCACACATTTATTAACTCTGTACTATGGAATTGTTAAAAACTTTTTTGTCATAAAACTGGCAATAAATGTTTCTTTCATACAAAGACTTATAGATAAATTGGAATATTTATCACACTTTATTTCCATGCAACCTTTTGCTGCTTGTACACAGAGAGCCATAAAAGAAGGTAGCTTGTCGAGAAATAAAAAATATTCCACTGTAACCAAATGCCGAAATTAATTGTGTAACAACTTTTAAAGTATCCTTTCAAACTGAATAGGTTCAAAATGAACAACCTATTCAAATAGACATAAATTGGGTCAACCGGTCAAGTGTTTTGAAGGTTTTTTAAAGTTTACTTTAAAAAGTGTATAAAATAATACACTGGAGCTTATCCTCAAACTCTCTAAGGTTTTTAAATGACAAATTAAATTTCAAATGACATTATATATTAAAATATGTAAACTAATAATATGAATCATAATATCCAACATTTTGAAAACTTGTGACTGAAGCTGACTGGGAGAGAACTTAAATAATATTTAAAGTAGTTTTTCTTGGGGGACTCTTATTTCTAAAATCCAGCTTTTTTACATTTGTCACAAAACAGCAATATATTTACAGATTTCAATTGTTTTTAGTGTCATATTGATGATGAAGAAGGGGTGGGGGAGCCAGATTACCTGAGAGGCCCATCCGCCCATAGAACAGGCGGGGTGTTTTTATTGCCTTATATGCCTTATTCAAACTTACTCAAACTGGATCATGGCATGCTGGACGTACACAACAAATCTTCCTTATTTGGGCACTACACCTGCAAGATCATGTGGCATTTAGGTGGCAAAAAACCTGTTCTACAAGCCCAACTATCCCATTTTCTTTTAATTTGAGGTGGTTTTTGAAAATGTCATGGGGGGAAAAAAGACCACCCGCCCAAGTTTTTTAGTCACCTTATCGCAACAATATCAGCATGTCAGCATTAATTTTTCTTATTTCTCTTGAAACACTACATGTGCCATTATTGACCAACAATTTTAATTGTATTATACTCTTACGATGGACTCCCATCAAAACAATAATTGTACTGTTATCAACAGTTTTATGGCATACGTAATAAAATGACAGCATAAGGCCAAGAAAAGAAAGATCTGCCTCACATACATACCCGCAGTGGAGTCACTTTTGCTACTTCTGTTGTTGCTATTTTTAGTTGTCAGAACAGAAAGATTGGGGGAAATGGCTCCAAAAAGGGGGGAGTGGGCCAAAAAAGATTTTCCGCATTAAGCATAGCTATTTTTCTAAAAAAAACGCATAATTATCGTATAGCTATTTTCCCAAATGAATGTGAGACAAACCTTCTTTTTAGGCCTAAAAGATATGACAGTCGCAAACATGACTAATAATTAACTGTCATTTTCTGAGTACTTAAGCAATATCGTATTTGTGACTCCACCATCCGTAATTCATGAATCAACTTTTGGCACTACTTAAAATTTGACAATTTTCCAGTGAAAAAACAAACATAACAAAACAACGACAACAACATAAAGCCCTCCTTGGTATTCAATCGTATATTACTTCATTGAATTAGTTTGACAAAATGGCGGGCCTTTCAACACTAGTACATGATCATATGTGACATTGGTAGCCTACTTTTATATTGATCAATCAACAATGGGCAACCAACATTGATTAAAAATGTTTGTTTTTCAATTCAATAAAAAATGGGTCAAATATTTGTTACATTTAATTTATGTTACACCCTGGCGACACGATCCCAACAATCATGAACAATTGAATGAATTGCAATTTATGGTCATGTTCGTCTGCCAAGATTAGGATCGTTTAAACAAATCTGTGCCGATGTCATTTATTGTATGTTGTACATGTCGTCACACATGAAGAATCAACTGGGGCGCAACACATTATCTGAATTATGATTTGTGTAGATTCTTTTGACAAGAATTGTGATATTTTGATCTAACTACTGTGACAAACTTGAAATGAAAATCTGTTAAGTAAATATTATAGAAAATCACATAACTTTAAGAGATGGATCCATAATTATAGTACAAATTGTCCAATGTAAGAATGGGTAAAATATTTGGGATAACTTTGTAAGAAAGAATACATTAGTTTGTAGTGTCTACTGTCTAGACTCCAGGGGGAGGGGGAGGGGTAAAAGAAAATTAAGCCACACCCTCTAAAATTTGATCGCGTTTGTTTGCATAAATCCACACATAAATGTGCCTTTTGAAAAATTGAAACGTTTATCAAAAGTAAAAATGCTTGGCTACCCATTGCACGTTTTTTCTTCTGTTCAATAGCATGTTTCTTCTTCCAAAACATACACATTTCCCCAAATTGATGTTTTCAGAAAAAAACTGGCACTTTTCAAAATCTAATGCAAGAAAGTTACAAAAATGTCTCCAGTGCTGTTTAAAATTAATTTGAATTGTCTTTATTTTCAATTAAAAGAAAGCCTTTTCTTTCTTTTGCTGGTCCTGATTTGAAATTAAAAATAAAATGATTTTATTTCATTCATGACTAGCCAATTCGCGTCAATAACTTCCTTGTATCGTCTTTTCGGAAAACATTTTTGTTTTGGGAAAAGTAAACATAGTATTGAAAAGGGGAAACTTTGTGTTGGTAGCCAAGGGTTATCCCATTTCATAAATATTTCAATCTTTCAAATCGCCTAATTATGTGTGGATTTATGCACACAAACTTGATTTTGATAAGTGCCACTTTTTTTTAAAACATCATTTTTGTGAAATGTGACTATTTTGAGAAAAGTAATAATGATATTGAAATGGAGAAACTTTCAACGGGTAGCCAAGTGTGTCAATCTCTCAAAAAGGCCAATTATACCTAGATTTATGCAAACAAACGTGATCAAATTTTAGGGGGGGGGGGGGGGCTTACTTTTTTTGGCCCCCTTTATCATGCTGTAAGCATATTTGACCATAGATTTTTCAGACACCCCTAAACGTGTAATTCCTCTGTAGCCAAATTTTCTTCCAAATTTGACCCCTAAATGAGTAAAATATCGACAGGATTTTGAAAAATACCCTTTTTCTTGAAAATGGTCTACTTTGGAGGTTTAAGACCCCTAGATGTGTTACACAAACAATCTTAAAAAGACACCCCTTGTTGGTCACACATGCTTACAGTGTAATAGTTGACTGGTTGTCCCCCGGTCTAGACTGCATGCAAAAGTCACTTGTGCTGAGAGGCGCATCACCTATGCTTAACACATTCCACGCGGCTATTAGTTTTACCACAAAACAGATTTTTCAGAAACCTTGCACAATTTTCGAAGTCTATCTCAAGGATAACTGAACCGATACTAGGCATGTTTGTACTTATCTCAATGCATTTTGCATGGTGATTTCAAATATGGTAATGAAATTCAATAATTTTGAAATGTTTGAAACATTTTGTAACATTTTAGAATGTCGCCTGCCGCGTGGAAAGTGTCAAGTCCAGCATCCTGTGTCACCTAAATGGCAAATACAAATTCTGCAAACAATATGCCAAGGGGACAACATGACTTTATCATTCATACTTTGTGTACAAAATCACACATCCAGATACGCTTCAAATTGGTAGCCTTCCATCTCTATGTTATATAATAAATAAATAAATAAGAGAAATTATATCATAGTTTCACTCAAACTGTTATACACAAAATGAAAGTTTCATGAACCTAAACTTTACACACAGAATTAATGTTTTCAAGACTGTTACTTAATTGATGTTTCATCTTTGCTGCTGCGACAACAAACTCTACACCTACCAGAGGCGCAACTATTTTATATACTCTAAACTGACAATAGATTAACAATGTCAAAAAAAGCAAATAGTTAACTCTATTATATCAATGCAAATTATACATAGTCATTACAATATCTTTGTCCATACTGGATTTCAAACAATAGTGTGAGTTCCTATTAAAGGGGTCACTACAAAATCAATACTCTCTAGGCTTAAAAATATAAAAGGGACATTTACTCTAGATTTAAATGATGCATCAAAGTAATATTTCACATCAATATTCATACAAATACTCATGAAAATTAGTAAGTTTGATCTTCTTGCATATAGCAATAATTCCATTTTTATGAGTCTTTGAGCAATATGCTGCGAAATAATAAATATATTACTCTATTTCACTTCACCTGCCCAGCATTTACGCATGTTATGTATCTTCCGTCCTGGTGTGTGAGGGGTGGGGTGTGTGTGTATATATGCCAGTACCTTTGGAGGATGTGTGCGCTTATTTACTGCTATCAGTGAATGACGCAATTTTTTGTGCTTTGCCAATATTTAACTGTTCTGAATGTTTTCAAATTCGCAATTTGTAGCTTCGTCACATAGACCTAAACGCAAAAAACATTTTCACTTTTACTGTTTAGTGCTATAAGAGTTGGTCACTTTAACTCTGGAGGCCACGGTATTGAATTGGCGGCTCCACCTAATACTATAGTTTAAACAGTTCCAAATTGGCGAGAAATGTTTGGTTCTTATCTCTCCAAGCGCAAAAGTAATCCAGGTGTACACACAATGAATTATGGCCACACACGTATGGGTCATGCATACGATGCACAGTCCGCTGTTGCCTTCATGCGCGACCACGTCCACCAGGCATACACGCACAGAATTATGGCCACACGAGTACGCATCATGCATATGATGCACAGTCCGCTGTTGCCTTCATGCACTACCACGTCCTTCTGTGTTCATTCGCTGCTGTAAGCAGGCTTCGCCAATTTGGAGCTGATCAAACTAGAGTAACTCGTTGTTAATAATCCAAGATCCTAAAAACAATCATAGACGCTGATGAAACTGTACGCAGTGCTGTAAAAGTGGAAATGTTCACGCTAGATTTATTTTAGTGCTTTTCACGCTCAAAGCAGCTACCGCGAAAATTATAACACACAAATATATTTCTTTTGCGTATAGGTCTGTGACGAAGCTACAAATTGATGAAGCTACAAATCGCGAATTCTAAAAACATGCAAAACAGTTAAAAATCGGCAAAGCTCGAACAATTGATTGCGCACAAAATTAACACTTTGACAGTAGTTCAAACATCAAGCCCAACAATACAGTGAAACCACCCATTGGTTACAACGGCTTATTTCAAACCTTGATTTATTAATGTAAAGAGGATTTGTAAAAGGGTTTGTAATGTTTTTTAACTTGAAATTTATTTTACTTTCACTTGATTACAAAAGTAAATATTGGAAAATTATTTGCAGTCAAACAACAAAACCAATGATTGAGGGCACTCTTTGGTTACAAGCTTTCACCATCTTTTAAATCAAATCCTTTTTGTAGCAAGGGTTAAGATAGGTATACAAAACGTTTGTACAACAAATTTTACAAATCTTTTATGTATTACAAACATAACTGGTTCATGCTTTGTTATAGTGTGTATCAAAACAAATATCAATTTTTAATCAAGCAAGTAATAGATACATCTTGGAGGTATATTTTAAAGTGGGAATCAGATTGTCTTAGAAAACTGTACAATGTGAAATTCGCACTACAAAAATATTTTCATTTTGGTTTATAATACAGCATCAAATAACTATAAATGCGAAGGATCATCTGTCAAACTTTATACAATAATGAGTGTCCATGTACATAGCAACGGCTCGAACACCGGTCATAATTATTAACAATATTTGCATATTTCATTTTTCAAATTTTATAAGATATGATACAGACAGTCATTGCATGTATAAAACTGTCTCTATAGTCTTTATGTTACTTGCGGTAACACTAACAGAAGTCTTCTTTTCAATAGGCACTATTGCTACGGAAAGCTAGTCACCCAGTTTAATGACACTACTGCTGCAGACAGTTTGTCACCCAGGTTAATATTATCGCACCTCTCTTATGTTGATCATCCCAGTGACATCTGCACTATGCTAAGCATTAGCACATTGAATCCGCTATCACTATGCTTTCTTATTTCACCCAGTGTGGGCTAAGATAAGTATTTCATCATAGCACAATTCAAAAAGGATTAAATTCACTGATTTCTTAGCAGCCATCACACTTCTCTCCCTCTTGATGATACAACAAGGCACATATTAAAACCTCTGCTACATCCACCTTCACCCTTCCTCACAAAGATCTTGGAAGAATTCCAGCCAGCCAGGACCTATATCGAATGCCATCCAATGGTCAGGTCAGCATATTCAGTCCATTGTATGGACTTTCCCTCTCTCACTCCATTGGTTTGATCACATGGCAAGTTTCATCCACATTCATCAGTATTTATTCTTCAATTGTTTGTTCTCTTCTTTCAATCTTTCCAGCTCGTTTAGAAGACCATCGTTGACGGAGAACCTTTCCAGCATGGCTTGCATCTCATTCTGATGAAACAAAACAAATAAATGAGAACAATACTTGTAATTAATGGCTATTATATCAAAGCTATTTCATATTGACTTAAGATTAATTTATATGGAAAATGATATAAAAATTAGGCATTAGGTATGATTTTCCTGTCCCTCTAAGTCTGCAGTTCAAACCACAAAACAAAGACATATTTTTAAAATATTTCAAAGTTTACTACTTTGGTGAGCCAGTTCTGGTACAAATAATGTAATTCAATTTTACCCATGGATAAAACATAAATTGCCAGTCAATGTGTCTAGTTTTCCAATGATTATTATTAATGCACTGTAGATTGATCCATGTAATCACAGAGGCAGACAAACAGACACATAGACAGACAGACAGACTCACTGCTTGACAGACAGATAGACAAGACAGAGAAAGATGTAATTACTCTTAAACACTGGCAAGAAATACATAAAACCTAGCTTGGAGGCCTACATATTGTTTTGCTACCTACGAATACGATCATCATCTAAGTAACACTACACCAATAAAGGTTTGATTTAATGCCTTAGATATTCTTCAATTTATCTCTATCTTCAAATTTGACCATCAAGTATTCAAATAGTTTGAAATTAGGATAGGCTCATTCTAATTCTAAAAAGAATTGATGTATAATTAAGTTCCCCAGTTATTCCTGGTTCTTCAATAACTTATAAACATGGAAATTCCCTTCAATTTGAATTCACCAGTAAGTCAGTCACAAAGCAAAAAAGTCTGCAGAAAGATACATTGCCACATGAAGAGATTTCACTCTATCTAAACCCATTTCCTGCACTTAATCCCGTATTATTATATCGTTTTACATATTATCGCTTGTAAAAGTTATACAATGTCATTCCACTGAAATAGCAATATTAACACTTAACTATCCTATAGACTCTGGCCTCTAAGGATCTACAGGGATTCAAGAATAACATTACATGTCTCCACTGTGCTTAGTCATTGTACCAAATGATGCGCCCTATATTTATATGGAATCTTCATGCCCTATCTTTAATATCATGTGCAAAGCTGTCAAGTAAAGCTCTGTCCAGCCCACTTAAAACCGTCATGGGTGTCATGTTTTACTATTTAGTAGATGGTTCAGCTTGGGGTAGGGTACTTGAAATTTCCAACAGGGGTACTCAGTACAAATACCAGATGGAAATGTGCCACAAACAAGGCTTACATTTTTGGTAATTTGGTATATGAATGGCCCGGCCCCTATTTCAACATAGGTCAATTTTGCCACAATGGAGCTTAATTCAAATTCTGCCAACAATTTGGGGCTCAGGTATAAAGGGTTCAATTTTCTTGGAAAATTATAGTCAGGAGGTCTACTTTTGATTTTCCAGCAGCATGTCCCTACCAAATTCAAACTTGAGTACCCCCTCCCCGGGTTTGAATTATTTTTTACAAGGGTGTGCAGCTAGAGGTCTGAATACCGTTTCCATATCTAAAGAGTGTTCATCTCAATAACCAAGCCGTCTTTATTTAATATTTTGCATTTTCATCAAAATGGGATCCCTATCTGAGAATTTCTGGTAAAAAATGATTCATTAGAACAGCATACCCTTGAATACCTTACATATGAAGGTTACCCTCCTCCTCCCCTAATCCATGCCTTGGATTTCAGCTTAAATGACCATTTGCGATTGCTGCACTGTGTTTATTTGAATTACGAGTGATGTCTCTACAGAGATCACTAAGAGCGTGTTTTACTGGGGCACTGCAAAAAGTAAATGCTAATAAACGCTAAGATTTATTCGGTAAGTTTTTAATCCCCTGTTTCTGCTCGCGAAAAGTTACCGCTAAGTTTATCGATCCTAGTCGATGGGCCACGGCATTGATTTGATTTGATTTGATTTTATTAGGTACTCAAAACATCATATTGAGAAACATTTAAGCATACAAACATGTAAAAGATTGCACAAACCTATTTTAAAAACATATAGACATAATAAAATATGAGCAAAAGCACCAAGGATAGCCCAAAAAGCTTTGAGCACAAAGCTTATTTCCATTGGGGGTCCTTTAACAAGCATAGAAAGGCAGAAGAAAAAACAACAAAACAAATGAAAATCACGAAAGAAGCACAAACGCCAAACAAAAACAAGGACAAAACAAATAAAAACAGGGCACGAGCCAAACAATGCCACTGCACCTGAAAAAGATTGCTTCACAATGTGTATAACCCAGCGTAACAAAGTTCATGGAGCAAACCGCTAAGATTAATCGCCTTTCTGATTTATGGTATATTGCCGATTATTACCGGTTCCAAACCTGATTTGTGAAGGTTTTTGGGATTACCAAAAATACCTTTTATTAGCGGATTCTGCCTGCTTCTACTGGGCTTAGCGTTTATTTTTAACGGTTTCTTCCCCAGTATAAACGCGCTCTAACATCCGGCAGCTATTGTGTACAGGGCTCTCCTGTATACTAACGAGAGCATCAATGATGCAGAAGCTGACTACAGCTGAGAATTTGGGAAAATTCATAACTCATGTCTATATATGAAGAGCTTTGTTGCAAAAGGGCTATGGTGCATTTTTTTCAAAAATGAGTTTGATATAGAAATGTATAGGGAAAAATCTTATGTTTCAAGGAAACAAAGTCATTTTTTTTCAAAAAGACATTTTTCAAAAAGTCATTTTCAAAAAGTCATTTTTTTTCTCATTGTAAACAGTCATTGAAATTGTTGTTTTGTTGCAAAAGGGCCTGTGTCCAGAATTAAATCGGGATACAGGCCCTTTTAAAACAAAACAACAACTTCAATAGTTTACAATGAGATGTAGGTCTTTTTGAGAAAAAAATGACTTTATTTCCTTGAAACATATGATTGTGAGCTATACATTTCTGTATCAAACTTATTTTTTTTAAATGATTAAAATAAATGATTTTTTTTTTTTTGGTATTTTTTCTCTAAGTACAAACAGATGGAGTTTTGTTGCAAAAGGGCCTACATCCAAATTTTCAAAAAATGTAAACATGATTTTTTGTTGTTGTTGAAAACTAGCGCATTTGGAATGTATTTCAATTTAAATTAGTATGTAGTGTACCTCTTTCATAATCCATTCAGTTTTTCAATTGCTCAACTTGAATATTTAGAAACAGTTTTTTGACTTTTTCTCAATAAGAGCCAAAGTGAATGCAGGCCCTTTTGCAAAAAACCTCTTCATATTGTAAACCACTATAATCTGTCCAGCATATAACAAATGATGCAAAGCTCGAATCCATATTATATCTTACATGAAACAAGAATTATATATATATTATTATGCATTCACCGTTCACCGTGTAAGCACATTTGCCCTTCTATATGCTTCGGTTGAGATTTCATAAGATCAAGAAATAGTCTCTTTCTGGTATTAAAACAAAATATTGCCAAACACCTTGGATATTAAATGGTGCGACCTAATGGTAGATGATTGTTCTCTTTTGTAATGTGTGAAGGTTCAATAAATAATATGTACAGAGATGAATAACTTCGGTACGTAACAATGGCAAAATACAAACACCTATTTTATGAAAATATGCATCATTTAATGAAAATAATAATATTTACAGGTCACCAAACTCCCATGGCCCCTGGATCTTAGGCCAAGTAAAAATAAAACTAGTTTCTCATGCTAACTTTTTGAAAAAAGGAAGATGATGTTATTTTTTTTCCTTCCCAAAATGGCGAATGCCCCTTTTTCCAAAACTGGTTTCGCTTTTTCCAACATGGTGGAAATGTTTTTGCTTCAAAATGGTCGCCACTTTTCTAAGACTAGTTTTATAACCTTAAAATGGGTACATACTGGAAACTGCTCGCGATATTTTACATGTTTATTTTAATACTAGGCGGTCACCCGGGGTTTGTAGGTTCTCGGGTTTGGGCGGTCACCCGGGGTTTGTCGGTTCTCGGGTTTGGTGGTTTGTAGAATGCATGCATAAAGCCCGATCGGACAAACTTTGAAAATTCGACTCTTAGACGACCTTTGACCCGGACGACCCAAGAAAAGCAAAGCCGTTTTATTTTTTCCACGCTCGACTCGTATTCGGGCTTCCCGTCACCGAGTTTAAGCCCGATCGGACAAACTTTGAAAATTCGACCCTTAGACGACCTTTGACCCCGGACGACCCAAGAAAAGCAAAGACGTTTTATTTTTTCCACGCTCGACTCGTATTCAGGCTTCCCGTCACCGAGTTTAAGCCCGATCGGACAAACTTTGAAAATTCGACCCCTAGACGACCTTTGACCCCGGAAGACCCGACAAACGCCAACCCGTTTTATTTTTGCCACGCTCGCCTCGCATCGAGCATCGCGATCACCGAATTTAAGCAAGATCCGACCAACTTCAAAAAGTTGACCCCTATATAACCTTTGACCTCATACGCTCTAGCGAATGCGAACTTGCTCTTGCGGGGACCGAGCTGCACCCACCCACTGAGTTTGAACGCCGCCCGACCCCGGGAAGGCGATGGTGCGCCACTTTGACTTTGGTAATGCCACAAAAACCAGTTGGCGAATTGGCATTCTCTTCTGGATGGTTCAATAAGTAACAATAACATCTACCGAGGTGATTGGTTTAGGGGAATATTGAAAATAAGATAGGCTTTTCTTCTGATATCAAAATATTCTTTTTTATTTGTATGTGATCTTTTCCAGAGAGCGCCCTCTATTCATTATTTTTTTTAGAAAGTAGATTTTCTTGCAGATTTACATTTCTGATCATAAATCATACATACATTCCGAGTTACAGAGCGATACGATTCCTAATTACCTCAAAATCATGGTTTTAGAGTGAATTTTAGAGTGAAAATATAAACTGTCGGATAATCCGACAGTTTATTTTCACTCTAAAATCATGATTTTGAAGTAATTAAGAATCGTATCGCCCTGTAACTTGGAATGTATGTAAGATTTATGATCAGAAATGTAAATCTGCAAGAAAATCTTCTTTCAATTTTTTTTTTATGTTGAGGGCGTTCCCTGGAAAGATCACATAATATACCTTTAACCAGAGAGATATTACACCTCCCTGGTTTAACCATACATAGCCTAGGCTATAGCCTATAATAGGCATAGGGCTAGGCTGGGATGTTCGGGAATTATAGTGCTCCTGGGACTCGATTTTGTTTTTCGGTCGGGACTCGGGATTTACGAAAATTGGTAGTCCAGATTTTTGAGGAAGTGAAAACGCAATAAAATATACTAAATGTCCACTAAAGTGTACTGTACTGTACAGTAGATGTACTTCTGTTCTCTGTGTTGTCTTCATTTGCCTTTTATTATTGTCAAATCTGCACCGGTTTTAATCAGCTTCCGGACATTAACATTACATATTAAAATCGCGATTCGTTCAAGATTTACCATCAGAATAATGTTGTGTACTACCAAAATGCATAAAACTTTCATAAGTGCAACCAAATGTGCACAATGAAGCGAATTTTAGAGCAACATCGTGCGTACGTAAACACACACCGCTGGCGATGTGAGCGGCGCCATACTCTTGGGTTCCTTTTTTAGTAGGAGAACAACCGTATGAGGAACAGGCGGGTTGGACGATGATGTATTATTTATTTTAAAGTACCCCTTTTCATTTTATATTTGGTTTATTTTGTACTCACGTCTAGGCTATATCAGCCTTTCGACTCACTCGTAGTCATTTTTATCTGCTAAAAATTAACGTCAAAGTAGATGCAGATGAAAACAACTCGAAGTATTACAGAACAACAAGAAACAGAACATGAAATAGGTGAGAAGACGCCATTATTTTCTCAGAACACACGGCCGCGGCATGCTCGGACTGAAAACTTTTTGGGGGGTTGGACGCTTTCACTTTTGAAAGGGGTGTCATGTTTTATTTAAACAATGTTTTTATTTTCAATAAATTACTTGAGCTATAATATAAACATGCGGCATGTCATTATGAATATTTATTGAGTAAATTTGTATTAAATGTGGAATTTCGACATGGCGGAAGTTACACAATATCTAAATATAATACATAAATGTGCCGTTAAACCCAACCCTCCCCCGTTAACACGACTTTCAAAAAATGAGTGAACCCGTAGAGACTCTGATTGTTTCGTAATTAAACACTGCACCCTCACATATTCGCACGTGCTACTGCTCGAGGAAAGCTCACGACACATTGAGACAGACGGGGTAACTCGGTAAATGTAATTGCCTCATTTACATCGGACTATAATATGTAGATTTGACATTTGATGTACACATCAATGGCAGACGATACCAAACTGGTGGGGGTAATAAAAGATATTACGGCACGATAAATCACGCAAATTCAACATTTTGGCAAGGTAATATTCGTAAGTTTTACTCTTTTTCGCGAATTTCTAACAGCACCTCATGATGAAAAACCTTTGAAAACATTATTTTCCAATAATTTTGGCCGCTGAAATCGGAGATATAGTTTTGAAGAATATATACAGAAGCGATTAACATCAATTAACGAAAAACGACCTCCCCACCTATTTTTCACTTTGACGGCTGTATTTTTACTTTCCGCTGATTTCGTATCATGAATAATAATGATCTCTAGTAGTTAAACCAATCACAATAAGACAATCATGCTTGTACGTCATGATACATGCGTGCCATGTGTTAATCAACTTTTCTATCATAGCGTTTACATGCATTTTCAATACAGTTATGACAATAAAGAAAATAAACGCGAAATTGCCTATTTTGTCGAATGGCAATCAGGCCCATTTTATAACATATTTATGCGATCATATTGTTTCACTATCTCAAGTACATTTCCCGACAAATAACCACTTGTGTGACCAAGATAAAACCATATTTCACAGTCGCACTTTCCCCTTGACCTATACCGTGACCTTTCGCGTCAGGTCGCTTTAGCTTACTGCAGTAAGCTAAAAATGACATTGGCTGTCATTTTTCACTTTGTTAGCATAAAGTGGTCTTATAGATGTTACATTTGTTTCACATACTTGTGTGGGGAACAAGTTAGGGGGTGATTTTGAAGCAGGGGATGGGCAATTTCCTAAAACAAAAACATCCCAGCGCTAAATGCTAATCATTAGGCGCTTTCCAAATATCCCATTTCCATGTTACTCTGAATAACACAGCCTTTTGGGTATTGATAGGGTAATTGTACTTTTATCTTTAACACACACTCGATGCATTGACTTAAACTAGTTCGAATTAAGTGATCAAAATTGAGGGATTACGTAGTATCTCAATGTTGATATGTGCCAAGCCTTTGGAGATGTAAGTATGCTTTTCAAGTCAATTGATATTGATAAGGTGAAGGAATAGAAAAATGAATGTGTCATCGAATAATAAGTCACTATATAGATCACAATAGTACAGTACCATTAATAGTAACATGGTATCATTTGAATGATTAGCGCTACAATATACTTCATTTTTTCACAAAATAAGTTATCAATCTGACAACACTGATTATATATAATCTTTGATATATAAAACGTGAATATCAATAATAGCCAGATAGTGCTCAATACTTAGTTAAGTAGAGCTTATTATCAAAAAACGCCTGACGATCGCGTAAGCGAGAAACCCAAGGTAGCAAACTGCCAAATAAAAAGTGTTTTATTTGATAATCTTTGATCATTTATTTACTCCATGTGTTTTGTTTCCAATATTCATACTTTAAGTTGGTGCAATTGATTTCGAATTCCATGAAAAAGACCCTCCGCCTCAAGCTCCAAATGGTATTTTTACAAATTATACATGGGCAGTAAAAAAATGCAGCATATCTTTAAAATTTGGAAATAAAAATTGAATTTTAGTGCTCACTGCATTTTCTTATGACCTATGAACAAGAAAAGGATTTTCTTTTTGATGATAATGTTAACTTAAAGGCCCTAACCACATTCAGGACATGTCCCAGCAATTTGTAGGAAGGGTTAAGGTACATTTAGCCAAGAAAACATAAGTTGCTGTGTGAAAAAATGTGTTCCTGGGAAGGATGACAACATTTCCTAGAAGTTGTATTATATATTTTCCACCATTTTCCTACATATTTCATAATTTTATGTTATCAGTCAAAATTTCCCTCCAGCTGATAAAATTTTCCTGGAAAAAGCTTCCCGATTTCCTCATTTGTTCCTGCCATGGAACTTTCCTTTTACACTGCAACAATCACAGAGATTTCGATAAATTTGTTTATCAGAAAATGGAACTAGGAACTTTCTGCAAGATCAATAGCGAGTGTTCCATAGGTTGACAGTTACGCTAAATCATTGACTCACCTAGTTTGTAATACCCATTGACATGACTACAGATTTATCAAACTAATTTGACTGGATACAATGACTTAATCCAAACCATTTATTTGATACACAATTACATCCTAAATGCCCTGCAGCATTTGAAATATATCCTACTTTTGTCACAGGTTAAATTTTGACCAATGTAAACAATGCTCGATATTGTGTTTGGCCCTACTTGAAACCATGACAGTGCTTCCATATTAAAACAAAATCTAATGGGTCCTGTGCGATAAATAATTGACAACTTCCTTGTATTGTTTATTGTTTTAAAACGTAATCAAATTTTCATGAAGTTTCAAAAAAATACTGAGTTCGTTCTACTTACTTTTATAAGAACTACACCCATTCATACAGATTGCCATTTTAATTCCATGATATAATATTAGTCAGGGCTTTTTTTAACTTTATAATTTTAAGTAAGTTGAATGAATTTGAATTTCAGTGCTCGAATGTGCGCCATGGCCATCTGATTCTTGGTTCTCAGTCATTTAGCATGGAGAACGCCCTCGTTATTTGTTTAATGCTTTTTAAAATGTTTTTTTTATGTAAACTTTCATAGCCAGAAGGAAAACTCCCAATATTGAGTTGTTTTGCCAATAATGGCTTTATCAATAAATTAGCCGGACTTTTATTATTGCGCAATACCTGTAGCCTTTCAAATTGTTTCTATAATTTGATCAGTTCCAAATTGGCGAAGCTGCCTTACACCAGCATATGAATACATTAGGACACATGACACGTGCATGCGACCAATGGGGTGTGCGTGTGTGTGACACGGGCATGCAACCACTACCGTGTGCGTGTGCGTGTGGCCATAATCATGGGTGTACTCTTGGATTACTTTTGTTGCGCGCGGAGAGATAAAAACCCGAATATTTTTTTGCCAATTTGGAACTGATTAAACTGAAGACCATTTTCAGCTGGTAGACCATTTGATAAGCCTAGCCAATCGATTAAATATACCCAACACTGACTTATCGAGATAAGAAGTATATTTTTTTATTTTTGGAATGGAAATTTCAGAATATTTCTAAAACTTTTAGAAATAAAGGTGTTTCACTTTTTGTAAAAAGAGACAATGACAGATACTGGCAATTGCTTAGTGTATTCTATTTTTAAACGAAATTTTAACAAATCCTGAAAAATAAATCTGATCTCAAAATCACTGTATGTGCCTTCAATCAAGGCCCTCTGCACAACAATGTCTATCAGATTCATAACAACTGTTCTGCTTATTTTGGGCTCTGTTGAAATTCATAATGAAGGATCAGCAGGTGTGAACTAATAATCTTCAGATCCGTAAGGCTGTGGTCAGGAACGATTTTTTCATGTCGACACATTGATATTAATTTGATCTGACATGACACCGATGTGACATCGGTGTGGACATAAGCATGGGCATATCTGTAGGATGTGTTGGTAAACTTATAAATCTAAATTTCAAAAGGCTTGAAAATTCACAATTAACCCACAATAATATCATTTTGAAGCAGTGGTACACTTAAAAGTATTAATATTTACAAACTAGCAACTCAGTGAACATATGAAATATCAAAAATTATGGACATTCCAGTGCCTATACTTTGACCCAGATTTGCATCTTTTGGCCTGCAATCCCAAACTGTTGCACTTTGAACTTCTATCGGGGGTCATCATATAAAAACATCATAGGTGTTTTAACTTTTCAGTATGAATCCAATAAGTGTGTTTTTACAAAGTTATAATAGTGTCAAAATGTTAACTTGTTTACTTTCAAAGTCAGGCTCTTGGGTATTTTGGAGGTCTTGAGGGGAACAAAATTCTGTCGATATATTGAATATTATAGTGACATGTCAGGATATGCTTTGTGTCGACATAAATGTTGACATACAGTGTGTCGACCACAGCCTTACAGATCAGAGATGTAGTCCAAAAGGGTTGTGCTAGCTATGAATTTTAAAAATCTCATTGTGATGTGGGGATGTAATTATTTCTCCTCTTTTGTTTTTCCAATACATATTGGAGTAAAATAATACAACATTTTGGACCAAAAATTATCAGAAACAGTAGTAGAATTTAATTTTTTTTTTTTTTTAAATGGCAATGTGTTTTTATGTTTCAGGAAGGACAGCCAAACTTTTTTCTTGACAGTCTTGAAAAGTGCACTCACTTATATAGTTCATATTTAAAGGTTAATAATTTCTAGTTCAAATGTTAAATAAAAGTCAATTTGTGTTACATTACCGTAAAACCCAATATTTTTGTGTACCGATATTTTCGTGTATTTTCACAAGTTTTCGCGCATGACAATGTCTCCCATCTAGTCCCATACAGGTCCAACTTTGAAAGCAGCAATATTTTTGTGTGCTACAATTTTCACGGTGCATCTTTACTCTTTATTGCGCAAAAAACGCGAAAATAAAACCAACATACAAATGTTAGGTTTTACAGTACTGAGTGAGTAATCAATGCAGATCCCAACAAACAGTTAGTTGTGAATACAATGATTACCAGTAGAGCTATAAATGAAACATATCTATTTTAAGGCCAATAATGACTGGGTTTAATCTGTACTGGGCATTAACTTTACTATTGAGGAGGAGGGGCTGTGTGTCGTCACCTAATGGTCATTTTTATATCATTAGAGAGATCATGTTTCAAATGTGTAAAAAGAGTCATATTCATCGTCATAGTCGTTCTATGGATCATGGCTGATTCTTTGTAAACCTTTTGATGATGGAGCACCACGTTGTCTATTATGTGACATGCGATGTGCAGAGATAAGAGATAAGAGATAGAACAGTTGTTTCTTAAATGCGGTCAATCCAACAGAGCTTTGGTCTGCCACGTTGACATATTGTATGCAACAAAATGGCAACAATTAAAGAAAGTGTCCAGCAAGCACAACATTGTGCATTATATGTTAGTAAAATAATTATCGAGCCCAAATCATGTAGTTATAAAGAACAACACATCATACTTATCATAAAACGAATAAAAACTGCCACGATTCTCTCAACAACAAAGTCCCAGTATCAATAATGTCATGGTTATTCGTGCTCTATTATGATAAGTATGATGTTTTGTTCTCTATAACTACGTAATTTGGGCTTGATATTTCTTTTTCTAACATCTCCTGGACACCTCCTATAACCCTAACCCACCCGGTGGATTTTCCAACAAAAAATTTTTCAAGCGAAAAAAGCACACACAACAAGAGGTGCCACGCCCCGGGGTTTGAACCCATGACCTCTCGGTTGGCGGGCGGACACTCTACCAACTGCGCCACGGGGGAAGCTGTGCTGGGCGAGTGTATTCGCCCAGCTATATAGCTTACAGCCATTATTTCAGACAAAAACCTCAGTGCCAGGTGGAACCATGATGCTGGGAAATGGGATTTCATGGGATCTGGGGCTGTAAGGGTTAAAGTGTTTTCATTCATAATATTTGTTTAGTTTTAAGAGTTCTTTCACATAATAAATCTGAACGGGATATTACAAAGTTTGTATTTAATGCATGGAAGCACATACTTCCATGCTTAATGTCACCATCAATTTGATTTTATGGTAACATCCATGACATGCACATTAAATTCTTTTAATAAAGCCATTTAATTTAAAGCAGTGTTTGACACATGATAAAGAGCTCCCTTTTAATTCAAAGCAGTATTTCAAATGTGACAAAGAGCTATTAAATTATTCTAGCTGTGACTAATGATTGAGGGTGATTTGTCCTATTAAAAAGATCATGCTATCTATCAACACATGTTGTCACCCGTTGATTACAAGACACTTGTTAATACCAATAATACCCTGTTATTTGATCCTTTAGGCAACAAACAAACTACAGGCAAACAGACCTCTCAGGTAATGTCGGCCAGTCGGTCTGGCTTTTTTTCTTCAACATTTTGGTGAACATTTCTGTGAATTTTCAGCAAAATTCAAAAACTTTCACAATAAAAAAAATCAAACATTGTCCAATTTTTTTTAATAATTAAAAAAAAAGAGTTTATTTTGTTTTCTTACACAAGGTAAGCTATGTTAGGCTTGTTGGATTGCCCTTTCACCTAAATTTGTTCGGGGTCGGTAGGTTGATTTTTGGTTTTGGTTTTTGTGTGTGTTTTTTAGATTTCAAAGAATGACCAAATCACACTGGAATACACTGAGGTTTATAATTTCACTACATTTTGATATAAAATGACAAAGTCTGGTGGCATGGATAAATATTTCAGAGTGGGGTCACATAGGGGTCAATTGAGGTAATTTAGGTGACAAATTTGTAATTTCTAAAAAATAAAAAATAATTTTATTTGTTTATTTTTGTTGTTGACATTTAAAAAAATAAATAAACGCGACTGAGTTTTACTGATTTTTACGGTCCGTCGGGAAAGGGCAATCCCACATTTTATTTTTAAGCCTCATCAATGTACTGTAAAAAACTATAATTTCGCGGATACTTTATTTTGCAAATCTGGAAGTTTTACTGCTACTTTCATTGCAAAATTGTCAGTTTCCCGGGTATTTAATTTCGCGAATCCACACCCCTCGTGAAAATCACAAAATGTAATACCTCACAAAATTAAGTGGTTTTACATTACTTCCAAGTTGAATATGTGGCAGCAACAGGGGGATACTGTAAGTGAATAAATTAATTGATTCAAAATGTTCCGAGCTTGGAAAAATAGGGTGTTAAAAAGGTAAATAAATGTATGTTTGAACATAGCATTTTATTAAACATAGACCGGGTTATCACTGTGTTGTTCAATCCAATTCTTGATGAAGTGAATTTTGCGAGATCTAATAGTGGACATTCATCACCATTAGGCCTAATTGTTTACTCATGCTATAATTAACTGACAACCTTAATTCTGTATTATATTTTAATTGTGGTTGGCTTTTGTAATTTTGATTATTCTTTCCATGTATAATTTCAACTAGATTTAGTCTAAAGAACAGGATTTTAACCAGGTGGTGGTTTTAACCAGGTAGTGGGTTCCAATCAGACCATAGGAATCCAATTCAGGTCATGGGTTTAAATCCCAATGATTCAAGTATAACGTCACTTACCTGTTGTATTTGAAACTGCCTCACCATTTCTCGCTGTAAATTACGCATTTCTATGTGTATTGAAT
Source organism: Ophiura sarsii (assembly GCA_035610835.1). Taxonomy (NCBI): domain Eukaryota; kingdom Metazoa; phylum Echinodermata; class Ophiuroidea; order Amphilepidida; family Ophiuridae; genus Ophiura; species Ophiura sarsii. The sequence continues at coordinate 67,365,298 of CM069445.1, forward strand.
CTCTGAAAATGAACCAGCATGAAAAACCAATCATTAACGCTCTTCCGGGGGAAAAAACAAATAATGAAAATGAAAATAGCTTGGCCAATGCATGGGTGTTTAAAAGTCACATATTAGGATTTTTAAATTACGATTTTTAAACCTTTCACACATGGAATCAGTAACAGGTAAAAATGGTTCAACAAGTACATTTTTGGATATCTTAATTGGCTACGATTTAGTGGCTGTGATTTCATCTACGATACCCACAAGTCTCAATCCTTTTAGTAACAACTTTATGGTTTGGGCTAAGCATTCAGAAGATGGTTATACAGATGTTATAGATGTAGATCGTTTAAGAAGTGTAATTGTATAAGGAGAATTGGCATCCGGAGGTCCTTTTGGCTTACAGATGTGAACATAATAGGATATTTATTGTCAAGAAATAAAGTGTTTTAAAAATGACAGAATATACCAATAAATGGGAGAAGGTGAATTTAAAGTGATTCAACCAACTCAGAATGATTTAGAAATTCATGGGAGAACCACTTTACATATTGAAATATGTCAAGATAGTTTTTAAGAAATCAAAACAAACAAATATATATGCATATCTCTTTCCAAGGAAGTAATATTACAATAACAATAACAATTATCTATTTATCATTAACATTTTCCCTCTTTGGTTATTGTCTCGAATACCAAAACAATTATCTATCATAGTCTATCTTGTTAAGGGTTTTATTAAGACCAACTTTAAGGTGTTTTTTATTAGAACTACTTTAAGGGTTAATCTTAAAAAATATAACATGACAGTGACACTGACAAACCACATAAAACTTGGTAGAGAAACCCTTAAATTAAACAATAATATATCAAAATGACACACAGTGAATTCCCCAAATAGGAAGCACTGTCACCCCTCTAGATAAGCATCTCACTACTGATCGACACGCAATCACGATGGCTTGCCAGGAAGCTATCTTTGACATAGCTGACACCCTTCAGTGAATAATAGTGAATCGTGCAGTCCCCTGTGACCTTGATGTCATTGTCATCATGGTCATTGGGTGATTCCCATCATAACATGCAAGAAATAAAGAGAGCTTCACAGCTTTCAATGGCAGCTGACACATGCAATGAAGACAGCTTGCAATGCATGCATGATCAGCATCTACACTAGTTATGGTGTTCCATATTTACAGTGAGGGGATCATGCCTGTAAAAAAACCATGTGTTTATCATGATCCCATAGGCTATCGCACACTTATTTCCAATCTTATTATATGGAATCTTGTGCTGAATAAACCTGTAGATGCACTTTTTAAATCTTCATAGTAATTTAGAACAACAAAGATGACATAGGGTTCTTGATTTTGTTGTTTGAATTGTTTACAGTTAGTGTACAATAGAGTGAAGTATGCAGAGCAACAAGTGAATAGGACCAATAACTGTCTCTGGGTTATTGATGGTGATACAGTGGGCAGAGGTCTGTCATTCCACCTTTTTGAAACCATTAGAAGGCTTCCCTCCACCACTATGGAATGAATGGGAAAATACAGAACAATGGCACAACAAATATAGGTCAGGGCAAGGCACTCAAAGCAAATATGCATTGCTCTAATAGAATTGTTGGCGCATGTTAACTGTCCACGCGAGAAGTCTTTTGAAACACTTGCAAATACACTGTTTATCTGTTACAATGAGAACATTTTCAAACCTCTAATTTATTTGATGCAGTGAACAAAATGAAGTAAAAGAGTTTTTCATCTTTCCCTGTCGCATGATTATGGAAATAAGTCAACAAACCTGGACAGTGCAACAAATCATGACGATAATTCCCACAAGATACCAAGAACCTGTGACTGAAGTATAGGTCATGATGCAAGAATATCTATCTATCGATGACCTATAAGTATATCAACACATAGTTGATAGCTACTCCCTATGGTCCATCCCTGAAGAAAACTATTCATTCCCCAAAGAGAACCTTCCCGGCATTACGACTGGTGGACAGTGGTGGCTAATGAAAATTAAGCTGATTTTTTTCCCTTCAACTTTTTGATACCAGGCGCTTCATATCCCAAAATCACCCTGGACATACCCTGAACCTATCAGGTTGGGTCGGTTAATCTGACTTTAAAATGACACAAAAATCACCAAAAATCTGTTAAACATTGGCTGGTCTTTTTTCAAACTGAAAAAAAACCCTTTTTTGGGGGGGGGGGGTGATGGTTCGGTCAGGTTTGTTTGAGTTTACCGTAAATATTCACACCGATGCATTATTTCTGATGATATCAAAAACTCAATATATCATTCTCTCCCCTTCTTTTGATCCAATACATCCTTTTGTGAAAACCTCACAATGTCTGAGACACACCACATCCTGACACAGACAGGATATCCTTTCACAATAACCGGAAGGCTGTTGTTATGAACAAGGTATCATAATATTATGTTTATGTTTTGTCCTTACAGTATCCAGCTTTTCAATCTCACTACAGATAACAAAACACCGAAGGTCCCCCATCCACTAGAAACCCAAGTTACGGACAACTAACCTCCTACTGACAATCTCAGCTAGGGGGTTATTTGGGGATGCCTGCTTAGGAGTCGTCAAGCGGAAACCTGCCATGTTACACAATGATCAAACACACGATCATAGGTAATTGTTTTATTATCTTTAAAATTAATAAATAAATCATGAGACTTTATAAATCAAGGTCTTCAAGGTCTTGTCAGATTATTTACTATAACTATGTCGTTGTCATTACCTTGGGAATAAGGCCAAAAAAAAAAAAAAATTATATTGGCGTAACGGGCTGAACAAATGTAGGGTAGGTAGGTAGGGATTTTTTTTATTTTTTTTTATTTTTTTTATTTTTTTTTAGCAGCTGTTTTTGAACAATGTTAACCGAGTTTAAACATTCCCTATTGTTTGTTAGAAGTACCCCTCAGTACAAGTCTATATACAAATAAAACACAATAAACCATATTTTCGGAAGGAATTTCCGTTTATTCGAGGAGCACCGTCGTATTTCGTTCGAGAAAAAACATTTATTTTGTTCATTTTTTTATTTTTTAGGGTCGGTCGGTTGGGTTTTTTTTTTTTTTTTCACTGAAAAAAAAAAAAAAGTGTAGGGTCGGGCGTATTTTTAGGGTCGGGCGGGTTACGCCAATATAACAATTTTTTTTTTTTGGCCTAAGTCTAGTGCTATCGAGTGATGTGCAACAAGACATGGGATATGCAATCATTTGTGTCATAGCATTCCCAGGTGGCCTAATGTTTCAAAGACATTGGGCTATTACATTTGAAATAATCCATACATCCCCCTGCGGAAAACTGTTTCATTGGGCTATTCTATTTGAACTCCAAAACACCCCCTATGGAAGAAATGACCCTAGTCTTCCCTACAGGGAATGTGAATTTCAAATAGAGTTACCTGCATGGGTGACTCCATTCAAAATCTATACTCCCTGTATGGAAGGTTAAGGTCATGTCTTCCATAGGGGGTATATGGATTTCAACTGGAATAATTCATCTGGTATATTTTCAAGGGAGCTGGTAAGATATAACCCTTATACATCTATTTACCTCCCTATGTACTGTGCAGTGGTATAAGTCATGTTATAACTGCTAGATCAAAGTTAAATCTATAACTGATATATAATATGTGTCTGGACAGAGGAAGGTGAATGGAGCATACAAACTTTAGAAGGAATCTTTATAGGGACATTATCACAGGACAGGGTTACATAACAGTTTTAAAGTTATGTATGAGGGCATAATAACGATTATTACATTTCCATACATATTCATGAACTAATCATGCCATTTCTTTGGCCAAGTTCTGCCTATTTCCCCACATCCTCATCCCAAGAGCCACCTGGAGATGTAATAAAACCAATACTACATGGTTTCGATCGGGGTATTAATAGAGCACACTAATTTCGCTTGGTACTGGCTAAACCCCTATCACCTCTTACCCTTTGGGTTCTGGATTCATAGGCCTGTAGCTAGTACCTTTGGAAATAAGTTTGGCTAAGCACCCATCACCCCTCAACCTTTGGGTTCTGGAGTGATAAGCCTGTAGCTAGTACCTTGGCTGATATAGTTTGCCCTATTTCCCATCTAACCATGCAGTGTTTGTATAATATGAAGGGAGGGGTGCATTATCATATATGGTCAGTGTGTTCCAACTTCCCATTAAAAATAACCATTCTCAGTCACTCAGCACAATGCTTTGTGAAGTCACATGCCACATGGCGGTTTGTTTAGATTCAGAAAGACTGAAGTACCAAGACGTCACACAATCTCTTAGTATACAACAGAGAAATAGATCATTTTAAGATGGAATAAAGTTCAAATCCCCAGTGCTTTGTATTAATCACAAGCACTCACCATAAACTAAATCATTTTTTACAATAATTTTCTCACCTAAATCTATCCAGTGAATCATCAATGAGATTCTTCATAAATTCTACTTGGAAGCCTTGGAATGGAGCACCACCGCCACCAACGACAGGGGGCTCAGGACCCGGGTGAGGAAGAGCAGTGGATGTTGCAGCAAAGAGCAGACTGCTATCTGGTTGTGGTCTAGCACTGTCTGATGATCCGCCTAGAAGACCTCTCATTGGAGATGGTGCTGAGGAACGTCTTGGAGATGCTGGGGAAGTAGAGATTAAAAGAAGTTATCTTACTGTTTTTGTTAGACAGAGGCATGTTATTTCTAGTATTTCTTGACTTTTAACAAAGTACCTGAAAATGCTGGTCACTTTCTGTACAAATTTCATGACTGTCTGTAATGAAAGTTAAGGGGAAAAGACCATCAGTCTAAAATCATTATCACAATTACAGATTATTTATGAGTGCAAATGAATACAATCTTGGTGATTATGGAAGCAGGAAACCAACAATATGCAGAGAGGATTGTAATTATTTAACTGCACTCAGCCCACCACTCTATTTGTTGTTTGCAATTGCTGCACACACCACGTTTTTGTTGTTGTTGTTTTGCTATGGGTATTATAATATTTATTTTGTTTGAAATTCTTTTAATTGAAAATACAAAATATGGCATATAATTTGGAAATTATATCAATATCTTTTACCCCATTTTATTCGTATTACTTACTACTGAGGATATGTGAAGTTGGTGTACCAGACAATGCTGTCCCATAAAATAGACCATTGGATGCACCATTAGACATATGTGACCCCATTTTATTTGTATTACTTACTACTGAGGATATGTGAAGTTGGTGTACCGGACAATGCTGTCCCATAAAATAGACCATTGGATGCACCATTAGACATATGTGACCCCATTTTATTCCTATTACTTACTACTGAGGATATGTGAAGTTGGTGTACCGGACAATGCTGCCCCATAAAATAGACCATTGGATGCACCATTGGACGCACCACTGACTGCACCACTAGGCATCCCATACTGTTGACCTGCCGCTCCATGTTGTTGACCAAGCACTAAAGGTGATATGGTGCTAGGTTTTAATCTTACTGGTTCCTCTGGAGTAATCGCTAATCCATTGCTAAGATTTGATGTTTGTTCTCTGACGGGACTTAGAGCTGATGCATAGTTTAGGCTAATAGGAGGGCTGGGAGATGCTTTCGCGGGCTGCAAAACACAAAATAGATAATCAAATTGATTAAAGATGCTAACATATAATTCTAATGTGTAATAGCAATTTTTAAATGTTTAAGATACTCTCTGTAAGGTGTAACCTCTTGGATGAATTAAAATCCAAAACTGTCTCAATTAAACCAAACAAAAATGGTTTCTCTTGTATTGTATACGCTACTTGCACGCAATCGCCATTTTAAAATGAAAGCGAGGCTCTCCCTCATATCAGAGCGCCCAACCGCGTCACGCGATGCACAAACCTGAGTGAAACCACCAACGCAGTGTGGCGTGATAGTGCGTGGTGAGGGGAGAGCCTTGCTTTCAATGGTTACATCTGTACCGTGCAAGTAGCGCATTGAAATAGCAAAAGTGCAATGATGTTACTTATTCAGTATCGGTTAGTGCAGCCATATTACTTAAGATTTTTAAACTACCAATATTTACACAAATTATGAGATATAGTCCGCTAGATCTGCTTAAACTGATACTTGAACAGAGAATTCAATAGAACCTCACTCCGATGGAAATTAATGTGTTAATGATATATGTTACTGAAATGAACCTTTCTTTCGTGGTTCGGAAGTCACATAGAACTGGTGGTCCAGTGCATTGGAAGAGTAATACCTGAGCACCTTAAAAGGTCACAGACACCTTCGTAAAGAGTAGGGGATCATCGCTATCTGTGTCTGTACACATATTCCTAGGTTACAGGAACTCGTCGTCTATTGTCTGTCTCTATGTTTGTGTGTATGTCGCAACTTGGCGCTGAATTAGCTGCTGCCTGGATGTTGCAGCGCCGTGATCTAAATGAAATGGTGCTTTATAAAAACTTGGTGTCAATTTATGCATTATTTGAACTTTGTTATCTTATATTTTGTACTATTCCTTTAAGCATATCTTATTTCAATGTATTTTAATTTTCATGGTTTGAGTAAAGCGCCTAGAAGCTTTTTTGTGTTATGCGCTATACAAATGTATTATTATTATTATTATAGAAATATGTGGGGTTTATCTATCCATGCTTAATCCAAACGGTCATGTGATTTTGGCAATCACACATGTGATACACAGAGTTACACATGTGCACCTGTTACATTTATGTGTGCCTAAGTTTCTCTGTAATAATTTGTTGCTGTAAGGAGGCTAGCCAATTTGGAGCTGAATAATCCATACCGTTATTAAATTATAATAAGCTTTTAAGAGTTTTTCATAAAGTATCCTGGCAACTTGTTCAATTCATTGCAACGTTTTCAATCAACAGTCTAGCCAACTTCCTTGGAGTAGTGGCATTGCTAAGCAGTGTGCATCCATGCCATCCTCTGCCATCAAACTCTTAACATCTACAGCTGTGTGATGCCATGTAGTTACATGTTCACTAATTTGATTTGAGGATGTGTACAACTTCCACTATTGGCCTCCATCCAGGATGGCACTGCACTGAATACTTTCTACTACTTAGGGAAGCAAGATACCTCTGAGATTTGTAATTGGCTAGAGGGATGTAAGCTACAATGTACTGTATACAGGGTTATTTTCCTGAGGGTTTTATTTTCGCGAGTGGACATGAAAATGCAAAAATATAAACAGGCAAAAATATTCTTTTGCAACAGAGTTACATTATAATTAATATAGAAACCGTGAAATAAAAGTCTTGTACATTTTCCAAAACTATAAACTCGCAAAAATATCTGTATGCGAATTACCACTTATACAGTATTTTGGATATTTTGTCTTAAGCATCAATTTGCAATGTGGGGGGTGGGGGATGATTCTCATAAATTAAAATCTTAACATCTACAGCAGTGGTTCCCAACCTCTGGGTCGCGACCCCAGCTGGGGTTGTAACGCTCTTTTTGTGGGGTCGCGGACTAGCCTAATTTAACAAAAAATAAGATGAATTATAATGTTGTATCATAGTAACACACGTGACTTTGTTCTGTGAGGGGTCGCGCTCTAATGCTGTTTTCTGGAATGGGGTCACCACCAGAAAAAGGTTGGGAACCACTGATCTACAGCAATGTGACGTATGTTCACTAATTTGATATTTTCTACTGTTGGCCTCCATCCAGGATCGTGCTGCACTGAAGAGTTTGTATATAACATGAAAATAATTACCTAGAGGGATGTAAGCTACCCTATAAATTGCTAATTGGGATATTTTGTCATAAGTATCAATCTGACACAGTGGGTCTTTATTACTGTTATTCACCCCAGAGACGGGTGCATAATTTCTCTAATCTCAGTCCTCTCGGGAAGAATTTGGTGTTTGGTGAGAAAAAAGGAGGTAAATGAGCAACAATTATGGGAATATTTGGTATTTAGCATCAATATGTCCTCAAATGTGGGAGGGGTTTGCCCAGAATTGTCAATATGAAATTTTGATGTGTCATTTAGGAAGGAGCTTAGAAATAGCTTGTGAAATGTGAACAAATATGCTTCTAAGAAGAAGACATTTAAAGGGCCTGATACATGGACACCATGACACTCTTATGCATATGAATCCATCTAAGATCAGACAAACCTTAGAAGGTTTTGTAACAATCTTATTCCACAAATTCTATTTCCGAAGTGGAGGGGAAAAAAAGTTTTTAACAAACCAGGAAATGATGACAAATCAACCCAGAAATGGGAAAAAATGAAACATTCAACAGAAATACTTTTGGATGGCAGGATATTTTTACACTTCCGAAAGGGAGATGATTTGAGTTTATATTTAATACGGTAGCTGAAAATGTGAACATCTTAAGATTAGGCATGTTTTCAGCTGATCAATGTAATGCATGATTGACATTTCCTTGAACTGTTCATTGATATTGATTTTACACATTATGCGACAGGGGAAAAAACCCTGTTCTACGGGCCCGACCGTCCCATCACCCCTCACCCCCCACCCCCCAATTTTTTTTTTCAACAACAATTAGAAACTCTTTGGAACAATTTTTGAGAAATGTTTGGCAAAATTTGATTGATTTATTTGGCATTTTTTGCATTTTTAGAAAATTTCCAAAATTGTTAAAAATTCACTTTGTGATGAAATAAAAGAGCGGTTTGTTTGCCCATAGAACAGGTTTTTTTTGGTCGACATAACGAATATAACAGTTGAAGGTTGGATAGAAAACAAACATTGGCATGCTGACGAGGGAAGGGTGGCTTTGGGAGAGGATTAATCCCATGAGTTTTAGGCAAAATCATTTTAAATCAGAATAATTCGGCACATTCTAAGCGCTCAGCTTCCGGGTAATAATTGGAGACCTCCAGGCTAGAAGTATTTTGGGTAGTAGGCACACCGCACGCACACTACTGTGTAATTTAATAAAAATAATTCCACATTACCAAACAAAAATATGAGTCAATTTCTATGAAAATGCATATTGCGGGAGGCAATGTCAGTTTGCATTCTGATGTGGTGATCGCATCATGATATTCCCTGTGTAATTCTATAATGCATTGGCTTTTCAACCACATAATCAAAGAAGGAAACCAGCTAAAGCAGAGAGAGGGTTTGCGCCCGGGGGGGGGGGGTACTCACCCATTAGGTCTATTTTCGCGAAAATTTGCGAAAAATTGGTCTATTTTCGCGAACATTTGCAAAAAATAGGTCTGAAATGAAGCAAAACCCCTAAAAATGGGTACTGATTTTGCCAAAATCACCCCTAAAAATGGGTATGGGTTTTGAATCTCCAGCGGCACACCCCCGACCAAACCAAATCCGAGTTACCCCCCCCCCCCCCCCCCCCGGGGGTTTGCGCCTACGTGGTAACTTTTGATTCAATATTTTTCTGATTTGTGGCACTGACGAGCTCTGGTGCCATAATAAATACTTTACCATGCTTGGAAAAGTAGAGACAGGTTATAGCACAGGCAATTACAGCATGAAGCAATGATAATGCTCTAACCTTTGAACTGTTTAAAGTTAATTACAAATTATCTGATTTATGAGCCCCTCATTCCTGATTAGACAGCACAAATGAGCTCTTATTGCCCATTTTAAGTTCTTTTCAAACTTTGCTTAATTCATAATTTTCCTCATTTTAAAAATCAACAATGGTTACGAAGGGTAACATTACCCTTGGTGATAACACTGGAACAGTTGCCAAACACATATTAGAAGGAAATTAAATGTAAAGATAAGTGAGAGCCTTCAGCTGGTGCATCCTATTTCAGGAATAGCAATTCTTAATTGTATAGTATCCCGAAGCTGTTACACGCTTTCCAAAGATCATTCAGCCATTTTAATTCTTGAAAAAGAAAAAATCACTTATTTCAAGCTATCGCTCTTTCTTAAACTAGTCATCCATATTATATAAGGTGTGTTCTTACTAGGCATTATTTACAGTGCAATGCAGTGCGGTAGCCTTACTTCAGGTCAACACATGCGATTGGAGCCAGCAGCTTGTGGCTAAAATAGGAGAACATATTGAATAAATAATGTAATGACCTTGTTTTTCAAAACAAAAAAATCTTACTATATGATTGACATGGATAAATAATATATAAAATGTTTCACTGCTCCTTCAGGATCAAACTGGCTTATTTCTATTACTAATTATTTTTTATCATAAACAGTATATAAGGGCAACTGAACAGGATAGGGTATTTGTGGACATCCCAGGATACCAGTCATTGAAGCACCCACATTTTCGTTATGAAATCAATTTTTTTACAACATACTCGCTTCATATACTGACATGAACCGTTGTCATTGTTAATATTAGACAATTGGAAAGCTGGCTTTAATCATTACTAAATTACCTCTTAATTTCCTATCCAGATTGGAGCCTATCAATACCATATCATAATGTTACATTTCCTGTATCGATATGAAGCACATGGTTATTAATATAGCAATGAAATCACTGAGATTATATTTGATGCAATCAAGCCAAGCTAAACAAAGGTTAGAAACCAGCCAAACTCTAATGCTTTATAATTGTGGGCTACAAAATGAAGTTTGGCAATTCTTAAAATTAGCTTTATTGATCAAACAGCAAATGTTTTGCAACACTTATCTTTGAATTTACACTTTAGGTGACAGCCCCACCCCTGGACATGTTTAAAATGTTTGTGAATTTATTTGTATACATTTTTATTAAGACTAATGAAAATAGTCAAAACTACAACAACAAAAACAACAAAATCAGATTCCAATCTCAAAAATCTTCGGTTGGGCCTGTAGAATAAAATTTATTTCACTGCTTTACTGATAACCTGAAAAGTTCACCGTTTGAATTAAGCCCACATATTTTCTAAAGCCTATTTTATACATCTATTCTTGCAAACAACATCCCGTTTCTTTCTGCCTATTTCATACACATTTAACTTTTCCTAAATCAGTCATCCCATGCCCTTGTGCCCTATTTACACTGACTTTTATCTGTTAGACAATCAAGCTTTCTACACCATCTTGATAATTCTGATTTCCTAACACAATTGGTTGTCATGACAACCACCAATACAAACAGCTCCCATGAGTTGGCTACCGTAACATTCCCAAATTCAGTTATACATTTTTGTTGGAAACTGTTCAAATGAAACGTGCAGATTTCTATCTTTGTACTTGAATACTTAACATTTTCATGCGGCAGTCGTCTGCAGACAACACTAACAAAATTTCACACGACGTTCAAAAATGTCAAAATAAATTTCATCACCATGACAAATGCATTAAAATAAGTATTAACATGCCTAGTATTGCTTCATTCATTCTTAAGATAAACTTTGAAAGTTGGGAATGGTTTCTGACAAATCTGTATATGGTAAAACTAATGTCCGCATGGAAAGTGTTAATATCCAGTTTAGATAACACACAGCAGTCATATAGTAGAAATCATTGGGTGCCACTTGTGACAATTTTGTTGGTTGGTATTCCCATGGCAGGTAATTCATGATATTCCCTAAGGATCCCCTTTTACTTAATGGGGTCATGCATTAGATGAAAAAGAAGGTAGCCCGACCCTGATATGTCAAGAAAGCCTATTTGTGTCAGTCATGTTTTTGCAACTTCACCATAAAAAGTTTTTGCCCTGAGAAAGTTACCATTCCCACACAGTCACCAAAATTAGCTGGTTTGAATATTTTCTGTTCAAATGACATATAATTTCAAAAATGCACAAAAAAAACCCCAATGAACGTTAGAGTACACATACACAGTTACTTAGAACTAGTTCAAAGCAAGCCACCTATTTCACATTATTTATATAGTTCAATGTTGCATGGTAACTAAGTCAAATGACAGGAAATTATTGTACATCACAGGGCCACATGTTACAAGTAACATTGGAGATTAGATGTTTATCGTATGGCGACGAGAGGGGATGCTGATTGAATACATTAATATTGTCATTACTGAGTTTCAACAGCGCATTAATGGAGCATATAACATAAACTGTCAGGAGAACCAGTGTTGGTGTCAGAAAAGGGGGATGGAAGGGGGAAATGGGGAAGGGGAGAGGATCGCAATGGGAGAACTCTGACTGAATATATTTGGGGAGTAATTATTGTCATTAATTGCATGGTCAGGGTCAGAAATTCAACAAGAATCCGAGAATCCATTCTCGCAAGAGTGGAGTGTCAAGAATCCACACAGATTCTCAAAAGATAATCTGTATAACATTATATTTCAATGGGAGAGAATCTATCTACAGATTTGCAAGAATCATTCTGACCCTGATGGAAATAGAGCATACACTCAAGACTGTCATGGAGAACCATAGATTGTATGTACTAGAAAAAGGAGGATTGAAGGGGGGGGGGGGGGGAGAGAAAGTTCAGTATTACAACTAACCAGTGAAAAGACAGGAAATCATTGTACAACTTTAGGCCCCCAATGCCGCCACATATGTTATTATTAACCTTTGCGATTAGATGTTGATCTTGTGGCGACGAGAGGGAACATTGATTGCACATTTTATGGCAAGAAATTATTATCTTTATTGTGTTTTAACAGTGTGGTAATGGCGCATATACAACATTAGTGGTGGCACCAGTAGAGGGGAATGGGAGGGTGGGGGTGAGGGGGAACACTGACTGAATTAATTCTGGAGAAATATAATTACCAGGATTCAACAGTGTGGCATCATGGGTTTAGTCAGTCAGCCATGTATGATTTTTGTACACAGTTTGCACGGTCAGTTTTGAAAATGAAACACATAATTTTCAGGGCCTATACTTTGCACTTTTTTTTATTTTGCGCAAACCTTTTATATTCACACACCCACATGCTGTAAATCTGTCGGATGCACTAGTGGTAGAACCAGGAAAGAGGGAGGGTCATGCAGGCAACACTAATTCAATACAATATGATGAAAAAATATTTTCACATTATTTTCACATTGGGTTACAACAACAACTTTAACTCCTCTGGTCAAATTTTGTTGGGGGGAAATCAGTCTCCGCATGCGTTGCCGATCGAACCCTGGCTGCATGTGTGAAGTTTTTTTGCAAGTTGACCACCCAGCAGAGCGTGGCACAAGATAGATTCAATTTATTACTGAATGGTTATGGAGCATATGAAGAACTATGAAGAGTGCTACCTGACAAGGGTAACAGAAAATGAGATTCCATCTCCATGAGCAGACAACTTTAAACAGAGGAGTCGGAGGGAAAGCAATTCCAAATCTTATACACTAGCTATACCTTATCAGAAAGGTTTCTGAAAGATTCCTATGGTGGTCGACCTACGCAATATAGTAACTAGCATTTCCATAGTATACTTTAATAGTGGACATTTTCGCCCTACATTTATTCTCACGCCAAAATTAGCAAGCGCGAAAATAAGAAAGCGTGAATATATTCATTTTGTATGAAGGTCTATGTAAGGAAGCTCAAAATCGCAAAAATAAAAACAAGCAAAATTGTTCAAAATGTGCAAAGCGCACAAATTATCTAATCTCTAATATCCTCACCCAACCCTATCTCAATAGAGCCTTATCTCCTACTATTACCGGAGACAATTATTACAATTTAAATGCAAATGCCACATTACACCAAAAGGAAGGTTAAAAATATACCATAACCACAACAAATATGAAACAGTTATGGATGTAGTCCCACATGATAACATTAATACACTGTACTAGTATGAAAAGAAGCAACAGTTTCCGTTCAATGTTAAAATAGACTTGTGGGTGTCTGTTTGTTTAAATACACAGAATTAATTTTTTCTATGTTGGATGGCTTAAATTTTTTGCATTTTTTGCTACCAAAATGGTTCTTGTCTGGATTATTTTCAAATTTGGATTGTAGTATTGATATATTAATGTATAATATGTGTGGGCTTTATGTGTTTTCCTGTTATTGCTGTTGGCTATGTTTCTATGTTACGTAATAAAAATGGATGCTATAGAGAACATATGATTTTATGTTACCTTCGCACTCACATATATCAGTATATATTTGATCAATTGTGCCAATTTATGTTTGGTTTACCTGTTGGCAATGAAAGGAAAGACTGCGCATTGTAAATAATTTAATGGGTACAGAAATAGGTTAGCAAATGTGATCTAATTCAAATAGGTTTATCCATCAAGTAACGCACGAGTACACCAACAGACAGGCAAATAGTAAATAAAAAAGTATAATTTTAAACCATATGATTGAGTGGATTTGCAATGGTATTTGATCTTCATTGCATAACTTCACATATTGTGACACATAGGTATGTAAACGTATGTACTATTGTACTTTACACAATGTTGTATACATAGAGAATACCAACAGACATGCAAATATTAAATTTAAAAAGTATAATTTTAAACCATATGATTGAGTGGAGTTTTAATGTATTTTGATCTTCATTACATAACTTCACATATTGTGACACATAGGTATGTACTATTGTATTTTACACAATATTGTATACATAGAATGTCATGCTTGAGGCAATTTATGTATATATTAAAGTCTGCACCACAACAAAGAACCTTTTTACTACCACATTATGGTATACATTAAGGTTTAGATGTTTTGTTTGGAAGTAATAAAACTGCATTTAGGTGGATTTCAGTTGCAGAAGAAGAGTCATAAAAAGATCCTCTTGGTTATCGTCAAGGGTTATAACATATTGAATTTGGTTAAGATTTGGTTTGACTATAGTCGCCAGCAGAAAGTTCAGCACTTGCCCTGCACTTGCCCTATGCGCGTGCGCTGAATAATGATCATGTGGACAGCAGTGTTGTCACTAGCCAAAATTTAGTGCCGGTTAATTTTACTGACGGAGAACGGTATAAGTGTTGCAAACGAAGTGCAGTGGATTATGGCATGGGGTCTAGAGGCATTCTTAATGTTTTTAGGGGTTATTATTGCACTTTGAGGGTACTTGCCACATAATTTCTTGTTTTATGAGGCAATCTAATGATTTTTAGTGCCGGTTTCTTTACCCTTTTTTTAAGAGTGCCGGTTGGCAATCGTGAGTGCCGGCTCTTCCCGGCTGCCACCGACCGCCTTAGTGACAATCCTGGTGGACAGTAGCATTTTAAACGCCATAGATACAATCAGGCCAATCGGATACGTATGTTGATAAAGTTATTGTATTCTACCTATGGGAACTGCACTTTTGTGTTTACGCTTAGTACGCGGTCGTAACTAACAGAAAAAGTGCTAAACTTCTTTGCAGCTGACTATAAGAATCTACTTTTTGTCAGTCTCAGCTAGCGTGTTTATATATGTAGAATCCAGGAAGTGTGGGTGTCATGTGTATGTGGTGAAGGCATGTTAGCTTCTTTATAGGATATAACAAAAACAAGAAAAAAGGCAATATACACCATTTAATGAAGGATTTAGATTAAGAATGTGCAACTTCATAACAATATCATAATACAGCTCTTCCTGATGTACAATGAGCTGCGTTGCTTTTGTTATTCTATTATTTTGTTGTTTTATTATGTCAACAGAAAGTCGAGACATCACATTTGTGACCAGTCACATCACAAGGGGACTTTGTCATTTAAAATGAAAACTGAGATTTTATTGTCATGCAAAATCGTTTTTGTAAGCTTTAAAATGATACCTCACTCGATACAGTTGGTCAATGCGTTTAGATTTTATGTGTTATATTAGGTGGAAATTCCTTTTTATTTCTTTTTGTTCTTCATACTTTACTTCCTCAATATCTTAAAATACATACTGCTGACAAAAGCCACCTTTTGATGTGACTGGTGGTCACATGTTAATGTAGAACGTGTCAGCGTCAAGATAGCCATAAACCTCCTTTTTCCAGACATTACAAATAATCAAAGCAAATAACATTACAGCACAACATAATGGTAGTTGTCGAATAAAGACTCAAACAAGGCCTAGTAGAATTAACAAGCCTTTCGCATAAAGGATTGCGGTATCATGTAAAAGACTCCAAAATACAGACAGGATTTAAACAAACAGACCATAAAAATAAAGAACATGCAACAACAAAATTCAAAAACATCAACAAGCGTCTACGAAGAAGCAACACAAGTCAGCCGTCACAGACCTCAAGAGAACCAAATCTTTGACTGTGAAGGGACACACAAGGATATATACGTACTAGATAAATACAAGTAAAAAAAATGTATATGAAAAAACAATGGCAAAACAAAAACAAGGGCTAAAAGTTATTAATCTCAGAGAATTTATATTCTAAATCACATTTATGATTCACTCTCAGAATGATGCATCCTGGGAATTAAGATTGACAACAAGTCTTTGGGAAATGCAGGTGGTTCAAGTCATTACTGATGACAACCATATACTGTAAGAGTGGTAATTTGTACGCGATTCATTTTTCGTGCTTTTTGTAACTGTTTGTGTGTTTTTAAATTGGCCGTTTGTAGCGTCATCACTGCCTATACGCAAAAGAAATACATTTGCGTGTCATTTTTGCAGTAGCCGATTTGAGTGGGAAAAAGCGCAAAATTTAATGTAGCGCAAAAATGTCCACTTTTAAAGTACTTTATCAATACAAATCAATAACAATAGAGGCCTTGCATGTATTCATCAATCGGCTTTACAGAAAGGAATAAATCATGCGTCATTCACCAGGATCATGGCAAATTTACAGTCCATTCAGTATATTCTTTGAATGAAATGAGATTTTTAGATTATAGTTTAGGTGAACAAAGTTTAGTATAGTAGTATGCCTTGATTCTGGTAAAACTATGTCATATTCTAAGTATAAGCGACTCATGTTTCCACACACTGAAAATTAGTATACTGCCCTCTGGAGTAAATAAATATCATTTGAATTAACTATTTTGAACTCCAAGATGCTTTGCTGAGGGCAGCTACTTGGTATCATCAACTATTGTAAGGTGTTGCTTCTGGTACACAATAGAGTAACAAATAGGGTGCTTCTTTTTAAAAAGGGTTCATGGGCATTAGTGGAGTAACTAAATCTCTATGTACAGTTGTATATATATGACACTTAAAAGAAAGTTGTGCCTTCAAATGTCTTCTGAAACCAACTTCTTTTTTACTTTCTTACCAGGTCTTGTTGGTTTTGTAGAAAAATTTCTTCTGAAAAAAATTCCTTTTTTAATTTCTTACCAGGTCTTGTTGGTTTTTTAGACCCATTTCTTCTTCATATTGATCAAACTTATTTTTTAAACTTTCTTACCGGGTCTTGTTGGAAGTTAATACTAGATACTGAGCTGCTTCTTTCTGTTGATACATTGCTTTTGAGTGGTTGATGATGCATGACAAATGATGGATCCAGATTCACAGAGCCAATAGGAGCCTTTCTTGTAGCACTGTCGTTGCTGCTATTTGTTCCAAGTGGAGAAAATACTGAAACTGTTCGATGAAAAGTTAATGAGGATAAAAAACATGAAAGAAAGATTCTTCAATCAATAATTCCAATATTTTAAAGTTAAAAGTACATAATACACTATTTCCATGCTGTCCATAAAATACAATAATAAAATCTATTCTTTAGGCCAAACCGACCCAGAATGTGACATGTGTACAAAGATAGGGTTGTTCATAATATTAATCATAGAGGGCACCCTTTTTGAGTAAAATTGTTCACAATCATCATGACATGTGTGCAGAATTTTGGCAGGGTACTTTACTGTGTAATCCTATGGGGAAAAATGAAACATAGTTGTTTACCCCCTTTTAAATCGAGTGTCGTAAAGATTCGTGATCTGGGGTGTACTCACCGATGCCTAAATAACCACACACAACAAGCAACTGGACATCATGAAAGTAAAGCTAATTTAACCTAAAATAGTTTAAAATGAGCACAGGTTTCTATGGGAGAATGTCTAATGGCCATGACTCAACTAACCTTTTCTTCACAGTTTTTGGCAATATAAGGCAACATAATTTTGGTCATATCTTTGTCATTATTTAGTCTGCAGACATGGTGGAACAATAAGTTTTTTATAGAAAATTGTCATGTCTCTTTTTTGCAATTTAAAGGAGATTCTTCAAACTTCAAAATGTTATGATCCTGCCTAGCATAGATCATGCTGTTTCACATGATCAGTGTATGATACACATCATGAGCGATGGGAAAATGCATTTCAGCCAAGACATTGCAACGGTACACTAAAGATTAATTCATACTAGGCATTATATATCATGCAATGTAGTGGGGTAGCTCTACTACCGCAGCAGTGTACGGCAATTAATTGCCGGTTACGCTGGGTCAACGCAGGTCACCGCATGAGATGGCAGCTAGCAGCAAAATTGTAGAACATCAGCGTAAACACAGTGCATCGAAACCTGCCGCAATGGCAGTTGAATACTTTTTAACTCCATTGCAGTAACGCACCACAACGCATGGTAAATAATGCCTATACTCTATTTGCCTCCCTCTGGACAGTGACATAACTTTATAGGCGCAGCATTTACGCACAAGTGTGTATCTTCCGTCTTTCTACGCTTGTGTGTAAACACCAGTGCATTGAGTAGGTATGCACGTTTATGTGCTGCAATTAGTAGAATACACAAGTATGTCTGGTGTCTAAATTTTATTTCTATGTTCTTACCTAAGCTATCATTCATATCAGTATCTGCTTTACCCAATGCTTCAGGTCTACCAGGTAACCTTGGGGGGATACCGGATACTGGTGTACCTAAACCTGTAAAACATCAGACAGGAATAATCACAAAATAACACAATAATGATAGATAAGACAGATTACAACTGGGTATGTTGAAAATTATTTTTATTTATTTATATTTTGGACAGATGAATCTGTCATCAATCTTCACCTTTAATTCACTTCTCCCAGATATTACTATACAGGGTGAATCAAAAAACATTGTGCACGATTTGAAACAGCCATGTGACCTTGATGCTTGCATTGAACCATACAATTTTTGTTGTTCCCATAAAGCGTTGTTAATATAGTTTATCCTCCCAAAAAATGAAAGTAATCGACTGAAAAATAAGCAAACTGTGGCAAGTTTTGTAAACTGACCGCGTTTTTTGCTATTCCAATGGGATTTAAACATAGTACAATTGGTTTTGCTAAAATGGTCATTATCATCACATTACTTATCAAAATGTTCCCGAAACATTCACTCTGGGAAAAAGTAATTAATAATCTGATAGCGAGTTGTCAAATCCAAGGTATACCCCATGCCGCCACCAGTCAATCTTCAAGAAGTGGAGACACGTTTCAGAGCCGAAGTGACATCCCTACACCGCAACAGGGTAATGGTTAGACAAGCTGTTCACAACATGTTGGACAGGGCACACACATGTCTTCAGCAAACTGGTGGCCATGTCGAAGGAAGGCTTCATTAAAAAAACTAAATATCAGCAAACAACTAACTGATTTCTATTTTAAATTGCAAGGAAGCTAACATTTTAGTTAATGTCTCACAAAAACACCTTTAGCAGAAGACCATAACTCAGACCGTATAACTTGTGAACCTAATATGATCAAATATGAATGACTTTTAAGTGCAATTATATTTTATTTGTGCAATATTTTAAGTTTATATGAAGTATTATCATCTGAACTATTTATTTCTACAATTTCTTGCCAACTTTGGCTCATTTTAATATACCAGGAACCTGTATTACATTACAGCCACAACAATGTCTTGCTTGTAGACTCTCACTCCATATCATCATGCTGCAGTAATATTCATGTCTTAACTGTGTAAATCCCATTGAAATGGCGAAAAATGTGGACAGTTAAAAAAAACGTGTCACAGTTTGCTTATTTTTCAGTCAATTACATTTCCATGGTTCAATGCATGCATCCAGGTCAAATGGCCGTTTCAAATCGTGCATAATGTTTTTTGATTCACCCTGTAGAAAGAACAAATTGCATTAGGTCTTTCTTATATGTATGATTTCAACCACCAGGACAAAATACAAAAAATAGAGAAAATAAAATATACATTTACAACTTTGATGATACAAAAACTACAGACTCACCATCCCTCATCGGTGAAATTATCCCGACCGTTTCAAAGTCATCTTTTGTTGGCGGTGACAGGGCCCTACTCAGTAGAGTCTTGGCAACATCTCCATTATTCACATCTTTCTGGACATCTCCTTTGCCATCTTTTTGAGGTAACGTTAGATTATTATTGCTGATTGCCCCTGGCATGGATTGTGATACCTTCCGTGACCCTGGACCTCTCTGAACCGTGCCGGACGTTTTACTGGAAGTTGATACACCATTTGTCTGTGGAGAGATTTAAGACAATGATGCCATGTTTAATTATGAGAAATGGTTTACACTACACTATTGCAATGCAATATCTTCATAAAATGAGGAGTCAATCTGAAACCTATGGTACTGTACTATGAACACAGCTGCTTGGTTTCTTCCAAACATGAAGACAGCAAGTCTATTGTGTCTCTTGCCTAAGACATTGTAAAAGTTTTAAAAAATATTACATCTATTTAATAACAATCAACAACATACAAATAGCAACTAATATGATGTGTTTGATCTCAACTGTATGAGTACTTCTCCCACATCCAGTACTATTGAATCCCAATTTAAATAATAGTGCATAATTATCAAGGACATCATCTGAAATCTAGTTCTCTACAATGTGAACTGCTGATTTTACTTCAGAGCAATTAAACCCACAACATTATCACAGAAATAATCACTTCTTCTCGTCTTTTCCTACCTACCTTGGGACCAGAAATATTTTGAAATGCCACATATTGCACAGACATCTTTAGTGTTGTAAGAGGCATAGAGCCTGCACTCAGATCATATATATAGACCTTTCCCATGGTAGTCCCAGCAGCCCATATATTCCAACATCACAAACATGATCATGATTCTTATATTTTTCCACCTTCCCTTGGACCAAAAATATTTTGAATTGCTACACATGGCACAGATGTCTTGCGAGCATTCAGTGATGTATGAGGCATAGATCCTGCCCTCAGATCAAATATATGGACCTTTCCCCTGGTAGATAAGTTCCAACATATCAAAAACGTAATCATGATTATAATGTTTTCCCACCTACCTTTGGACCAAATGTATTTTGAAATGCCACACATTGCACAGACGTCTTGTGAGCATTAAGTGTTGTAAGCGGTGTAGAACCTGCCCTCAGATCAAATATATAGACCTTTCCCCTTGTAGACCCTGCAGCCATTGTAGCACCATCATGCATGAAGGCTAAGGATGTCAATGGAGACTCAACGGTCATACTTTTGATTGCACTGGTATAGAAAAAAGAAAACACATTTTACAATTTCAATGAGTAATTAGTTTTTAAAAGTTGTCCTGAAAATTAAGCAATAACAATTTCACAGCACAGACACTATAGTCAGGGTCATAATGCTATCACATAATTCCACCAATACGTGCGTACATACATACATAACATACATTAGGGCGGGGCGTAAATAGGGAAGGTATTTTGTTCAAATCGGCCATGGTCAAAATGTATTCCACTTGACCCCACATGATTAAATATGCACTTTAAAAAAAATCCGGAAGGGGTCTTCAGACCCCACCACTACCCTTAATCCCCCTATAGGGGAATACATCGTAAAATTGCCAAATTGGTGTAGCAAAATTATGTTTCGACCTAAAACAAATTGAAACATAATTTTTTCAGCACAATGCATTTCTATAAGGTCCCCATAATGACATACTAAAAGTCCGAAAAATATCAGAGTGGTAGAAATATGCCTAATTTGCATAACTTAAAATGGCCGCTAATTTGAGAATTTTGGCGGCCATTTTTTATTTATGCAATTTAAGATGCACATATAAGGGCAGATATGTCTCTGTATGTCCTTTGAGACGTTATACATTCATAAAAGATATGCTGAAGCTATTTAAAGTGCCATAACAACTATCTAAGATAAGAAATAAGTCCAAAACAATGAAAATGCTCATATTAGCGGCCATTTTAAGTTTATACAAATTATCATATTTCTAACACTCTGATATTTTCAGACTTTTAGTATGTCATTATGGGTATCTTATAGAAATGCATTAAGCTGAAAAAAATATGTATCGATTTGTCCTAGGTCGAAACCTAATTTTGCTACACCAATTTGGCAACTTTACCATGTATTCCCCTATAGGGAGATAAAGGGTAGTGGTGGGGTCTGAAGACCCCCCTCTGAAATTTTTTAAAGTACATATTTGAACATGTGGGGTCAAGTGGAATACATTTTGACCATGGCCGATTTGAACAAAATGCCTTCCCTATTTAAGCCCCGCCCTAACATACATAATCTTTATTTATTCACGATACATAGGTCAACTTTACAGCTGTTTTTCACTGAGGCCGTGATAAAGTCAATATAATTAACATTTTATATAATAACTCTATAATTACATAATACAACATATTTCTTAAATCTTATAGTATACAGTGTAATAAAACAAGATGACAAAAATTGAATTTTAAGATATCGAAACATGCTTGCATGCTTGCGTACATGCTTGCATGTGTACATGAGTACTAAAGTACATGCGTAAACCTGGAAGTGCGTACTGGGCACTTTAACAAAATGAACGCGCATTCTGATTGATCAATTTCAAATGCATACATGCATAGTTGTTCGCGCATTTCATGCATCTGAACGTAGCTCCGCGAACAACAACAAAACACGCTCGCGTTAAATAGCTTGAATTTCATCCATAGCATTATGACGGCGACTATAACAACTAAGAATGCCAACAGATATACTGCAAACATCTGACGAATATGTATAATTCTTTGGCCTGTACTAAGAAATTGTAATATAAATGTTTGATTGGATTCTAATCTTATGCTACAAACCAATATGATGTTGTTAGGTATATGGTTTTAAGATTGATTTTAAATATCATTCCCGATACTTCATTTTACCTCAAGTTGAGGGGTGACCCAAGTGTGTATTGCAGTAATGGCATCATCACATCGCATATCATCTAATGTTTGCCTGCATGACCAAAGAAGAATGTTGCTTCTAGCACCGAAATGCTTCGCCTTTAACAAGAATACAAGCCAACTTCACCTCCCAACTGATGGTGACATAGAGTATGCATACAGACTTTGGTAATGATAGATTATGCATTGAAGTAGGAGGGTCATTTACTGGCTGCGATCTTGGAATTAGCAAATTTCTTTCACCCACAAAAAATAAATTATGCCATTTTAGTTCCTATGTCTTCTCCTCCACTTTCTTTCTTGTTTCACTTGGTCAAGACTGACATTAAAACAAAGAGGCTTTTGGGGCTGGACTGGGTACAATTATAGCCAGTGGTGCCTCAACGTGGGGCCTGACTGGGTACAATTATAGCCAGTGGTCCCTCAACGTGGGGCCTGACTGGGTACAATTATAGCCAGTGGTCCCTCAACGTGGGGCCTGACTGGGTACAATTATAGCCAGTGGTCCCTCAACGTGGGGCCTGACTGGGTACAATTATAGCCAGTGGTCCCTCAACGTGGGGCCTGACTAGGTACAATTATAGCCAGTGGTCCCTCAATGTGGGGCCGGAATGTGGGGCCAGACTGGTTACAATTATAGCCAATGTTCTCAGGGGACAAATAACAAAGTTGTCCAAATACAACAATTCTGTCTAGTTCTTACCTCTTTCCCACAACATCATAACACACTATCCTCTTGTCTAGCCCAGCACTTGTCAGTAGCATATCATTGACCGGTGAGAATGCTAGCGCTGTAGCCGATGCTTTGTGAGCATCCTTGAAGGAATGCAACGGTTTGCAAGCATTGGTATCCCATAAGTTTAGTGTGCCGTCATCAGAGACAGTCGCCAGGAGAGATTTCTTGAAATGTGAGTATTCCAGTTCACGCACAGTCTATCAAAATGTAACAGAAATAATATATGATTACAAAAACATTCTTAACATCAATAATTGCAACAACAACATTCAAGAAGCAATACCATCACTTGTATTTACTACACAGGATTACTATTACGATGTTCTCATTAATTCTTGGAACCAATTATAAACTAGAATGAGCTAATCCAGTTGGGAAAACCAATTTCAATATTAAATTAAGCAAGGGTGTATCCACAAATGTTTTTATGGAGGGGCCAATTTGGGGTTCAGGGGGTTACCCCCCTTGAAAACTCATAGCTTTTGACCCACATATGCCCCTGAAGTAATGGAATAAAGGTATAAGTCCCCCATCATGCTTACATATTTGATGGTAAACGACTTACTCTGACACTTCAATCAGAAACAAGTACACTCTCAAATCTTATTATTCCAACAATTTTTTAATTTTGATCTTTCTTATTCTTTTTAACTGATGGTCTTCATGTTTTTTCTAAGTTTATTAGATTCTGGTTTTACGGGTAAACAGACCACTCACGTTGGGTCTTTCAGTCAGGTTTTTTGTTTCTCTTCCTTTTTTTCCCCCTTCAATATGACTATAATTATTTTTTTAATTGGTAAAATAATTACAGTTTTTGACAAGCCACCAAAAATGTGGGTCGGTATTCCTTTGCATGTGGGTAGGTATTCCTTTGCATGTGAAAAAAAGAATTCACCCGTCTCTTTCAGTAACAAGGATATAAAGTATACTATGACAGCGAATATTCACATTTGTGTGGGGAAACTGGCTGTGAAGGTTACCGCCTATAGCAACAACCTGCTGCACCTACACTTTGAATAGAGTAAATGTTGTATTAATTAGTAGGACATAATACTGGAACTGCGGTATATTCAGTAATTAAATCATTTGCTTATTATACAGCTCAACACAAGTTGATTTCATACTCTCCAAAAATACCTTCCTACTCTTTGAAAGCCAACGACTCTTAAAAGAAGAAACTTATCACAAATAAGATGAAAATGATGACAGCATCACAACCAGAATTATGGTCAGGTGAATCCAATACTTATTGCATCTATACGTTAATGAGCTCCAAATTGACAGTCTCTTTACAACAGCTTATCAATACAAAGAAGCATGTGTGTGCAGGAAGGCAACAGGCCCACTGTGTGCCAATGTGCACCTTATACATGTATGTGGTAAATTCAGGGTTTAGTGGACAGTCCTGTTCAATCTAATACTAATTACATCTATACTTTTATCAGCTCTTTACAACAGCTTATCAATACAGGAGCATGTGTGTGCAGGAAGGCAACAGGTGCACTGTTTATCTTATATACAAGGTGCGGCACATGCCAACATTGTGTACGCTTGGATTACTTTTGCATGTGGAGAGATAACAAAAACACACGAATTTCTCGCCAGTTTGGAACTGATTTAACTTTAAAGCAATTTATGACTTTGGGTTATTCATTCATGTGCTATATCGTCAGCCTGCTTCGATAATTGTAAGCTTAGGGGTTTCCCGTGTTCACGGTATTCATGCCGCAATTCACGGTATTGATGCTAAAATCATCAAAATCGCGGATTTTGTAAACAGTACCGTAAAATCGCGGAATTGTTATTTCAGCCGCGATAATTGTCCGACAAGCCGATTTTTACAGTTTTATTTAATAGCAAAAATCAATTTTCCGAATTCCTATTGAAATATTTCCTTTCAAGACGATATCGACGCACAATGTACAGTGCATTCAACTCTAGGCCTACTTGACACGACTGATTGAAGTTCAATTGTATAATATCGAATTTATTTGAATGAGATAAACAAAAGACCGTCTTCTTCTTCTAAAGAAATATAGGTAGGCCTACTTCAAACCATGGACTTGTTCAAACCAAATTCAAAAGAACAAAGAGATTGTTTACAAACGCCACCCCCTTCAGAAAGGTTGCTAGTTGATAAAAAAGTTAATCCAGGGCGTTCAATGGGTGATTATTCATTCATATCGATTGCATACAATTGCTGTTGTAAAGAAAATACGGTACCGAAAATACTACACCCCGGGAAATACACGCACGTGCTAGTATCATGAACGACGCCATTGTAGACAACAGCAAACAAAACTCATTGACATGTGATGATGAATAAATTACAATAATAATGTTGTAAATAGATCGGGGTTCTCCGATTGGTTGAGATAAGGTTTGCCGACAACAGCAAACAAAATTCATTGATGAAAATAAATCACGTGATGATGAATAAATTACAATAATAATGTTGTAAATAGATCGGGGTTTTCTGATTGGTTGAGATGTGGTTTGTGTACGTGCGACTTTAAATGTTTTCAGGTCACGTCATGACGCAAGGAAAAACAAAATAATAATTTACATACAGTAACTTAAAAAACGTAGTATGAAAAGTATTAAAATTTTTTTGTTTATTGGGCTATTATTTGTACAAATGGTTGCGCAAAACAGCTTTATTATTAATATTAACATCGTACCAAACATTTTGTTTGCATTTAGTACGAAAAATATAGATTTTATTACTACTTTCATGCGTAATTTCTAACAACACGTGTAGATCAACACAGCTACGGGCTGTCTTTATTCACTGGCAAAAAAATGAGGAAGAAAGGCCGCCTAGGCCGCCGGGAATTGGTACTTGTTTACCGTGGCTTTTCGAATGCCTAAAAATACGACCGCCAATCAATCGACGTAAATCAAGGAATTTCAGCGCGGTTTTTTCTTGAAATCTCAATAAACACGGTAAATTGCGGTTTTCACAAAAATTGCCCACGGTTTTCCCCTAAAAAATTCACAGGAAATCCCTAAGCTTGGATAATTGCCTAACCCCTTTTTTTCTAGTTTTGAGAAAACAACAAAAATAGGAAAAGTGAGTTAGGCAGTTATCGAAGCAGGCTGACGATATGTTGAATAGCACCATGAATAGTACAGGTGAATTCCAACAGGAGCAGTACCTGTTGGATAGCATTAGGTTGGGGATATACCTGTAAGTGAAATATGGCTTGTTATAGGTCTAATACAATTTAATATGACCCATTTTAAACATTTTACATAATTATTACAATCTGCCTAACTCACAATGCTGAAAATTGAGTTAGGCAATTATCGAAGCAGGCTGACGATATTACTTTTGATGGTAAAATCACAAATGAAGGAATACACCTGATGAGATCATGCCATCAGAATACTGCACACCTTGCTAACATAATTAACTTTCTGATTGGTTTCTTATTAAAATATGGAAGTTATAGACCCTTAAGCAAAGAAAGGGGACGACAATACACTCAATAAATAGTACCTGTATTTTGGGTGTGACCAGGGGACTGCTGGCCTGTCCAGACACCACATTGTGTAAAATGACATCCCCATTGTCTGCTCCGGATGCTATGTAAGTGTCGTTCCAATTAAGAGTCACACAGGTCACTGCACTTGTGTGATCCTGTAATGAGAGAAAAAGGTTAGGCAACAGAAAAAAACAGTTGAGCAACAGTACAATTAGGCAATGGAAACAAAAGTGTTATGGGCCTGATTGACAGAGATTTATAAAATTTGAGATTCACATTTCAAGGAATCTCAAATAAAACTATGTCTATCTAAAAATTGAATGCTTTTTTGGACATTTTGAATTTTTGAAAACGTTTGATACATTTTGGATTATTTTGATAAATCCTACCAGACTTACTATTACGAAAGGTCTATTGGCTCATAAAACAGGATTTTATTTGTGTTGCCTTATGAAAACGTGAGGAAGTCACATTGCTATAATTAAACAATCGATACTGATTAAGACAATGCAAGGCTATTGATAACTGGACATTGTCTGTGCCTTGTGTAATTTGTATCAAGCAATATTGAGACCTGATACACAAAAGAGCAAATGATTAGTAAATCAATCAATCAATTAAACCCTATATTATGCAGTTCTGGTGAACTTTAATGGTATGTATACAGGTGAAAGTACTATTCAAGAAAAGTCTATGTATCTCTCAGTCGAGTCATTTGTTATACAAAAGCCTTGATTTTGAAATAACCATGGTTGAACAAAAAAACTTGGAGAAGTTTATAATTCTTTTGCAGAGGCAAGTTACGCCAGAATCAGTATACCACAGAATTTGAATTCTATTCAGAAGGAGCAAATCATCACTGTTCTGTCAAAACCTTGTATCTCCCATCCAGCACTTCAGCATGTATAAAGTAATACTTCCGATGTATAACCTTTGGACAGTCTGCTCTAAACATGTTCCAGGGCCAAAACACATCTATCAAGACATTGTAAGTGCTCTTGCCCCTGAACATGTACAAAGCAACACTTCCTATGCATAACCATTGGGCAGTTTTACTTTATAGGTTACATGCTGAAGGGCCAGAAAAACATTTGTATGGTTACATGACATTAGTTGTTCCAAGTCGTTTGAAGACCTTTAGTGTGAATCCTCCTTTGTGTTATTAGGGCCTTACAAAAGTTAAAAGGTTCCATTTCCTGTCCCTTTTTGGGTGTATTTTTGCCAATTAACCAATACTATAATAAAAACAACTAATTGTCAATCCGAGCGCTCTGAACACAGTCTTGCGATGCACTGCATTTTAAAACAACAGGCGCACCACGCTGTGCATTTACATTTTAAAGTAGCATTGTACATGAGGGAATGGTTTGAAATGATCAGGATCTGTCGTGACTCTTCGAGGAAATTGTCACATGATCATTGTTGAAGAAATGAACTTAATTTGACCAAGAACAATAACATTCCACAATAGAGTATGAATCAGAACAGCAACAATATAAAGTATCAATAATATCCTGTTTCAATGACATGTTGTCATGGTGATATTAGTTTCTATGGCGAACAATTGATATAAGCCCAAATCTGTGGTCTCAGTTGCCCTATGTTAGTGCCAATCAAAATCCAATTAATTTACCTGTGTACCTTAAACGGGGGTGACTTGGGACAGTGGGTTACTTGGTACAAAATCATGTCATTTCTACTATCTTGAATGTGTGTTTGGGGTATTTTTGGGGTAGTTGTGGGGTTTATTACAACAACAAAAATTCATTGATATGAATCAACACTTCCTTGGAGTTTTATCCAGAGCCATGCAACTTTATGGTAACTTAATGTTTTTTAAGACGATGGGGGAAAACCCCTGTTGTACGGGGAAACGGACCTATCAGGTAGTGTCAGACGGGCAGGCTGGCTTTTCCAAAAAAAAATTGTCATGAAAAAGAATGTGAATTTCAACCATGTTTTGAAATTAAAAAAGATTTCAAAAATTCCAAAAAATTTCAAATGGATTATCCAAAATTGAACCCAAAACAAATTTTAAAAAAGTAATTTTTTTGTGTGTAAATTGTTACATATTGACAAATGTGTCAGTCAGGCCGTAGAACAGGCTTTTTTGTTGTCTAATTAATTAAATGGCATTTTAATTCAATCAATATTTTTAGGCACAATGTACAACCACATAAATTTTGGACCAGTCGAAACAGTTTCCCTTTTCTTCTTATGTTTCCATGGACTTAGAGTGTAGATTGCCAGGACCTATTTGTTGATGGATGCTGTTGACCACGCAACCAATCAGTGTAGCTATATCCCTGACCAAGTTTATCAAAATCTTAGCTCATGGCTTGCCCTACTCTGAGGTCATAGCTCAAGAGTCCAGTAAGGTTAGTGTACTGTAAGATTATACTTCAGACCAATAAAATAGTAACACTGACCATACATAACCACTAACCAGCAGGTTTTCTTGAATACAGTTTTGTTTGTTTTGTCCGGAATTCATGAATTTCAAAACAGGGGTCTTTCATTAAATCTGTTTTATGCAAAAAAATATATCTCTTATTATTTTTCTCACAACATTTTCACGAAAAGAAAAAAAGTTATTGTATAGTATTCAGAACCATTGTTGTAAAAAAGCTATACATTATGCCTAATTTGATTTTTTTTCTCCAAGGAGTAGTTCTATATTGAAACAAAGTGACAATTCATTTCCCCCTATTAAAACCCAATTCAATAACTCTCCTATTGATTCACGGAGTATGTATGGGTCTAATTATAATCAATACATTACTGTACATTAACAGGGTCAACAACCACACTTGTCATTGGTTGATAATTAAACCAACATAATTAATATTAAAGATGTACAGCAGAACATTGAGTAAATTGTGTTTCTTAACAAGCATTCAATTATTTAATTGAAATCTAAAGGGTCACACCCACATAATTTGTAACACTAATCACTGGTGGAGGTTAGATGTACTTTTCTGAATCTAAACTAAGGCTAACACTTTTCTGGTCTTTTTAATATGCAAGCAGTTTGAGATTTTAAGTCACAACTACAATTTGAACACATTATTTTTCTGCCAAAGTATTGTATTAAAAAAGGGACACAATCATAAAAACACACTGAAAACACATATTAGTGTATAAGAAATATCATTCATTTTTTAATCTATCAACATTTTATCTTAGGAAGAATATCCACCAAACCAAATAATGGGGGGGGGGGGGGGGGGGGGCCCTATCAAACTGACCTTGATTTTTTTTTTAGTCGTCACTAAGAGTTCTACTTAGTACCATGCTACGTTATCAACAAATTCATAAATGGTAAAATGCCTTTCAACCTTAAATGCCACAGCCTACTCTGTTTGGTCTATCTTAATCAAGGAATTGTTTGGAGAATATTCTAGAAAATCTTGAATTGCTACCCTAAACTCACCTTGTATGTCTTTTTTAATTTCCTATTCTTGATATCCCAGATCGATACCAGGTGGTTCTTTCCTCCGCTCACCAAGTACCGCGACGTGGAGTTTAAAGCAAGGCACGTTTGTCTTTCCTGAAAAAGTGAAATATTTCACAGATTTTTATTAGATAATGTGTAGGTGTATCTTACATCTGTGATGTACAATTTTGTAGACAGATCGCTTTCTTATAATCAACTCCACATATTTGACAAATTAAACTAATAATACTGTTGAAGTTATGGAGCGGTATGGTATTCAGCTATTTCTCAAACATTCAAAAAACGTTTTCAAACCATGCAGAACAAAATTTTCCATTTTATTTTGGGTGTGGGACCACGTACCCATATTGGTCAAAAAGAGTTGGACATGGTAGGGATGTTATCAAACCGGGATAAGGTTGTGCAACTTAAACTTAACCATGTTTTTAAGATTTTTCATGATTTGTCTCCTGATTATATGAAATTGTATTTTACTAGAGTGCATCTTTGCATAAATATAGTACCAGGGGTAGCCCATTCAACTTTGTTGTTCCTTCTTCAAAGGGTCAAGCTAGATTTACTTTTTATAATACTGCTATTCATCACTGGAACTCATTGCCGAGCGAGATCAAGAACACCAATAATTTTAGTTTATTCAAACAATTAGTTAAAAGACACTTGGCGAGTTATGATTACAGGTTTACAGGTTTACAGGTTTACAGGTTTATTTATTTCGCATATACAACATATCAATACAGAGTCAGAGCAAAAAATAAACAAAACAATAGCATATGCAAGGCGTCGTTGAAAAAAACTCACGAAGAGCTTACACGTGTCAACGACCCCTTTGGAAAAATGATAATGGATGAGATAATACAAATAAGTAATTATGTTACAAAGATAAATCAATATAATAGCGAGAATATATAAGTAATA
Organism: Ophiura sarsii; assembly: GCA_035610835.1. Lineage (NCBI taxonomy): Eukaryota > Metazoa > Echinodermata > Ophiuroidea > Amphilepidida > Ophiuridae > Ophiura > Ophiura sarsii. The sequence continues at coordinate 67,396,819 of CM069445.1, forward strand.
GGGATATTATATAAATATTATGAAAGTATAAAGTAATCTTTTTTTAAAACTTGGTTGATTCAATTGATTTTTGAGCTGGTCTCACCTTGTGCTCGTGCCCTGTTTTTATTTGTTTTGTCCTTGTTTTCGTTTGGCGTTTGTGCTTCTTTCGTGCCTTTCATTTGTTTTTGTTTTGTTTTCCTGTTATTTTTTTGTTGGCTTTTTCCTGTCTTTCTATGCTTGTTAAGGACCCCCATGGAAATAGGCTTTGTGCTCAAAGCTTTTTGGGCTATCCTTGGTACTTTTGCTCATATTTTATTATGTCTATATGTTTTTAAATAAGCTTGTGCAATCTTTTACATATTTGTATTCATAGATGTTTCTCTATATGATGTTTTGAGTACCTAATAAAATAAAATAAAATCAAGCGTTCAACTCTCAGGTTGTTATGCACAAAACAAGTTAGACCAAATGAAGGATATTCCTTATCTTATTCTTTTGTATCCCTTGTGTACTCCCTAATAAAGTCCAAAAGTAAAATTGGAATCACGTAATTAGGCTTAAATAACACTCTAGAATTATTAAAAATTGAACGAACACCACGCACGCAGCACAAAAATAATCGCGCCCGAAATATTCACACTGAAATTTAAAGTGCGGAAACATGGACCAAAAAAACCTGAATTCATGAATAAATAAACCCTGAACATTCACATGCATGGTTAATAGTACTTACCTAAGCTTAGGCGTTTCCCGTGAACACGGTATTCACGGCAAGATTCACGCTTTTCATGCTAAATCACGGATTCTGTAAATAGTTCCGTGAAATCGCGGAATTGTTATTTCAGCCGCGATAATTGTCCGACAAGTCGCAAATATCTGGCGCAAATCATTCTTATTTTATTCTGCAATCGTTTCATATCGCGATCGCACATGACATGCTCACAGAACCATTTTTCGGCAGCTCAGGGAGTTTTAATAACTGTATCAATACCGCGCGCAGTGCACCCAGGGATACATTAACCGCGTGTTACGGCATGATTCACAGGTCATCGCCTCCACGTATTTATAGTATGCGTAGTATTAAGTTGACCTTTTGAACAGTGTCTCTAATTACGAGCTTCATTATTAAATGCCAGCGTGGGAATTTATTGTGAGAACTTCGCTTGCCTATTTCATCAGTATTTCGATGTGTTCAGATGACAAGCCGATGTTTACAGTTTTATTTAATAACAAAAATCAAATGTCCGAATTCCTATGACCTATTGAAATATTTCCTTTCAAGACGATTTCGACGTATAATTGTGTCAGGTGCATTAATCTCTAGGCCTACTTTTTCCTTTCAAGACGATATCGACGCGCAATTACTGTGTACAGTACATTCATCTCTAGGCCTACTTGACAGGACTGATTGAAATTCAATTGACAGATGATTTATAATATCGAATTTATTTGAATGAGATAAACAAAAGACCGTCTTCTTCTAAAGAAATAGGTAGGCCACCCCCTTCAGAAAGGTTGTTAGTTGATAAAAAGTTAATCCAGGGAGTTCAATGGGTGATTATTCATTCATATCGATTGCATACAATTACTGTTGTAAAGAAAATACGGTACCGAAAATACACCCCGGGAAACGCACGTGCTAGTATCATGAACGACGCCATTGCAGACAACAGCACAAACAAAATTCATTGATGAAAATAAATTACGTGATGATGAATAAATTACAATAATAATGTTGTAAATAGATCGGGGTTCTCCGATTGGCTGAGCAGACAACAGCAAATAAAATTCATTGATGAAAATAAATCATGTGATGATGAATAAATTACAATAATAATGCTGTAAATAGATCGGGGTGCTCCGATTGGTTGAGATGGAACTCCTGGTACGTGCGTGCGACTAATGTTTACACGTTTTCAGGTCACGTCATGACCTCTTGCAAGGAAAAACAAAATAATGAAATAATATTACAAACATGTTTTTTGGGCTATATTTGTACAAATGGTTGCGCAAAACAGCTTTATTAATAATTTTAACATCGTACCAAACATTTTGTTTGCATTTAGTACGAAAAATATAGATTTTATTACTACTTTCATGCGGAGTTTCTAACAACTTAGTAACTGGCAAAAATGCCACCTAGGCCGCCGGGAATTGGTAAATACCTAAAAATACGACCGCTCCGTAAATCAAGGAATTTCGGCGCGGTTTTTTCTTGAAATCTCAATAAACACGGTAAATCACGCTTTTCACAAAAATTGCCCACGGTTTTCACCTAAAAAATTCACGGGAAATCCCTAAGCTTATACTTACCCCTTCTGCTAAATTAATAATATTTGTGGTTGAATTCTTGACATATGTGAGTACTATCTTATCCCCACCTGTGGAAGCACTGACTAAGATCTGATGTGATAGAAAATGGGTTAAGGCAAATACTTTCCAATACACATGTTGATCCCTACACATGTTCACCTAAACAAAATTACAAACAGGGTAAGGTAGGGACAGGGATTTTGCGCTTTTTAAAAGCACTAAAAGTGCTGCTTGGTTCTGGAAAAAGTGCTTTTTGGAACAAAAGGTGCTTTTTTAGGTAAAAGGTGCTATTTTTTAAGTAAAATTTGCTTTTATTCACCAAAATTATGCCATATGCGTTAAAAATAAATCCAAAAGCGATTATACCGCATATTTCCATGTTGACGTATTTCTCTTTGTTGTTGTCAAAACCATCATTTTTCATTTTAAAACTACATTCAAACTAAACTAAGTCTAGAATAAACACTTCCACAGCTATGTAACTTGTTGATTTTTAGGTAAATGGACATTATTTGTTAAATATTTAGACAACTTTTGAAAAAAAATGCTGTGTGATGAAAAAGTGCTTTTTTGAGCAAAAAGTGCTATTTTGGGCAAAAGTTGCTTTTTTGGTGCTTTTGCGCATTTCCCTGTCCCTAGGGTAAGGTTATTTGAACAGCTCATCTCAAATGGCAACCCAACTTGCAGAACTCTACTGGCATTACTCAGCCAGTTATAAAACAGCTTGCCGAGTAGATTTTACCAACTGTTTGAATGATCAAGATTACCGATATGATAGGGCTAAAAATATCTCAATATGAATACAGGTTTTTCACTCTGGATCTGATAGTTTTTTAAATCTTAGATAACATTTTGTCGCTGTTCTGACAAAACCTTGTATTTCCATCCGGACTTTCAGCATGCATAAAGCAATACTTCTCTATGCCGAACCTTTGGCCAGTTTGCTCAAAACATGTTCAAGTGCAAAAACACATATAAAAACTTGCAAGTGCTCTTGCCCCTGAACATGTATAAAGCAACACATCCTATGCATAACTGTTTGGCAGTTTTACTTTATACAGGGCCAGAAAAACATACACGGTTTTGACAGAGCGGCAACATAAGCCTGCATGAGCACATGTTAATGTTATTGAAAACTACAAAGACCCATGATTGGACCTATTTGGCATCGGTACAAGCAAACCTTAAATGCATCAGTGACTTCCGCCAAGTGCCTTGTCTTGCCAGAACGACCAAGTGCGTTAATTCAATTACCCGGATTCAATTACCTATATGTAAACTCCTCCAAAAAAGGTCGGAAACTTTTTCCAATCACCAATTTTCGGGATATTTCGTAATGTATTCGTATTGTCTTTCCAATGATACCCCATTTGAACAACTGTGTCATCTGATCACTGAAGTGTTACATTGACAACTACAGAGTGTAGAGTGATACTCTATTGACTTTTGAGCACAAAATAGTGATGATTTTGGCACATTCAGATTGTGATCCCCCCTCCCATGTTCTCAAGCAAGTTGCTGGGCACTGAAACAAGTGATTGCTACAAATTGTGAGGTATCATTGGAAAGAGGAACACAACAGCTTTTCATAGAGAGGAAACACAATATGAATACATTACGAAATATCCAGAAAATTGGTGATTGAAAAAAGTTACCGAACTTTTTTTGAGGAGTTTATTTGCATTGCTGATCATGCGTCTAAACGCTGCTGGTGATTGGTTGGCAAGGTTTGTTTATCCGGTAGGCTATTTAGTTGAGCACAGGGATTGTGCGTCTAAACACTGGTGATTGGTTGGCAAGGTTTGTTTATCCGGTGGGCTATTTAGTTGAGCACAGGGATTGTGCGTCTAAACACTGGTGATTGGTTGGCAAGGTTTGTTTATCCGGTGGGCTATTTAGTTGAGCACAGGGATTGTGCGTCTAAACACTGGTGATTGGTTGGCAAGGTTTGTTTATCCGGTAGGCTATTTAGTTGAGCACAGGGATTGTGCGTCTAAACACTGGTGATTGGTTGGCAAGGTTTGTTTATCCGGTGGGCTATTTAGTTGAGCACAGGGATTGTGCGTCTAAACACTGGTGATTGGTTGGCAAGGTTTGTTTATCCGGTAGGCTATTTAGTTGAGCACAGGGATTGTGCGTCTAAACACTGGTGATTGGTTGGCACGGTTTGTTTATCCGGTGGGCTATTTAGTTGAGCACAGGGATTGTGCGTCTAAACACTGGTGATTGGTTGGCAAGGTTTGTTTATCCGGTAGGCTATTTAGTTGAGCACAGGGATTGTGCGTCTAAACACTGGTGATTGGTTGGCACGGTTTGTTTATCCGGTGGGCTATTTAGTTGAGCACAGGGATTGTGCGTCTAAACACTGGTGATTGGTTGGCAAGGTTTGTCTATCCGGTAGGCTATTTAGTTGAGCACAGGGATTGTGCGTCTTAACACTGGTGATTGGTTGGCACGGTTTGTTTATCCGGTGGGCTATTTAGTTGAGCACAGGGATTGTGCGTCTAAACACTGGTGATTGGTTGGCAAGGTTTGTTTATCCGGTAGGCTATTTAGTTGAGCACAGGGATTGTGCGTCTAAACACTGGTGATTGGTTGGCACGGTTTGTTTATCCGGTGGGTTATTTAGTTGAGCACAGGGATTGTGCGTCTAAACACTGGTGATTGGTTGGCACGGTTTGTTTATCCGGTGGGCTATTTAGTTGAGCACAGGGATTGTGCGCCTAAACACTGGTGAATGGTTTGCAAGGTTTGTTTATCCGGTGGGCTATTTAGTTGAGCACAGGGATTGTGCGTCTAAACACTGGTGATTGGTTGGCAAGGTTTGTTTATCCGGTGGGCTATTTAGTTGAGCACAGGGATTGTGCGTCTAAACACTGGTGAATGGTTTGCAAGATTTGTTTATCCAGTGGGCTGTTCAGGTGAGAACAGGGATCGTGCGTCCAGGCCTCCAGGGCTCAAATTAATCAAAGGCATCAAAGGCAATTGCCTTCGATGCCCCACCTAGTTGCCTTGGTGCCCTCAATTTCTGGCTGTTTTCACTCCTTTCAAAAGTACATAATTGCCTTGGTGAAAGTAATTGCCTTACATTGCATGCCCTTTTCATTTCTTATTTTGAGGCCTGCGTGCGTCTAAACGCTGGTGGTTGGTTGGCAAGGTTTGTTCATCTAGTGGGCTCTTCAGTTGAGCACAGGGATCGTGCGTCTAAACGCAGGTGATTGGTTTGCAAGGCTTGTTTATCCGGTGGGCTGTTCAGTTGATTAAATCACTATGCGTGAATGAAGTTATAATTATTTTGATTGGTCAATTTACAGGGTTCTGTGAAAATTCTTAACATTAACGGTATAGATGGAGTGACAGCAATGTTTATCAACAAAAGCAACGGTCAAAGGGACTGGACTGTCGATACATGCTTCAGGGAAGAGCATATGATGACATCACTGTCCACTATGCCTTATTGCCCTTTATAATGCTTTGGCGCAAGTTTTAAATGCACAGGTCCTAAAGAAAACAGGATGCGCGCGCACACCACCAGGCACAGAACAATAGCAACTGCCGACCAAATGCTCGGCATGACGTCACATGTCACCCCATCTATACAAGTTCAGAAGTTTGAACAATGTACATTGTATTTCCCTTTTGGATAAATACACACTATTGAAGTTCCTTTGTCCCAGAGGAAAACGATAAGTTTTTTCCACAGATACATAGTAATCCTTAATTACAACACGAACATTTCTCATTCAAGGATATTATTCTGGCTCCAGCATAGAGATGATATCCCCTGTGTATGCGGTGAGAACTGATGTAGCGGAGTAGATGTTGCATAGTCCCATAGTTTGATGTTATCTCCTCCGGTAGCAAGCTTACATTCAATGTCATCCATTGTGCAGCAGTCCATAGACTTTGATTGCTACCAGCTATAGGGGAAACAATTATCAGGAAAAGGATGATGATAAGATAAGCTTCAGGTTTGATTTCACATTTTATATACACTTTGTTCTAGATGCTACATAGATTTTAAACTTTAATAACATGAAATGATCGATGAAATGTGGATGTTTTTACCATTTTGTACATTATTACATCTGAAAATCAACCCAAATTTATTGCTACCAGCTATAGACCATTTCAAATTGAGATCGGAAATCTTCGGAAAAACAGGTCATGTGGAGTAGGTGCGTTGCGCGTTCTTCGCAACAGTTGATCGCATTCACAGCATTGTCCTAGTTGGCTGTCCGCCTAATGATTTTCATACACGCGTGCACACATGAGAAGTAAAATGTGGAACGAGACTATTTTGTTTTTTTATCAACAAAGGCGTTGATCGGCAAATTCCAAATGTATCGAGCAGACGGTAAAAAGGGAAAATATTACCCCAAATATCTTTCATCTCACCGTTTGTTGTTACTGAAATGCCGCAAAATAAACTTTGTGAGGGATACAATCTATCACCAACACCAGCGCAATCTATCACACGGGCAGACGGGTGAAAAACACGTTTGTTTTTCTCCGGTTTTTCTCCGGCACATGGCCATGACCTGACAGGTCATGTAACCGAGCGTCAAATCACTCGGCTAATCGGAAGCATTCGGGTGGTCATATATTTTCGGATTTGAAATGGTCTATAGGGGAAACAATTATCAGGAAAAGGATGATGATAAGATAAGCTTCAGGTTTGATTTCACATTTTATATACACTTTGTTCTAGATGCTACATAGATTTTAAACTTTAATAACATGAAATGATCGATGAAATGTGGATGTTTTTACCATTTTGTACATTATTACATCTGAAAATCAACCCAAATTTGCTGTCAACATTTTGCTTAAATATAAGCCGACAGTTATTGCGATTTTGTGGCTACTACATTGTATTATTAGGCTCTCATCCGCGCATGCCCTGTGTGTAAATCTTAAACATTAAGAATATAATTAAGTGAATCTGTAAAACACAAATTATATTTCTGGGGCCTAAAATTTTACAGACATAATGAGAAAAATATGGGGATTCTTCTGATATCAAAATATCTTGATGTGAAAAAAAAATCATAGCCCCTAAAAAGTGATCGGAACATACACCTTTAAGTATTGTGGCCAATTTTGACCAGTCATTCCATCAAATAGGAACTATTTTTCCGGAGGTGCCACCTAGGACCAAATAAATGTTGCGCTCACTCAAATAGAGTTCCGTCATTAGACTGCATCCTCCTGTCATACGCTGTACGTTAGCATTACTGCGCTCCACTGTTTTTGATTCGGGCATCGATTAAACTCCATGTGTTCATTGTGTCGAGACGCATAGGATAAACCGTATACTTCATGCAAGGATTTTATCTTTTTTCTTTTTTCTTTAATCTCATTAGACCTCATAAGGGTAACAGATACAACGAAAACAATGCAATAGATAAAACAGAATGCATATACATTCAAGAACTTAATCAAAGTGATTCATTAAATTATTTAGTGGCGTTTTATTCATGAAGTATACAGTTTATCCTGGTGAATGGAAAACATCGCTCACCGTATTTACACACACGAGGTTGGCATCCTCACCCACCCTCCCCCCCCAAAAAAAACTATTTGTTACGTAAAACGCTAAGATGCTGCTGTTTCCAATTCATTTGTATATGTGCAGCGTCCGTCTGGAACCACAGTCAAAGAGACTAAAATGACGTAATGATATGGCCATTGCCACTAGGGAAAAAAGAGACTGACTTTTACACTGCCCTCAAACATGCATCGCTACGCCGCGTCGTCAGTATTATTACTATACATGATAGCGGTTATTTTAGGATTCCGGGGACGTACCCTATGTTAATCACGCGTCGTGGAACTTGAGAACTTTGACAGTTGTTGAAGAGACACAGGTGGTAGCGGTAAACGTAAAGAAGTACATACAAAGGAAAACGCTATCTTAATCCGTTTAGACGACACATATTCACGAATTTTCATTTTCACACCTCAGATAATGCGCTGTTTTTCTGCTTCCGTTGTTCGGTTTTAAAAATAAGGTAGGTAGGAAGGGTAGGTAGGTATTACTGATAATCTTATTTGCAAACGTGAACCTTTTGCGGTGTTCAAGAAATATTTTTACAAAACTGGCGACTCGGTTTACACACCTTTGCTAGCCAGGACCACTTTGACCTGGCTGCATCGCAGATCCAGCCAGGTAGTGAGCTGTGAAACCTAGGTATAATATGTTGTACAGACACAGACCGGGATGATCCCACTCTTTATACGAAAGAATCTGTGACCTTTTAACATGCTCGGGGAAAGCTCTTCCGATACACTACATAAATACATTAATTACAATAGTCAATATGCGTACGGGGTATGCCAACCTGCTGAGTGCTGGGCAATTGGTACCGGGCGATTGATGGCGTGTAGTCATTGATATTCTACCTTCTTTACAAATGACATGATTTGCAGTCTTAATGTAAGAAAGAATGAGAATCCAAAAATATGATGATACAAAGTGAATCATCCACGATACATCATAGTTATCACGTCCACCAATGTGCATTGTTGTTGATGAACATGATGAATAATAATAATTAATAATAATTTTTAAGCTTATTTATTTTACGGAGGGTCATGCAAACCAGTGTGATAACATTCGGTTTTTACCACTACAACAACATTTCTTCACCTTCAATTTTTGTTACTAGGCATGGTCATAACTCTAGCTATCCGACAAGAACTTAATCACTTCAGAGCACTGCTGTTTTAATGTAAGAAGTCAAAAGTTCTTGAAGTTTTTCCGGACAAAATCGTTACTGACTGCCGCCATTTGTTATGATGCACGATGGGATTTGTTTTGCAAACTGGACGAGCGCCCTCTTGTTGGATGACAATATTCTGCTCCATCCAGATGGGGGCAGGTGACATCACTACTGTGAATAAATCTAATCATGAGGAAAGCAGTACGCAGCTAAACTGGCTGGAAAGTTGCAAAGCAAATGTCACATCAAACAGTCAGCCGCCAGAAAATATTATGACAAGCGAAGAAAAACTGAGCAAAAATTAAAATCGGACAAAACAGCGAACAGAACTCCAGGGAGTAACTTCATTCAAATGTTCCCCGAAATGTTCAGGACATGAACTCCTGGATATTATATAAACCCTACATTGTAATGTAACAAGTCCGACAAGACCCGAAAGTTATATTATAGTATGATTTTTTTTCCTTATTAAGGCAGAGAAAGTTTTGATAGGCTTAAACATGATGATGCAGGCCTATTAATGGTGCACGATAATGCCGGTCATGCTATAATAGTTCGTCGCTGTTCTGACTTACCGGCACATCACGAAAAACAGCGTTTTGAGAAAATCGTGTTTGAAAATTTTTCAATTTTTAAACAACTTGTTAGAGAGCATTTACATCAAATGTCACTATCATTGTCAAAGAACACTAATAGATATATACTTATGTTTGTTATGAGCATGTTACAACAACAAATTGCAATTATTAATTAGGAGTAATTATGTCATAAACTGAGACTAGTGTGTATATTAGTCTCAGGTCATAAAGTAATGTGCCGGTATGTCAGAAAAAAGAAAAAAAACCTTCATATTCGTCCTACAGTGATATGCCAGTGATATGTCGGTATGTCAGAACTGCAGTTACACGGTGGTATATGGCAGAATATTGTGATGTGCCGGTATGTCAGAATACAAAATTAGGTTTTCATGCCGGTCACTGCAAAAACTCCGGTGTTAATTTAACACCATGATGGGTGTCACTATAATAGGACCGGACCACTTTACACCGGTCCTATAGTGACACCCATGGTGTTAAATTGACACCCATGGTGTTAAATTCAACACCGGAGTTTGGCATATCACACTAATTATAGTGCGGTATCTCATTAATTAATTACCTTTTCGTCTCATTTTTTTTGGAGAATAAAGAGTTTAAAGAACTTAGATTTGCGTTTTCCAGACATCTTGTTATGATGAATATACTATTACTAAGACTTGAACTTTATGCACTGTAAATATTTTGTTGTTGTTGTTGTTGTTCAAGTGGTTTGATATGCAACAAGCGCCGTGAGCGTCATTTTTGGAGGATACCGGCGCTATATAAGACTCCACTATTATTATTATTATTATTATTATTATTATTATTTGTAGATCAAAAAATGCAACTTAACTAATTTTCCCCAAAATGGCACATGTGCCGGTATGTCAGAACAGCGACGAATTGTGCTAAAAATCCGAGGACTTTGTTTCACTTGCTATGAAAATGTTTCCAATAAACTCAATAAATCCGGAAATAAAAAAGGTTATAATAATAATAATTTTAAACCCTGCTGACGTATATAGGCCTATAGGTTTAATAAAGGGGAAGTAGTTGTTGAGGAGACTGGAGAAGTGTCGAGGGTGGATGGAATTTGGAACCCGGGGTGATGGGCCTATATAATTATACGGGCAGCGCAAATTTTTCCGTCACACGGAAATACATAGGCTAATTATAGGTACTAGCGGGACGCCCGTCCTACGGACGGGCTATCCCGCTACGGAGTAGGGCCTACCAGATAGAACACCTACAGGCTACAAATGAAACAACACAAAATGTTGGAAAATCTATAACGAAACACATAGGAATAGAACAATATTTAAAATATTTTTGTTTTAATTCAAAGACCCCCCGCCCGCCCACGCCCCGTGGCATATTTTAACTCCAAGGCCTAAACCTTAACCATCTCCCGTACCCCAACCGTCACCATCCCGCCCCCGCACGCCCCCGCCCCGTGGCATATCCGTTACGCAATTTAGCATCACATTTCTTAATTAACCCCCTGCCTCCCAAACCACATTACATGGTTACACACAACCACCATTCGTCACCGCCCCCGCCCGCCCCGTGGCATATCTCAACCCCAAAGGCCTAAAGTTCCCCGCCCCGTGGTTTATCTCAACGCCAAGGCCTCACTTTAACCATCTCCCGTAGCGCGGCGTATTTCTCCAATATTTGTCCACCTGCGTGTCACATACAGTATCAAATCCCACATCTGACACCATGTTATGTAATTTAGATTCACCATATCATATTTTGTTTTACCAGAAACCACATTATTTCGTTACCTTATGACCCGCTGCCGCCCCCCCCCGCCCGCCCGCCCGCCCAGCCGTCCCCTCCCGCTCCCGTCTCCGCCCCGTGGCGTATCTCAACCCCAAGGCCTAAACCATAACCAACCCCGTGTGACGCAGCGTATTTCTCCAAGTGCCCGCCCGCGTGTGTAGGGGTGCGTGCGTGTGCGCGTTTATTTTGCATGGCGCACTGCGACGCGTTATGTGCTCCGCGCGCCGACTGCATGGTTACAGTGTACGCAGAGAAAAACAAACATGGCCCGTAAAAAATAGTCTCAAAAGCCGGGCTGAAAAGGCCCTAAATTGCCATAATTTTGCTCATATCTCGGTCAATTCTGTACGGTTTTCGGCCATTTATAGCTTATAACACTCACATTATAATCATCTTTTATCAGTGCAATGTTCACGGCGTTTAGTTGCAAACTGAGAGAGCCTTTTATGGATACATACATACATACACCATACGGCGAATTATAGTAAGACTAGCGGCACGCCCGTCCTTCGGACGGGCTTTCCCGCTAGGGAGTAGGGCCTACCAGATAGAACACCTACAAAATAAAACAACTTAAAGTGTTGGAAAATTTATAACGAAACTCATAGGAATAGAACAATATTTAAAACATTTTTGTTTTAAATCAAAAGGTTTTGTAGTAGGCCTAATTCAAAAGTTTTCAAATTTCAATTAAAAAACTTGAAAAAGCACCACCCCCACCCGCCCCCTCCCCGCCCACCCACGCCCCGTGGCATATTTCAACTCCAAGGCTTAAACCTTAACCACTCCCGTAACCCATCCGTCCCTCCCCCGCCCCGTCCCCGCCCGCCCGCCCCCGCCCGTGGCATATCCGTTACGCAATTTACAATTTAGCACAGTATCAAATCCCACATCTGACACCATCGATGTGCAATTTAATAATACATTTCTTTATTAACCCCATCCCAAACCACATAACCCTAACATAGGCCATAAGGTAGCACACCTCTAAATAATAGGAAGTCGAAATTAGACGACCATTTTGCACCTTATTTTGATCGATGCGCGACGCTTCAAAAGATGATATCTCAATGACCATTGTGATTTAGGAATTGATTTTGGTATCAAATTTAAGCCCAAGACAATGCTTATAATATGTTTATAACGATAGATCGATTTTAACGATTTAAAGTTAGGAAAATGTTAGGCCTACGACTATGCTAGAAACCCGACATTAGCAAAAGACAAGTTTTTGAATTACGGCCGATGCGCTTAGATGCTCGCTTGCTTAAAATCTAACGGTTTTCCACGTATATTTTACAATTTTAATCAAAAGCTTGCTAAAATAGCTAGAGTTTAATACCAAATTGAAAGAATTTCTATGTATAAATTTCTATTTATGCCCCCAAACTATGACGCATTATACACGCAGGCCAACGTACT